>OZ010580.1:132439499-132819499 GCA_963932145.1 Acanthosepion lycidas | reverse complement strand
TTTTGACTACTGAAAAGCACCACTGGATCAACTGCACTCTCAAGATGAGGTCCTGTGATGGGAGATACTCCCCAAGGATAGGGATTATCTTGTGTCTCAAGGCTGTCACAATTTATGTCAAGGCTTTTGCGTTCCATATTCTTTTTTTCAAGGCACCAGTTTTCAACATGAGTAATGATAATAATAATAATACTATATTGATATGAATTATTGTTGATGACAGATTTATTGTGATGGTTGGTAAGACTTGTTGAACAGATTAACTTTGGAAGTTCAAAATTATCATAGAGACCTTTTTTCCATTTTACTATTAACTTATAGTAAAAAAAGATTTAAAAAAAAAGATCTATTTTGCAGATGTTCAGATATATAAAAATTTATTTGGTGTTTAGTTCAAGGTGATTATATAAGAAATAGACAGGTTAATTGCTCAGGGAAGAGGTGATTGTATTTTGTGTTTTTTTTTTTCTTAATTTCCTTTGACTTATTTAAACTTTCTCCTCTTCACACAGAAATTTATCCTTTCTTTATCTTTGCTTTTTCTTCTCCTTAGTTTTCTTATTAAACTTCCTCCTGTCACTTTTCACTTTCCTTCTGCTTTGCTTCAATTAAACTACTGTTGCTAATCAGCTGCCATAATTAAGCTTGCAAAATTTTTAAATCAGTGTAGTCCAAATTGGTAGAGAAATTTCGTTTTTTTAAATTATTTTTTAATACCGTTTCGGCTATAGTTGTTTCAAGTAAAATCCACTTTATAATTTTTTTTTTTCACTGTGAGTTAATAATAAAAATACAACAGAGATCTTTCCATTGCAGATATCTGGTTAATATGAAAAAAGAGTTCTTGAACATATAGAGTTCTTGATGCTTTATGACAACACATGAAAAGGTAACTTAGTAAAAGCTTTTTTTTTTTTCTTACTTTAATTTTTCTTGTTTACATTTCTTTTTCTTCACTATTACATAAAAATATTCCCCCCTGTAATTAGACTTAATGAATACAACTATTCATTTCTCTCTCACTATGTCCCTCCCACTCTCCCCATTTTATCTCTTTTTACATAAAGAGATTAAGAGAGTCACAAAAGGGGAGGAGATCAAATAAAGGGAGGGTGAAAAGATTATATATATATATATATATATATATATATATATATATAAACAGATGTTGTTAATCTCTCCATGACCTGCATTAGCAAAGGATTTTATCCTCTCTCTTATTCAAGGTAACATTTAAGCAAATCCAACTATTAAACTGGAACATGTTAATCCGTCATGGATTACTTCCCCTCACACAAAGTTTCCATTAAAGAAAGTAATAAAATAAAATTAACAGTTAAGTGAGAGAAGTAAAACCAGTTTTTAACTTTCAATTCCTTCTTTTCTTTCTGTATAGGCATAATTCTGAAGACATGTTTGTGTAGATCCATGTACATCAGTATTCAATTGCCCAGCCCAGCCCAAGGGCACTTAAGTATAGTGAAAGGTTCAGGAGACTAATACTTTATTACTAATAACTATAATGTATACTTATATCTATAAACCTATATGATGAAATATGTGTGTAATGTATAGTCTTGTTTCTCAAACAATTCAAGAATTTTCTGCATATAATCCTCTGCACACTCTAGAAATCATTTTACAGCTTTGTGGTGTTGGGGGGGGGGGCGGGATTTTGAACCCTGCCTCGAAATTGGATTAATAAAAAGGAAAATAAAAAATTTCAAATTTAGATTTAGCTTCAGTCAGTTATCTGCCATGTGTGATACACACTTAGGCGATCATGTATCTTTCGATACGTGACTGACAGGGCAGATTTTTTTTCCGCAGTAGACTAGTTGCCATCCAAGGCTACAGAACCCGGTCTATGCTGGGAGGAGGAGAAGAGGATTCATACCTTTCCCAAGGGTATTAGCACCTAAGTGAATGTAATGGATTCGACTGGAATTCGAACTCGGCTCTCCAATTCCTCAGTCCGAGCCACTATCCGTTACTCTACCATGCCTCTTAGATTCAGTTTACAGAGTTAATATTTTTTATTTAAAGAATAAAAAGGGAAAGAAAATGAAAACAAACAAACCAAAAAACAATGAAAAATACATCCTCACAAAAAAAGACCCCCCCCAAAAAAAAACAAAATAACCACCACTCCAAATCGAGATTATGTACAAAATAACAGCCATTTGTCTTAACACATACTTGAACATTAAAGATGATCACTAAAGACGGTGAAAGGACAAAGAAAAGAGTGCACCATGAAGCAGCTAAATTCAGAAGAGAGCTCAATATATCTGTGGTTGGAGAACTGAAGGAAAAAGCAAATAAAGAAAAATTGTTTTAGATTGTTTCATAGTCAAGTGTGGATTTTCTGTAGTGGATGAATGGTAAGATCATGAGAGATAAAAGAAGAGGAAAGAAGACGAGTGTTATTGTTGCCAAAGTGAACATCAAAAAAACAATGAGAAAGACAGTGAAATTGATTCTCTCACAAGTGAGCACAAACTACAGTACCATAAAACAAAATCACTGACTCATTTTCCACTATGCTTGAAGAACAAAACTGAAGCCCAGGAACAGTTAAAAAGTAGAAAGGAAACACCTGTAAACAAGCAGTAACTAAAAGTCAATTATAATGATGTAGATGAAGCCCAAATAACTTAAACAGAATCCAAATGCCAAGGCCAAAATGGTCAGCAATTGGCCAGAGTGACTCATGGGAAGGGCATTCTGACAGTGATGGATTTCTTTTGACTGGGTTTTCAGTATAAATCCAAAATGGTGTGTATTCATTAAAGGGCTGCAAGAATTTAAAAGTGTCAATAAACCTCCCACATCCAGGTTGGCGACTGGCTAAGACCACCTGTGAATGGACGCTGAGCCAATGTGCAACATGTGTTCCTGCAATGTCATTCTTCCCATTGTTTCTTAGAATCTGTGCTGTCACCACTCTTTCCTAATAAGATGAATAACAAAAAGAAATGATCCTTTTCATTGATACCATTTTATGTAGTAGCGTGGGAACCCTGAGACAACACAGAAAACAACACTAAGAAAAGCTGGCCTAAAATATCAGACTGAATGATTCATTATTGTTGCAGAAGACCAGTGTCTTAAGACAAGACCTTGACAAAAAAAACAAAAAAAGAAAAGAAAAAAAACAAAAAAAAAAAACCCAAACAAACAAACACACACAAACATTAACCAATGTAGAGGATATGCAACAAACAAGCAACAATCTCTGGTTGCTTAGAATTGGCCAAAATAGAAGACATGCAAAGGCACAACAAAACCATAGCACATACCCCTCGACTGATAAATCTGAAAGAAATAGAACTTTAAGATCATAGAGCAAATACAAGCCAGCAACTGAAAAGGATGAAGCTATTATTCTCCGGGAATCCAAACTTATAAAGAAATTAAAGACAACAGACCTGATATACGAAGGAAAGATAATAAAATAAATTATTTGCTCGTTGACATATCTCTCCCCACGAAAAGAAACACATCTGAAAACTATAGAAAAACTCCCCAAATATAAAAATCTAGAAAAAGAAATTGAAAGAATAAAGACCACAATAATATTGGTGGTAATAGCTGCTCGTAGACATGTCAACAAAGTTGGGTGTTTTTGTTTAGTGTCATATCAACACCTCTGGGTTATTTAATGCTGAAATCTAAATATTTTGTATGCAACTTTATTTTATTTTCAGAGATAATGTTTTAGAGATACAAATCTTACTAATTAACCCATAGTTAGGGGGAGAAGAGGATACTTGCATGCAAGTGAATATAACAAACCTAACCAGAATTGGAAATCAGCTTCCCAATTAACAATTCTGAGCCATTATCTATTGTACCACTAGCAAATGCAAGCTTACAGCACCTGGTATTCCCAAGCAATCACCCATCTAGGCAATGACCAGGCTCAATGTTGCTTAATTTCAATGATTGTACAGGAAATGGTATTCCAACATGATGTGGACATAAACCTGGTCAAAAAAGACATGGGAAAATAGACCAACAAAATTCATAGTAACATCAAGATGCAAGAAATCCAAAAGATTGCTCTTCTCAGCACTGCTCATATATTATGGAAGACTATTTACCAAATAAACCCATGACACCCTCATGGTAACCCCAAGTCTAAGGGATGAATTTGTTTCCATGAGTAAATGAAGCAGAAAAAAAAAAAATAATAATTCTGAACAATAATCATAATAAATGCAATGATGGTACATCGAACATGGTTTTCGTGGTTTCTGATTTTGACCTTCGAGGTATTCACACGTACATATTTGACTTTAGTGAAATAAAATGGACAATAGTAAATATCCTGCTCCATGCCACAGATTAGCCTGTCAGTTGCCTGACCATAACCAATTGGGTATGTCTCCAAGACATTGTAGATCTCTGTTCATAAGCAGTGGGAATAGGGAAGCATCAAGACCATGTGTTGAGAAGGTGTCTTTTGTTAAGTTTGAAGGATGAGGCAGCCAAGGCAACTTCATGTAGGGATACAAAAGGTGATTATCTCTCTTTCACTGAGATAATGTCATGAAAGTTGTACGACGGTTGGTGAGTTACGTCAAAGGATAGAATAATGGCAGTTGCAATGTAAAACCCTGATCAGACGGATGTCCCTAGTCTACAGTGGTAGGTCTTACAGGAAAAACCACATGGGATCACCAGTTTCATAGAAAAACCGCTGTAACCCCAGTTTTCCCTTCTGGAAATATAAGTCAGGCTCCCCATTTTTACAGTGCTCGTTGTTGCATATATGTTATAATTTCTGTGTGGGACAAATAGATATCTATGTCTATAAAACAGAAGGGGTGTGTGTGTGTGTGTGTGTGTGTGTGTGTGTGTGTGTGTGTGTGTGTGTGCATGCTATTTATGCATGTCCACATTCCTTGACCAATTTCAAAGTTGCAAATTTATCAAAATAGGTCAACATCAATTTTTCAATCTCCCTGGGTTTGGCAGAAAAATCAATAAAATTGAAGGTGGGTGCAACTTTTTGCAAAAACCAAGGCAAAGTTACACACAAACAAAATTTTTACTGGATGAGCTGATGCTCTTTGCCCTTAATGCAAAACATAGCTCATGTTACAAGGTTTGAGTGATTGATAGTTTTCCTGTGACATTAGCTGCACACAAAAAATTACAAAAAACTGAATCGGGTTTTTGTACTACTTAAAATAAAAACTTGAGTAACTTTCCCATATTTAATCCTATTTTCTTCAAACATATCACAAAAACATTGCCATTATGCAAGAAATAAGACAGGGAAGTAAGCAGAACTAAAACCACACTATGTATAATGAAAAACCACAAAAAAACTGTTCAAAAAGTGTGTTTTTTGGCTATAACTCCCTGGTATATCATCTGATACTTTCCAAATTTGCCATGTAAATTACATATGACACATAAATTGTCTTGTGTGAAGGTTTGGTTTAGATCATTTCAGTTAAGGAGATGAAATCTGCGACAAACTCGGTCCAAAATCAGCTTTTGTCATTAAGCCAATAGTTTCTTCATGTGATTCCATCCTAAATTGGAATTTGAACAACCCTTGATGCAAAGATCATTTGCAAAGAATTATTGAAGCATTAAAAGGAAAAATTCCCAAAGGACCTCTTATTAACCTCAGCTTTACAGTAAATGTGTAAAGAAGGAGACGGGGAGAAGGCATTCGTGCATTTGCACTTGCAGTTAATATTTCATCCTTGTTTTTGTTTGATCATTAGATTTGTGAACAATGCCATACTATTTGAAAGTTATTATGGCCATAGGAAATTTACTGAATATCTAAAACATTAAAACAATTTAACCCTGAGCAATGACCACGCAAGAAGTTATTATCAATGGAATTCTTTAATTAAGAACAATCCATCACTTGCAAAGAACATACCATAATTTTAACCCAAATAAAGTGATAAAAGCTACTATTTAGCCTCCCCTCCACGAGGGTTACATATGGCACAAGGCCATGTTTAACGTGGGATTTCCGAGCCCGTAGGCTCGGCCAAAAATATTACCTCTTTGAACCTGCATAAACGAGTTCAGGGGCAGTCAACCACCCCGAACAAGACTCTGCCCTTCAGTGGAGCCTCGTCCGGGTTCCTTTCCGCCCGAAGGCAGAGAGTTCGACTGTTACTTACCCCGGAGGCAAGTTATAAAAGTGATAAAAGCTACTAACATGCAAGAGTGCAAAAGAAGCAGAGAGAGGACAATAAAAGAACAGGAATTAAGGAGACAAAAAGATGATGAGCAACACTGGATTTCAATTTTTTTTTAAGGTTGTAGGTGACATGAACGCAAGAAGTATGAGAAAAGAAACTCAACATAGTACACTTACACTTAGCAATTTCTGTAGTAAAAGGATGAAGTCTAGCTGCCAATCTAGTGCTACATTTGAATTCATAAAGTTGAGGTGCTAAAGAGGAAAGCTCATCAAAAAAATTGCCATGAAAATATTTGGGAAATTTGGTTTCGTTTGGCTCATTTTATTTTACGGCATATCAACCTCAGTGGGTCATTTAATGTTGACAACTTTGTTTTTTCCTGGTAATATTTTTTTTTCAAAAATGTATTGCTGGTAATATTTTTATTTCTTCAAAAATTTATTTTTGGTGATAATTTTTTACAAAGTATTTTGGGTATTAAAATGTATTTTTACACTTTCATAATGCTTCTTACCTCAGTTTTGGGGTTAACTATTTTCTCATAGCTGGGACCCTAACAGGTGCTACCAGGGTGGATCTGGGAACACCAGCAATTAAGAGGTGGTTCCATACTCCTCAAAACCTCCTGATCAGAAGCCTTGCTGTTGGATGTAGTTTATCGTCTTACCTTGGACGCGGATGTAGTTTATCATCATACTCAGGATGGAAAATATTCGGGAAAAGCACAGGGAAGCTATCTTATAATGGTGGGAAAGTGATTGAAGTTGAGATTCCAGATCAGATCTTGTGATTATCTGGATTCAACACAATGATAAGAAATAAATAAGTAACAAAAGCCTTAAAGATAATGTGGCTCTTCTTTTTACAACACACTCCAGACATACACAGACATTATTATTATTATTATTATTATTTTGTTCATTCCTCAAATTTAAAAAAAGAAAGAAAATTCTGATGTTTGCTTATTGAAATACTGATTTTGGGAAATAGGTCAGATAGAAATCGTTTTGTCAGCCATTCATAACTGACACAAGGAGAGGAGAAATAAAAAGAGTTTAAAAAAAAAAGAAAAAAAAAATGATGAAAGACTCTTCAGGTTAAAAAAAAAAAAACAAAAAAAAAAAACAAACAAACAAAAACAGATTTATGACTATTAAAAAAAACAATAAAAAAAACAACACGTATGAAAAACTTTCAGTAAAAAAAAAGAAAAAAAAAAGAGAATTTGGCTAATAATTATTGATTGAGGTTCTAATCTATGTCAATAACATTATCAGCCATAAGCTTTCATTAAAATGAGCCTTAGTTTTACATTAGTTTTACACAATGATTATCAATGTCTGTGTAAAGATTATTTATGGAGAAGTGTGTTTTAATTTAATAATAAGTCTAAATAAGAAGGATAATCTTGAAACAAAAATCCTCATTATAAAGAGAAGAAAAATATCAAATCATTATTTACTTGATGATTTTTAACATACTTTGACAGAAAATTCTCAAGAGTGCCACTATTGAATCTTGTCAAAATATAAATCTGTGCCCTGGATTTTTTCAAATACCTCTGATCCTAAAAGAATTACTCCTTTTCCAAATCAACTTACAAGCCTATAAAAATGTTAAGAAAAAAAAAAAATTGTTACATTCATAAAATCTGTTTATTTTAAAGAAATAATACATAAATTAATCCCAAACTAAAATAATATAATGCTTGGGAATACCAGATGATGTAAGATGGGATGTGCAGGTGGTATAATGTATAATAATCTTGAAATTATTAGTTGGAGAGCCAAGTTTCAATTTCTCTTGGGTTTGCTATATTCACTTACATGCAAATACCCTTGGGAATGGTATGAATCTACAGCTTTTACCCCCATCTATGGGTTAATGAGTAAGACTTGTATCACTAAATCATTATCTCCTCCAAATTTTTACAATCTAAAAATATTTTCTGGCTTTAAATAACTTGCAAAGGGTTGATAAACTGGATTTAAATAACTTGAAAAGGATTGATAAACTGGCTTTAAATAACTTGCAAAGGGTTGATAAACTATAGAAAATGAATGAATCAAGCAAATAAATATAAATTGTATAAAAAAATTCAACAACATCATTTCGTCACTTTCATTTATTAGACATTAAATTATATTACTTAACACTCACCATAATTAACTGCAAGTTGTCAGTTAGCATGGGGTATATTTATGAGTGTTTATTAAATTAAAAATTTTTGTAATATTTTTATTTTTGTTACAGAATAAAATCTTTACATTTGCCTTGATAAAGTCCATCAAAGGATGAAATGCATCAGCTAAGATAAATTTTCCTTTTGTCCTTATATATATATATATATATATATATATATATATATATATATATATATATATATATAACACACACTACATGGTGACATCCTACATTTCTTGAAAAAAAAAAAAAAAAAAAACTTAATGTGATATTTTTGTATTTTTCAAGTAAAAGACAACGATGTAAGGACCTACAGTGTATTTTCTTTTATTTTTCAGTCTTTCTCCAGGCTCCTTTTACTATCAAAATGTTCAAATTTGGATTCACCTTTGTGGTGGTTTTATTGATGAAAACAAGATATGATGCTGTTGTATATTTTATTGTTAATTGCTTATGTTTTGTTAAAATAAAAGCAAATACACTGTAGTTACTGAAATTTTTATCTCATACTTTAAAAGAACATAAAAATCTCATTTAAAGTGTTTTTTAAAGAAAAGCTGGGTGGCCCCAAAGTTTTGACCTGTAGTGTGTGTGTGTGTATATATATATATATATATATATATATATATATATATAGTGCATTTAGGCAACAAACGTTCTTTAAGGCAAATGTTATTAAAGACTGCAGACATTTTGTGTTGATTAATTTTATTGATCAACTTTTTAAAATTATGATATATAGGATTAATACAAATATGAAATTTGTCACTTAGCTGATTGATGTTATATTCAGCACCCTGACTCCAGAGTTTGAGAGATGAAACTTTTTGTAAGAACAATTTGTTGCCTAAATACACACAAATTATATATATATATATATATATATATATATACACGTGTGTGTGTGTATTAGTTCTTTGTATCAAATGAATGAAGATTAGTTCCACAGAAAAAGAGACAAATTAGTCAAGTGATTTTACCAGGTGCTATAAGCCTGAATGTTTGAGTCATGTAATTGCTTGGAATTGTTAAACGCTGTGGGGAGGGGGGGTCTAGATCCAATTCCTGCTGGGTTCATCATATTCACTAAATGCACAAAGTCTTGAGAAAGGTATGAATCCACAACTTTGCCCAGTTATTGGTTAATTAGTAAAACTTGTATCATTAAACCAATATTATCTCAAAAATAAATAAATAATTCATACAATCAAAAAAATAAGAAATAAAAAAAATGCAACCTAATAAAGAAAAAAAAAATGGCAACCAAGCAAGGAAAAGAAAAATGAACAGCAACCAAGCAGAGAAAAAAAAAAAAGAAAAAACGTCAACCAAAGAAAAAATATTATCAACCAAGCAAATAAAACTAATAGCAACCAAATAAAGAAAAGAAGAAAAAACAGCAATCAAGTAGAGAAAAGAAGAAAAAAACAGGTGCAAAGAACATTAAAAAAAAACAAAAACAAAAAAAAAACACAGCAACAAAGCAAAGAAAAAATACAAACAACAATCAATGAAAAAAAATAAAAAATAAACACAAAAAACAGCAACCAAGAAAAAAAAAAAAAAAATCATCCACCGAATCAAAGAAAGAAAATAAAATCATTTCATTTTTTTTAAAGAAGCCACAACTCATTTTAATTACTTTTATTTATTTCTAATACTATCTTTCATAAATTCACACAAGGCTAAATTTTATCTGTATTTGCAAAGGATCTACTATCAATCATTTATATGTATTACTAACAAATAGTGTTTAAAACATAAGCAGAAACATTTAGTTTAGATAGAAATGTTTAAATGCCTATATTAATGAATATTTCAATAACATTTATTTTTAATTCAAATTGCCATATATAAAGAATGTTTCTAGCAATGAGGTCTTTTTTTTTTAATTTGTTATGATTGCATGAAAAAATTATATGTGCCTTGTCAAAATTCAGCCATAATTTAGAAAAACTACAGTGTTCATAATAATAAGCATTGTTGTCATCTGATATTTCATATTACTACAAATTAGTCAAACAACTGAAAATATATTTGTGGAATTCTCTAAATAAGTAAAAATAATCTGTTTAATTAATTTTTATTAAAACTTTATTGAAGTATTTAAACAAGTGAGAAAATAGCAACATTGATGAATTATTATTAATAATAATAATAATTGGAGAAGAGCAGTCCACAAAAAAGAAGGTCCTTCAAAGACAACATCCAGAAGACAACTAAAAGAGATGAAGAGAGCCCAAAGACAAGCCAGAACCCTCCATTCCCTGAACCCTCTTACCCTACCATGTGGTGGCTGTGGACATCTCTTCAGATCCAACATAGGACTCATTTCATACAGAAGGAAATGACAGAAGGAAATATAGATGAGCACCCCAATGACAATGATGATTATTATTAATAGAAACATTAAAAAATTATTCAAATATTTTTCTCATAGTCAGCTCCATATAAGCTAATATCCAAAAGGAATTTCAAGTGGATTTAGCATAATGGAAAAATTACTTAAAAAAAAATAGATGTCTTGCAGTTAAAGAAATATGACAGCTTTTTTCTGATATTTAGATATTTAGCTAGTATAAAACAATTTTTATATGTGTAAATTGTCACCATTTTATATTTTTAATTTCACAAATGAGCATTGTTCCCGATTTTGTCAACTGTGCAATATAGTAGGGTCATTTGAGAAAAAGTGCACCATGATGCAATTCACTCCAGGAGAAATTTGTAAACGTCATAATGTACTTCTTGGCATTCACACTCAAAGCTACAAGACAAATATTTCAGAGTGTATGGGTGTCAATCTGAGGACAGTGCAGAGGATTTGGAAAGAGTTGTGCGAGTCTAAGGGTGATTATGAATGTATGGAAGCTTGGAAAACTCATTCTGATAAGAACTCCTGAATTTGTTTGTGAAAGCCTCACACTCAAGATGGAGGCCTACATCAAGAGCCTTGAGGAGGTAGTGCTGCTCTGGGTCAAGAAGGTGGCTATTGGAAGACCCAATATCTGGCAACAGGACTCTGCACCATGCCACACAAGCAGGAGAACCCAATCATGGCTGTCAGACAATTTTTGTGACCACATCACACCTTACATCTGGCCACAACTCCCCAGACTACAATCCCCTTGATTATTATGTATGAGGGTCAAACAGCAATTAAGAGATGGTTTCATGCTCCTCAAAACCCTCAATCTCCTGATCAGAGGCCTTGATGCCAGATGCTGTTTATCCTCATACCCTGGATGCACAAGCATTAACTTATGGCCATATGATGTTGAAATACGGTTCCTGTATGATCAACAAAGTTAAACATCAAGCCTGATCAGTACCTATAGATGGGGGACTACTTGGGAATACTAAGTGATGGTAACTTGGAGTTTGTAATAGATAATGGCTCGGAAATGTTAATTGGAGAGTTTAGTTTCAACTCCAGTTGGGTTTGTTATATTCACATATACAAATACTTTTGGGAGAGGTTTGAATCCACCTCACCTCCCTCTAGCAATGGGTTAATTATTAATACTTCTATCACTAAATCATTATCTCAAAAAAATCTTAGCATCTAAAAATATTTTCAAGCTTTAAGTAACCTGCAGAGAGTAAATAAGTCATAAAAAATGAATCAATCAAATTCTTATAAATAAGAGTGTGAAAATATTAAAGTAGATTTGTAAGTAATTTCCATTTTTGTAATTGAATGTATCATCCTAAGTGTTCCTTAAATTATATTGTAACAGATTGGGCACCTTGAGGTGATGTAATGGTTAGCAAGCTCGTCTCACTAGAACAATTGTGACCGAGTAGTAGGCTCGGTCCTCACTGGGTGCCCCATACTTTCGGCCTTGTGCCACATCTGAGCTATGCTTGGAAAATCACTAAATCATAACAGGTCACCAGCATTTATTTTACACATTTATAAGTCTACCATTCCTCCATGCATTGAATATTACTCTCACATCTGGTGTTTCTGTTATGTATTTAGAGATTCTTGATAAAATACAAAGAAAAATCTGCAATGTTAATGGTCCTGACCTGACATCTTCGTTTCAACCACATTCTCACCACTGTAACAGCTTCCCTGTGCCTTTTCTATAAATATCAGCTAAGCCACTCAGCATATGTTAAAACAAGCTAGACTGGTTGACGATTACTACTGCATATTGACTTTGATCCTTACTGAGTGCCCTATATTGTGCTTTTGTTTAGTAAATAACAGCAATAAACATCAGGGTTTGTCTCTGTATGAGGTAATGGAATAGTTAATGACACTCGTCTGGTCAACCATTCTTGTTGAATCCGAGTCTCACTGGGTGTTTTTTTTGCCAAAACTAAGCTTACTAAACATCAATATGCAATCACACAGCACCTTTTCTATAAATGTTCTCATTGTAATTGTTCTGATGAGTTTTCCTCTTTGATACCTCAACTTTACGAATTTAAACACGGTACTAGATTGTCAAGAAGGTCTCATCATTTTACAATTGAAATAGATGTAACCGTAAGTTCTATGCTCACACTTCGATTTTGGAACTCGCTTCCAGCCTTTTGCTTTCCAGTCAACTTTGATCTTTAAAAATTTAAATGCTACATCAATCGTTATCTCCTGTCTTCGTAATTTGTGTTCTTATTCTCTCTTAATAATGTTTTTCTTTTTCTCATTCTTTCACAATATCTTAGTGGTTTTATTACTTTATTTGGGGGCCGGGAAAATGATTAAAAAAATAAGTGATAAAAAATCGGTTGCGTACAAAAATGTTTAACGCAAAGGATAAAAATCTCCACAGTTGACCCCAAAAGCTGAAATCCACAGAAGAAAGGTAATAATGTATGCGTGGTGGGAATTAGAGTTCTTGAAATGCAATGAAACACTACATACGTAATTATGTGTCCAGCAGCTGCAACATGTCCACAAACGTTTAATCAAAATGCGTTCTCTTCTATGACAATGCAAAACCTAACGCGCCATATTCATCTTACCTTACACATATTACGCATATTACATTTTTTCGCTCACTGCAAAACATTTTGATGGGGAAAACTTTCTCTAATGGAAACCAAATTCAAGAGTTTGAAACTTTTTAGGGATCAAGACCAGTGGAATTTTACTGAAAAGGTATTGAAAAGCGCCTCGATAAGTGACGACAAGTCAATGCAAATGATGAGTAATCTATAATTGAATAAATTGTCATTGTACATTTGTTTTTGTTAATTTTATCCGAAAAAAAAAAAAAAAAAAAAAGATTATTTATGCCACAACCTAATAAAGCCATGTTCTGTGTTAACTATCTAAATGAATTCATGATAAATTCCCAGAAATATATAGTCACTAAACGGATATTTTATTTACCCAACAGCCAAGAGACAAACAAGGTAAAAATAAGCTACAATTTTAAATTTTAATATCACGCCACACCCAAGCAAGAACAGAGAAACAACAAAGCGAATTATCATTTTGAAAGGAGGATTATATGACGGTAAGTCGAAAAACAAGAGGTTTTGCGTAAGAAAGAAAAATCCTACGATAAAGAGGGCCGATTATAAATATAATCTGGATTATAAATTTGAAACCACAGAAGTAACGAATAGAAATAGGTGGGATTTTGTGTTAAATGAGAGAAAAACATTTTTTGGTGTATGTTTTGAGTTATTTTCTGTAATTCACTCGCTTTCTCATGCTTAGAGATCATCATACTATGTGAATTGATTTGTTTTTTACCTCTTACCAACCTTTTGCAGGTTATTTAAAGCTAGCAAATATTTGTAAATGTTAAAATTTCCTTGGATATCATAATTATTTACTGATACAGGTCCTACTAATTAACCTATAGCTGGAGAGAGAAGAGGTGGAATCATACATTTTCCCAAAGGAACTTGCTTGTTAGTGAATATAACGAAACTGACTGGAATTGGAACTCGGCTCTCCGATTTCCAATTCTGAGCTGTTATCCATTACACCATCCGTGTATCCGAGTTTACAGCAACTGGTATTCCCAAGCGGCCAACCATCTTCGGTGATCGTACTAGAACCGGTGTTTCAACATGATATGGTCGTAAGCAAACTATGTGAAAGAAATATTATCTTTCACTCAACCTACAATTAAGGAAAAGTTGGATCGTCTCAATGTAAATACATTCACATTAAAATGTTTGTAGTTTAATTTAAGATGAATTATGTCGAAAAAAAAAAAAAAAAAAAAAAAAAAAAAACTGAATTGAATCTAAAAATCAATTATGGTTGAATAAATTGGGACAAACATTTAACGCACTTACTGGGATCGAAAAGGCAACGATAACTTTGCGTGCTTAGTCCGTCATTTGCAATTTATTCGTGATATAGATACATCAAATGTGACACAAAACCAAAATAGAGGAGGGAAAAAGCTGGTCATCATCTACCCTAAGTTAGCTAGACTCAGTCACTGACCCAATCATACTAGAGCCACCAGCATATCACAGTTTCTCGATGAAGACGTAACTAGTCGCTAATCGTCATGTGTTCAGTTTTTGTCTGTGGTATGTAATGTAAATGGCACAGCCACTGGTATCCGAAAATGCCACTCTACTAGAGAGGCAAGATAGTTCCCATTGCAGACGACAGGCACATCTGTATTTGTTTCAACACCCACAGAGTCCATCTGTGGTTTATACTGCAACTATGCTGAGCGGATCTTAGTTACAGTTTCTGGCTTGATCTGTACAAGGCTAGTTCACTCAAAACTTTACTCACAAGGCTTGGGTCAACCCGTGGTTTTCAGGTACTTTTCAAAGGTTCCGCACGTTAGGATTACCTGCTCCATACTGATAACGCCAAGAAGTCCCTTCCTGACAAATCGACTATTCGAACCCGGGTCTCATGCTCAGAAAGCGAACGTTCTAACCACTCGGTGGGATGACGGGGCATAAAAATAACAATGGCTGCTCCCGATGTGTATTTAGAATGTGAAAGTGTTGTAAGTTATCAAAAACAACAGTAGCAAACCAGAATTGGTTAAAAAAAAAAAATAAAAAAAGCAAACAAACAAACCAAAACAAAAAGTTTATTACCTTTTGGTACAGGGAAACAATATAGAATAGAAACTAGGGAAGAGAATTGTAACCGTGAATGACTAACTGTTTTCAGCAAAAGTTACTGCTGCTACTGCTCTTCCTGCTACTCCTCTTGATGTAGGAGTATTTTTGTGTCTTTCGCCCGACGGCCGAGTCTAAACTTGTTGGAAAACATTCTCCCTCATAACAGAAAGCGATTATTTACAAAAACTAAACAAAACAATATTGCAACAGAAATATCAGACGAAAATAATGCGTGACTGAATAAAATCTCTACCAACCACACAGTCAGATACTATAACAATTGCGAAAGATACATCCATAATGTTAAAAGTCACCCGTAGTCACAAGAGAACTGACGTGTCTGTTACCTAACGAGAAGCCAGAAGGAAAAACTTTAAAAAAAAAAAAAAAGGACGAAAATAGATAAGCATACATACCTAAGTTAATAAAAAAAAGGGGAAGAAAAGTTCCTAGACTACCCTATTTAGGGATGGCTTACCATTGTTTAACCAGGAAGACCAATATCTTAACCGACCTCCAAAATGTCAGCACGATTTACTCGGCACAGACGCGAAACTCACTCACTCACTCACTCACCTCTCGCCTATTTCCGATGAGGAGAGTCGCTTCCTTTCTGTCCTGATCTTAACTTGTACTTAAAGAAAAGGATCAGTTGTTAAGAGGTAAACTTTCTCACACTTATTGAATTCCTTCTGTCGCGTCGTCTACACCACGATTTTCAGAATGGCAACCAAGAAGAGGAGCATATAGTACAACAACAGCGGCACCATATTGCCACAAAGCTAGCTTCAAAGACGAAAAACTTTTCATAAAGCATGCGGACCATGAGGCCTTCAATTAGCCTGCATAACGAGTGTACGACGCTGCACTAGAAGAAGGTATATCCGATAGTTTCTTCTCACTCACCATAGCGAACACATTCCGGCAAAATTGCGAGTCACAGTGAACAAAGCTTCTTGTCCGCCTAGAATGCAACTCGTAACACTTCGCAGGTGACGAATGCCACATTATTATTGAGGCATTTCGACCCTTGCATCCAAGGCCCAATACCATAGAGAACGAAATTCAAGCTTTATCAGGCCGAGGTCGTCCATTGAGCCATCTTGAGCCCATCTCACCTGCAACACAGGATATAATACCTTTCAGGACATCGGCCGGGTGTCAGATAGGCCAGTTTCAGATGTCGCTGTTTTCAACGATTTGCGCACACATGCGATCTAGGAAGCTGATGCGGAGCGTATGTTAACGAATCTAGACGCTTGGCATGGCTAGATTGCCTTCTGACTGGTGGAGATAACAGATCTCGCAAAGTACCTTAGGAGCCTTGGCCGATTTCTATGCTTTTCGTTAATCTCGGCATTGCTTGTTACAAGCACGCTCACATTGTCAGCATGGGCGGAGTACCTGGCCGAAATGGTAGCGTAATTCCGCGTAGTTTGTGCAGGAAAGGCTCCAGCACAAGGACGTAGGGCAAAGGCGAGAGCGGACAGTCTTGATGAATGGAGTGAGACAATGCGAAAGGTTCTGACCTTACTCTATTCACCTCTACTAGAGTACCGGGGATTGTATAGAAGAGTCGTATCCAGGTTTGAAGAGGGCTCGAGACCGACTGCCACGAGAAGTCTCCAGAAATCAACCCTATCGAATACTACGGACCGATCCAAAATGATAAGCACGGCTTCACTATCGACTTGTTCTAAGATCAAGCGTACCAAGTTGTCTTAAATAGTCCTACTTTTTACAGCACGTCTGTTCATGGTCAATTAGACTAGGTAAGACAGTCTGCAAATGGCTGGCTAAGATCTTGGCCAAAATTTTTAATGCTTAACATCATTAAAGTCCGAAAATTATTAATTCCATTTCCAACGTCTTTGTTCTTTAGTATCGACATGATCACATCCCTGGTGAAGTGTCAGAGTACAGACCCCTATTTCATCCAGTTGTTGAAAATTAGTTCCAGTTGTTTGAAAATCAGGAGACAAAGACGGGCAAGTACCTCAAGTACGCTTCGTAAGGAAGACCATCCAAGCTCGGTGTCTTATCCCAGCCAACCAGTTTCAAGGCTTTCCAGATCTCAGAGTTATAAGATCATCGCTCCCAGCCATTTCAGTCGCCCGAAGGCATGGAATATCGGCCAAATAGTCGTCGAACTGAGTCGAGCGGGCTCCCTAGTGAACATATCCTGATAGTAATTCCGAAAATCCTCACTCATGACCGCGTTTGTAGTTTCAGTTCACCCATCTGGCAATGTGACGCTAGCAATATGTTGATCAGCTGCATTTGGACGTTCCTCTTGCAATTCAGCGGCCATATTCGTCGTCTCGGAAGACATTTTTTTAACCTAGCCCTAACTACCAGATCCTTCTTCATAAGCAAAGAGGCCAGCTCTGCCCTGTCTACGGCTAATTCCCTGTCTCCCGATTGGATAGCTCGCTCTACTGTAGATTCACATGACATTTGCGCTGCTAATCTGAGTTGAGTCGTCGACTATAGTCAGCAGCAAACGACCTAATTCTGAACTTGAGGTAATCCCACCACCTACAGTCCGTCTGAAGTTTTTTGCAAATCACATGATCCTCAATCGCTCGAATTTGCTTTGGAAAACTTTTGTCACATTTTAAGATTAATTTAGACGTCCAAACAAAGCTCGAGTTAAATTTTTATGTAGTTTCAACATGTTTTATTAAAGTTATTGGATTTATAAAAATTGGAGTCTGAAGCTATTATGCAAAACCAGGAATCACTTTTAACTTCAATAACAAGGTAATAAAATCATAAACAATTGATCAATACCTATAATAGAACAAATAACAAACATAAGTTTTCGAGGTATTTACATCTTAATATAGGTACCTTTCTTAATAACAGACAGTATAATATTGCATAACTTCAGACCAAACTGTATTCAAAACCACAGTTCTCGTCAATTCCCGCTGTAGTATCTGTAGTAAGAATTTCCAGAATCCAGTCATCTTAGCTTTAGGTCTATCCGAAACCGGATGAGTCTATGGCCTGAATAGACTATCGAATGGAATCTTGGACTGCCTAAGAGTTCTAGGTCGACTCTCCTAAGACTCAGTCAAGGTAGCTAGATAGCAACACCGAAGCCGAGTTGTCACTATTAGCCAAAGTCCATACTACATCCCGAGGGTGCTAATTACGAAACTTATTATCAAACTTGCCGATGAAGTCTTAAAACGGCTTCACGGTTGGGTTTTCGTACCCGATTTTCCGCATACAATCTAAATCGTAGTCAAGGACGGCATTCCAATTCCCTGCTAAAACTACCCGACGAAATGTTTTCAGATTCGGTTCGTTCCGCTGAAACAGATCAGGCCGCCTCTGCATGGTGTCCTTGGGCGCATAAATCCCAATGAGACGAAGCGCTACATCCTTTATAATAGCATCCAGCATGCAAAGTCTGCGAAGACAAAGGCACAGGTCGCATTTAAATATTGGCTCACTAGCCAAGAGATACCTCTCGAACGACCATCAAAACATGCAGAGAAAAGGCCAGACATTTTTGACAGTATACGTGAGTATTAAACAATGTCTTGTAAACAACAAACATCCAACCAGAGTCGCTTGAGGTTGCGGCCTAACTTCTCTTTGCGAGACTGATCTCAGGCCCTAGCATTTACAATAGCTAATTAGACGGGCATTGTCAGTCAGTCAAGGTTGATCTTCCTGATTAAACACTGACGGCTATTCCATTGACCTTTGGCCAGTTTCAGACTTTATGGTACCTTGGAGGGAGAGCCCACCAATATCCCAAGGAAATGTTAATTTGAAAGCCTTATAGAGGGACGGTTGAACAAAAATTAGGACCCCTCCCCTGCACAATATTGCTTCTGTTTCCTTACTGCCTGCAAGTCATTTATAACTAGTGGAGATAACGTCTTGATGGAGCTGTTGGGCTTTTCTATCATTTCCCAAATGTGCTGTATTCCCGAACCCGTTCGCACGACGGTTAATATTCTGTGGGAAATTTGCTGTAACCCCAATATTCTTTATCGTTGATAGTTCTTATTTTTTAGTATATACTTCAGGTCCCTTGATTTTTCTGTGTTGAATAGTGTCTATTTAAGGACCTCGATACGGATAAGTCTTTTGTGATTAGGTCTCTGCTCGTCATTTCAAGGGTTTCTGGTGTCGAGCCAGCTATGGAAAGAATACAAGCGTGAGCTGCAGATATGGCTGGACAACATCTGGCTGCTACATAATCCCAGCGAGGAACTTGGCCCACGCAGAGAGCTGATACTGCTGATGGCTGTAATATAAGTCAATAAGCGTAAGGTGCGATTTCTAATGGAATTTCGGGAGCTGAACATCTACTTTGACGGGTTCACAGCCAATGCAAAGAAGCTGTAAGAATTGAGACAACAGGTTATGAGCAATGTTGACGCAGACTGAAAAGAATAATAGCAACGTCAGCATATATCGACGATATCTAATGAGAACTGGGCACTTCGACGTGATGTAATTGTTAGTCGTAATTAGTCTAACTAAACAAGCTTGCTAAGTCGTAAGTTCGATCCTCGCTGGGTGTTCCACACTTTCGGCCTTGTGCCATGTCTAAAATACGCTTACAAAATAATTTTGGAGCACATCGACGTGGTGTAATGGTTCGCAAGTCCGTCTTGCTAGAACAATTACGACTACGTAGTGAGTTCGATCCCCATACTTTCGGCTTTGTGTCGCATCTAAACTACGCTTAGAAAAATCACTATATATTGAGGAGAATGTGGCGTCAGTGGAAACCGCACGAAACCATTTGGAGAGGCACTTGCTCACTAGCAATGACCCAAAGAGGCTGCAAAATGGTGCCAGTGTGCTCGGGATAGAAGTCTGGTGGAGGAGCAAGGCAAGCTCAGGTGATGACGAGGAATCTATATAATGAATAACTACCCCCGGCCCACCATGACACGGAGAAATAGCTTTTCCATGTATGACAAACTTGTGGGACACTTCTCCGTGTGCATGTGGGTGGCTTCCTGTGGAGACAGGCTTCATTAAACGTAGAGCTACCGCTGTTACTCAGAGAGCTGGGATGAAGAAATCGATGATGCTCCCCTGAAACAAACGGTAACGGATATTCTCGCTAGTGTGCGGCGACAGGACCTTGATATACGAGAGGAACTAGACGTCTGGGTGGACGCGAGTTAACTGGCTGTGATAGTGTTTCTTGGCGCGAATGGAGCTACCAATGAAAATGCACGCTGGACGTTACCAATAAAAGACATACTGCGCGTTAATATGGCGGAGCTCGATACCCTACTGAAATGAATCCATCTCGCGCTCAGCTGGCAGGCAAGGCTGAACACGCGAACATGAACTTCCTTTGCGTCTATTACTGGGTAACCAATGTCCTTACAGTCAAGACTCGTTTAAACACCAAGATTACCGGTCGGATTTAACTAGTACTATGTCGACCGAACGATTGTACTTCTTTGTCAGTTGACCAGAGTTCCGCAAAGATGCCTCAACGTTGTGGAGAATGGCGTCGAGCCCTTAAAGCCTGTGTGTGCCATTGCCAAAGAAAGTCGGTGTTTTTCTTAAATGATTGACATTCATCAACTCACCCCAGAATTACTGAACGCTGTATTTTCTACGAAGAATCGACCCTCCCGCATCAAAAAAGGCAGCGAGATCTGTGGTGGTGAGACATGTCAATCTGTAGATTCAGCTCCAGTACGTTGACGAAAAGAGAGACTACCGGTGGGCAAAACGTGGAGTATGGTCAAGGATATTACTCACTACAACGGTAATCATTTTTTAACATTGATCGATTGTGGCCCTACGCGATTTTCGAGTCGGCGCCCGCTGCTCCGACAGTTGGAATCAGTGTTCTTCGAACGTGTCCCCCACCGAGCCGAACTCCTCGACGATAGTAACACAGCATTCAGCAACCGGCGATTTAGACAGTTCTTAGAAGAGTGGGGCTTCTTGATCCGACTGCCATGTACGTATGTCCCTGTAGGAAATGGTATAGTAGAGAGATGCCACCGAACTCTGAAGAGAATCGAAGCACGGAAACAGTGCAGAGTCATTGAAGCGGTCTACTGGTATAATGTTACATCCAAGGACGACATGTCAGCCTTGTCTGCACCAGCCAATATGGTATATTCATACAAAGTCCGGTTGAAAGGCATCGACACCACATGTCCACCTTTACTTGAATAGATGCCTGGCCACTATGAACTAGGGATGGGGGACACCGTTTGGGTAAAAAACACAGAGCCGGTGCACGTCGAAATTCAGAATGGGCATTGTCACTAGAATTAACAGCCATCAGTTAGTGATAGTTGATGGTACGTGAAAGCTTTGCGCGCGCGTCTTGGTTGAAGGGCATTGGTGAGCGGCAGCATGACTCATCGTCGGAGAGCGATGGGTTGCTTGAGTCGGAATCCATCACAAGTAGGAGTGGCACATTGTCAGAGAGCAAGAGAATGGTGGAGCCAACCATTAGCGCACCTCTGATGATGTTGATTTTAAATCCAACAACCCAACCTGGAAGGAGGTAGTGACTGTTCCATTGCGAAGAAGTAAAGAGACCAGAGCTCCACACCCTCTGTCACCTCAGGAGAGTGTGACAAACATTCAACGCACTTACTCGAAAAGGCAAAGATGCGTTGCATGCTTAGTCCGCCATTGGTTGTAAGTGATATCCTTTTCTTAGCTAAAGCTTTTAAAAAGGTAACTTACTAAACAACATTCAAACAAAGACAGTTTCACTCTCTAAAAGTAACTGTCTGCTGTTCCCATTAAATCTAATAGTCTTAAAATGTACACTTGAAGAGAAAGAGAAAAAAGGCAAATAATGCGAGACTGGATACAACCAATAAATAAGACTGAACCATTCAGTGTGGGCTACACAGAAAAACAATTTCTAACAAACAAATAAGACAGAAATATACAAGTATATCCAATATCCGTACCTGAAATGTACAATTTTAAGAGTCTTTTTTTCAGGACGATGAAATATGTCCAGGTTGGGAAGGTGTAGGATCCAGATCCTACATTGTCCTCAAAACTTAAAAAAAAAAAAAAATGAACAAAACATAGGCTCCAAATTAAATTACACAACTAACGGTATTTGATTGATTCAAAAATATCACACGGCATGTCGTCGACTACATCCGCACGACTAACCTTAATTTGACCTGATCAAAGGTATAGTGGCGCCAAAATTTTAAAACATTTTCTGGAGCTTATCATGTGACTTATATAAACAACAAACGATTAAGAAACAAAAGGGTGGGGGCAAATCAACCGAAAAAAAAAAAAAAATGAAAAAAAAAGCTATACGCTAGAATAACTGTCAACAGCAACTGAAGTCCAGACTATAAGTTATAAATCATTTTTAACATAATCCCAGTTTATTTCCTTCATTCAATGCAATTGAAACTTACGTCGACAAATAACCAAGCGACACTCAAACATCAAAAACATAAGTAAAATTCAGACACGCTTTTTCCACAAACTTTGAACTGTCTATATTGAATACAAACAATATTACATTGGACCGAATTTTTCCAAATTCACACAAATTACCTTACAACATTCAGTCTGTCAAACTGGAACATTACCTTCTTACACAAAATCTAAATTTTAAACATCATTCAAAACAAAAGTATTGTTTTGTACATTTGTTAAAATCGATTTGTTTGTACAATTTCTCCTGTTTGAATTTTCTTGTTTCTTGTTATTATTTTTTGGCATTGCGTTTAATATAAATTAGTGACTGAGGGCAACTGACCCCCACAAAGGCTGCCTTTTCTTTGGAAGACAACGCAACGAACCGATGAAAAGAGGCCAGGCCTTGTTACCAATAATGTCCAGCGAAGAGAGAGAGAGATAAAAAAAAAAAATCAATAAATAAAACTAAAAACTAAAAAGAGAAGCAAAAGGACATGCTGCATTACGCTCCTGCGAGCAATTCTGATTGGGGCCACGGAAATAAGCGTGAAATGCAGATTTTTTAATTTCCGCTGAAATCCATAACTATCATGTGACGGATGACATGCAAAGAAAGGCTATGAATTTGTCGGGAGACTGGTGACGAAGTAACTACGTAAAGAAGAGAGACAGGAGGAAGAGAAACTAGTCGAGTTTCAGTGTCTCACCAGAGAAGAAGGAAAAAACAGTTTCACCGTGAAACTGATTACTGGAGTTAAAAAGAAATTACATTCAACTTCTGTTTTTTTTTTTTTTATTATTCTCTTTCTTCACAGAACAAAACCTCGAAAACAAATATTGTTCATCTCTAATATTCGACTTTCACTTTCAGGTGAACTGGAACGCATTTTTTTTTATAGTAATAAAAATCCAGATCATTGTTTATTTTCTTCTAAGGCTTGCATTGAAACGTTATCTGTGCAGATCCTATTATTTTGAAATTAAAACATACGTATATATACTGTAGTGTAGTGTTATACATATATCGTTTTTATTTTTGAAGTTGTGTATACAGTACAACTTCCAAAATAAAAACGATTCAAGGGGGATAATTTATCTAAGGTTGTCGCCCCTTGTATTTAATAAATTGGGGGATGGGAAATGACAAGACGTAACCAAATGCCAAATAAATACAAATCATTTTTTCAGGTAAAGTTTCTTTGAGATTTAAAAATCTCAAGACAAACATTTGAATTTAATATTTCAAAATTGCTCTTATCTGTATTAGGGAATTAATGAATTTCGTTATTCTTCTTCAGTTATCCTCACGATTTTTACGATAATCAACCACAAAAACAAATATGGTTTTTCTTCAATGGCCTGCCAAGTAATCATCTCATTTCTTTTACCTTTAAAAATAATTATTTTCACATTCTCTTCCTTTAGACAGGATTAAGTGGTGGCGCGAGTATTAAGTGACAACGCGTTCCAAACAGTCGCTCTTGTAGAGGACCTGTTACCAGCTATAGTTGGTTACAACTTACAACAAACAAAACGGTCTTTTGAAGTAGGAATCTGAATGTGACACAAGTGTAATGAAACACTGGCCTGGACACAATACACAAAAAGTCCCGACGTGTAGACTTAAAATAATGCATTTAAACGTTTAGTTATTAATGTGAGGGAATATACAATAAAGCACGTCTATTTAGATTGCTTAGTGGGGAGAACGCGAATTTGAATCAACCCACAACAAAGAAAAAAATGAGAAAGGTGTATCACGTAGCTTGGTGAGGAAGATAGCTGAATGAGTAAGGGAAATTCTTTTACGCCGTGAAACTGTTGCCGTCTGTCTCTCCTCAGTGGTTTGTCTGTCTAGAAACTTTGCTTAAATATCCTTTAAGGGGATCATGAAGTAAGTTTTTCTTTTTTTTATTTTTGGCGGGAACTCAACTCGTTGGTTGAAAAATGTTAAATATTTATTTTCAAAGCATTAATTTATTAACCAGAAGAATGCGCAATCGTCCGACTCAGGAACCATTTTTTTGTCCGTCTTGTTTTTTTATTTTTTATTTTTTATTTACGTCTTCGCTGCACAAGCTATAGAGAATTATATATAGAAAATTACTTTCAATAAAATAAGAAAAGCTATTTTTGTTTTTCCCTATAGATTTGGGTGTGCGGGTAGCGTAAGGGTTAGCGACTGGAAAAGAAAAATCGGTGTGTCGAGTTCGAATTCACAGAAATGGCTGGGCTCTCATGCCTTGAGGCAATAACCAATCTAGTAGAAGGAAAACTGAATTCTAAACCAGTCTGAAGAAGAATGGACACTGCCAAGCCATTTTGCTATAGACACACCACAGCTGTAGTTCCTATGGTGCTCTTACAACCCGAATGGGCTAATGGATTACTGACGTAGATTAAAAAAAAAACATGGTAAATACTGTTTGACTACTTATTTTCGAGTTTGCTCATCTTAAGGGTGGCTAGCTAATTCTTGTTGACGATGATAAAGTAAATGAATTAAAATTTTTAGCGGACATTTACTCAGATATGATACACAGTGAAACTGAATTCATACAAGAGTAAGAGTTATTTACACTTAAAGAAGAAAGCGACTTTTATAAATTCTTTGTTAATAGTGTAAAGTAATTAAAATTAATAATTGACTAAAAAGTGTAAACAAATAAATATTATAATCGTCTAGGTTTGTCTTTTTTTTTTACATTTACTTTTTAAAGATGTACATTTTAAGGAAAGACAGACGGTTCATAAAACATTGTTATATTTGACTGTGAACATTTCTATTTTTAACACCGCTAAAATTATTTGTCTAGGTAGATTGTTTCAGATCCGTTTTGGATTCAAGAAAATATATATTACCGTATATATTCGCGTATCATACGACTTTTGAAGACCTAATTTTGAAGCTAATTTTAAGGGGGTCGCATCATACACGAGATATAAAATTAGCATATGTACTACTGGCACTGGCTACGCCGTTGAGCAAACTATACATCCATTTACTGTTGTGAAATTAGCTTCAAAATTAGATCTTGAAAGGTCGCACGATGCGTGAGTATATACGGTATTTTATTTACTGTTCAATCGGAGACGTGGCCTCATGCCCTCGTAAATTTTGAAGTTAATTTAATTCTCTGGAGCCTCTTTATTTGCTATATATAGGAGTGGCTGGTCAGCAGATAAGTGGCAGGGTGCAATCAAATTTCAAGGCAAGAAGAAGTCTCGAAGCAGAAGGGGGTGGTACGTCACGCAAAGGAGACGAAGACTGATGGATGCGAAAGAAACTTTCAAACATTTCTACCAAGACGAAATGATACCAAAATTTCATCCAGAAGGCAGATTAAGGAGGACCCAGAAGGGAAATCAATTTTTGGATGCTTCCTGAGAAGAATTTGCAAAGGAACTGAAACCTGTTAACAAAATCTTTCTAGAAAAGAAAAAATATATATAAAAAGAAAAAAAAAAGAAAAAAAAGAAAAAAAAAAAAGAAGCTCCGTTACATCCCTACGTGCGATGACATTCTTTTCCATCTTAGGTGAGTGCATCTTTTGGATTTTCTGCCTTATAGAAAATTAGGCATTATAAGTCGTCTTCGACCGGTTATTTCATTACTGTGGATTTTTTTGTCGTTCAATTGGAGCAGTTTAAAATCAGCCCACCTGAAAATGAATATTAGTAACAACAATTGGGTGCAACTGAGATACATCCCCAAATGGGGGAGGGGTAACAGTTTGAAAGGGTCTCTTAGAGGGCCGTTTTTGCGTTCTCAATCTTGCAAAGAAGGAACCTCTTCTATGGACCATCATAATATCGCTAATTTTTATTTATAATATATTTTTTTTTATAATTCTAATATTCCTTTGCGTTAGATTTCAAATCTCTAAATTGATTGTACGCTGGGTTTTTTTTTTTTTTTTTTTTTTTACAGACATTAAATTTTGCTTTTGATTTTTGCGCCAACACTGAAGAATTATCTATCAAACAAAGAAAAAATCATCGAAATCAGATGAAAACCGTGGAAACGCATAAACATCCGATCACACACACATACGTACATATATTTTGCGAATTATAGATATAGAGATTTGCATTACCGTTGTAGTGCCACGCCTACATTTTCTCCAATTCTAATTGGTCAATAAATACATACTTAAAAATAACAGGACAATTTATCTATCGCATTCCACCATTGTAAATTTGTTCCTACACTTTGTTCAAAACAAGCTTTGCTACAAAATCGCTGATTGGTCCATTTTCCGTCCAATAGGATATTTTTCATGTATATTCAAAAATGTACTATAGCGTCTCTTTTTTGGAGCCACTCCAGATAGTATAAATATTGGATGCATTCCAAAAAACCAGTAGTAGTAATTTCAGAACCACAGTCGAGGTACCCAGAGACAATAGTTCTCATTTACTCGCTCGTGTATTTCATCCTACTCACTCCGCACGTACATACACACTACAGAACTTTATGTGACACACCACCAGTTCTCAGTGGACACACCAAGTTAAATCAACTTTGTAAGTTGCAACTACTGAACAATTTTCTGAAAGAAATATTCAATTTTCAACATTGAACTCTGAACATTTACCCAGACAAATCTTCTTTAAGACATTTCCTTACAGTCAAGGGGAAGCTACTTTTTTCTCCATTCTTCACTCATATTGCAACTACTTTGTACTATTGTTGAATTTTTAATATACATATTTCTTCGTTAAACAAAATTGGTTCTCATTGTTCTTTTTCCTTGATGTTTTAAATATTATGTATGACTGTTGATTACCTTCTCAACACGCAGCCGCATTATCTATTTAACCCATTCAACATTGGTGACCACAACACTCGAGAAGCAGTACATTCTATAATTGATCAATCCGACGTACTAATCAACACACTCTACACTTAGAATGTCGAAACTATTTTGTTATTTTTTTTCTTTACAGTATATAGCTTCCGGTTTTCTTTTAAGTAGCTATTCTTCAGTTCTTTGTGCGTGACAACCGGCTGACGCTTTACGGTCTATCCCTTTCAAGTTTTTTTTTTGGTTAATAACTAAATTTTATAAAAAACAAAAGAGCATTTTGATTACACCAGTCTCATCACTGACTATTATTTTATGCTCTAAGTAGATTTCAGTATGGTTAGGCTTAGAGTTAGGGTTCTGAAGATCAGATTCATTAAAACACAAAACGATCATAAGAAAAAAAAGTAAATTTCACCTCTAAAGGAGACGGCTGTAAATATTTACCAAGATTCTTCTAATGTTCTAAAAGGTCGGGAGAAAAAACATGCTAGTTACGTTTTCAATTGATCAATACACGTTAAATTAATGATATTCTGCTGCATCCTTATTTCAAAAGCAGTGAATCATTTACCGCAAAAATAAATTTACATCATTTACACAAAAAAATGGTCACTATCCTCGTCCCCGGCGTAGACGTGTATATGCGTTTTTATCGAAAGTCTATTTCAGACACGGACGAATACACACGTCCAAAAATAACGTTAAAAACCAGCAACAGACGTATTTATACGTCGATCTTTATTCTTTTTATGCTCTTCTAAGCTTGAAAAGAGTCAAATTGTCAACTCATACTCTGGTAGAGGTGTTAGCCATCGCGAGGATACTTCAAAGTACCTCAGTTTCTTAGTTACTATATTAAAAACAAATAAAGAAATTGTCTGAAAATGAAATGTTTTCACAAATTGGCGAGGAATTGGTTAAACTCAGAACTTTTGTATTGCAGATGGAAAGACTCTTGAACTAAAATACAAGGACCGTGAAGAGAGAACAAAGAGAAGAGTATCGAATTGTTATGCGATATCTGTCCTGGCAATTAATGCTGGGCAATCTCGTCACAAATGGAGAAGAGACTTGAAGAAACAGCAATTTTGTTCTATAGAAGGATGCTGAGAATACCATGGACTGAACAAGTGAGCAACGACGAAGTTTTAGAGAAAATTGAAACAAAAGGACACTTATACTTAGCCTCAGAAAGAAAAAGTTGAAATTTCTAAGGCATATAATGAGGAAAGAGGGCTTAGAAAATTTGACACCTACAGGACTGTTGAGAACAAAAAGGACAGAGAAAAGCAACGCATAATCTGCGTAACGAGCTTGTGTGAATGATTGGAAGAACAGTAACTAAGAGAGATAGTAAATAGACAAACTTTACTAATAACTACAAAATACAGGAAATTGTGGAGAGCCATGATCGTCCACATTCTGAAGGAACACTGCACATGGAGCAATCAGGCTACGATTAGCGCAAACACAAAGCAAACATATCCCAGACATTTCCTTGCTATTATCATCTCACCCTAATTACCTTTCCCCTTTTAGGTCCCCGCTCCTGCAGGCACTGACTTTTATGTGCCATGTCCCTTCAGAGCATTAATGATCATGGCTCTCCACATCATCCTCTCTCTTGCTGCTCCAAGTAACTTGATTGTTTACCATCCCTTTTTGTCCTTGTTCTGCCACCAATTCACACAAACTACTTAAGTAGGTGATCATGGCTCTCCACATCATCCTCTCTCTTGCTGCTCCAAGTAACTTGATTGTTTACCATCTCTTTGTCCTTGTTCTGCCATTTGTTCACATTAAGTATGCTGTCTACTCTTTCCCTCCCTTGCATTCAATGTGTCCTGTGTGTGTTACCTTCTCCAGACCGTCTTTCCTCATTATGTGCTCCCAAAAGGTTTAGCTGTCTCATTATAAGTAGAAGTTTTTTTAAACTTCGTTGCTTGCATGTTCTGTTTACGTTACTCTCGACATTTGTCGGTAGTACAACATCTCTGTAGCTTCAAATCTCCTCTTTATCTGTGAAGTGATAGTAGAATTCATCACCGCCATATTGGAAATTAGATATTACATAGCAATCTTTGTTTCTAACAATATTTTCCTGTTATTACTTTGCTTACTTTCTGGATGGCATATTTCACTATTCCAATGAACTTTCAGATTTCTGCGTCATTTTCAGTTGTTTGTTTCATTACTACTAAGTATCTGCTTGATTTTGAAATTCCCAATACGTAACTCACAGCTTGGACTGTGTTCTTTGTTTTTAAAAATATTTTAGTTTAGGCTTTCACTAATAACCGAAATTAAATTCCTAAAGGTAAAATTTTGAATCTAAACTTATTCTTCAAACTTATTTTCTCTAAAAACAAAAAGGTAAGGATTTGGAAAAAAAAACTATTGTCTCATTATTTATCATTTCAAACCCCAACTTTCAAACTGAGTGTAATATTATGGTTCCAAAATCGATCTGCCCTATTCTATCAATACATTGACCGTTGTTATTTTGTTTGTTTCTTTGTCTTTTTCTTCTTCTTTTTTTCTGTTTGTAACAGAGACATCTTCGTTTCCGACATATATGTATCTCGGACAACTGACTATATTGCTGGTATTATAAGGCAAAAAGGAAATTGCGATCTTTGTACACATGCGAGCTTTGCGCCTCTCTCTTGTTATACCATTGCAAGTTCGTCTTTCTTTTTACTCTCTCCAATTGTTTATCGTCTGCCTTTATTTTTGGGAAAAAAAAAAGAATAGGCGTATAACAGAAGGAAAAGTTCCTGGTAATTATCAAGTATCATTTTTGTCTGTGTATCATTCGCTATTGACGAGGAACAATTATCTACACCGATCAAATAAACCAAATTTTATGGATATTTAACAATAAATAAATAGCGACAACGTTTATCACGCGATGTCATGTACAACTGAAATACACTTGAGGCATAGAGCCATATGGTTTTATTCGTAAACAAACAAAAACATGGCTACTTAGGAACTAATGTTAATTAAAATAATCATGAAAGCGTGATCTCATGACAAAAATATTTCAATGAATGTTAGCGCGTTTAAAAAAAAAAAAAAAAAAAAAAAAAAAAAGACATGGAGTCTCCGAAGTTTGAAAATCCGTCGGGTATTTAAGTGCAAGAAAAAAATTGGTGGAGGGGGGGGGTGATTCTCAAAAGTTCTCAGTTTCACCAAAAGGCATAAAAACATTTCAAGTTCTGTCATATTTTGGAAAGGGAGTCGGGCCGAGAAATTTTCCAGGTTGTCGGAGGTGCTCCTCTGTAGTTCCTATTTTTAAGAACTGGAGAACTTTTGACTCCTCTAACTATCGCCCTATTAGTCTCCTACCGATTTCCCGCAAAGTATTCGAGGCTTTAATCAATGCTGAAGTAGTTAAACATCTTACTTCTCACGACCTACTCTCTGACAAACAATATGGCTTCCGTTTTTCCCCCGTCTACCCCTGACGTGCTTACGGCCATCACTGAATATGTACATCAAGGTCTTGATAATAACGGCGAAGCACGAGCTGTGGCTCGAGATACTTCGAAGGCGTTTGACAGGGTTTGGCAGAATGGTCTTCTACGTAAAGTTCACGGCTACAGTATTACTGGACGTTTGATTTAATCCAATCATTTCTATCAAATCGCAAAACGAAGGTCGTTCTAAACGGGCTCGCTTCCAGATCCTTTCACACGAACGCAGGTACCCCCCAAACCTCTATGCTGATTCCTACGCTGTTTGTGATCTTCCTGTTGTCATCAGTTCCCAAGTAGGCATTTATGCAGATAACACTACAATTTACCCCGGTCTCAATAGCAAATACGTCAGAGCTGACAAAGTTAGCCTGGCCGTTACTCTTGAAAGGACCGCCACCCAGAGGTTAACTGGGGCAGGAAATGGTCTGTAAATTTTAACACCTCCAAAACTAAACTGCTCTCATTTAACCACCATAGAGAAACTTCCCTGCCCGCCATCAGCGTAGCTAATGCTTGACTCCTAGAGGGTGTCTCAGTGTGCCTTCTTGGCCTCACGTTTGTAACTGACTTGAAGTGGAACAACTACATTGAGTCAATAGCTATATCTACTGCAAGGTAAGTTGGTTCATTGTATCGTGCCAGAAGGTTTGTCTCATCACAGTCCAATTTGCACAGTTACAAATCTACCATTTGGCCGTGCATTGAATACTGTTGCCATATCTGGTCTGGATCGTTGCTGTTCATGTCGAGTTCCAAAGAAGGATCTGCAATGTGATCTATCCTGACTTGCAATCTCGAATTCAGCCACTTTCTCACAGACGTGACGTGGCTTCCCTCTGTCTTTCCTACAAATATTTTCATGGCAACTGCTCTGGCGAGCTTCCCCCCTTTGTGCCCCGTCTACATGAATTTAAGCGTGCTACTAGACTGGCATCTAGGTCCCAGCTTTTACTGTTGAAATAGTTAAATGTAACCGCCACTTCTACACCAAGAGTTTCTTTTCTCGCACTTTCTGACAGTGAAACTCCCTTCCGTTTACTTGATTCCTTGAAAAAAATAAAAAATAAATAAATAAATAAATGCAACGTCAATCGCCACCTTCTGTTGTCTTGAACCCAGTTCATCTTTTATCATTTCCTCAATCCCCCTATACCAAGTCTTTTCTCTCACTTTCACTCCCTGCATACTAGTGGCATTCCCGCTTTCCTTGTGGTGAAATGATTAGAAAAAATATTTAGGAATTCCTGTGGAAATCCAAAGAATTGGTTATTGTCGTGACCTGGCATCTCGAGTTCAGTGACTTTCCAACCGCCGTAACGTAATTTCTCTATGCTTTTTCTATAAATACTTTCATCGTAATTGTTCTGATGAAATTTCCTCTTCGGTCCCTAGACTTTACGAATTTAAGAGTAGTATTAAATTGGCGGTAAGTTCTCATCAATTTACAGTTGAAATGGCTAGATGTAACCGAAAGTTCCTTGCTAACAGTTCCTTCTCTCGCGTTTCTCGCTTGTGGAATTCTCTTCTGCCCTCTCGTTCTTCAATCAATTTTGATCTTCAAAAATTCAAATGCAATGTCAATCGTTATTTTCGGTTTTATTAATTCTTGTTCTTATATTTTTCTCTCTCATTAATCAGGTTTTTCTTTTTTCAGATTATTTCACACTCACTAACTCTTTTGCGTCTTAGTGACTTCATTACCTTGCTTGAGGTGAAACGACTTTGCTGTAACGGGTAATAAGAATACGAGATTAAATCTTTCATACTTTAATTCTGTTTATTCACTTCTGGTCTTCGTCAATTAAATGCCAGCGTGAGAGAGTTTGTGGCTTTAGGGACTTAATTCGAATACCGATTTCTAGAAATTTAGCTTTCGAGGAGGGGGACGCTTATGCAACTTCCTGAAGTTCGGTCTTTTTACGTGTACACATCCTAAGTTTAGCTGGGTCGACATCGTTTTTAAATGTCCGTGGCAGTCAGTGAGATCCTTTAAGTCCCGACTCTGTATCTGGTGGCTATGAGGACCCCCTGGGTTGTTTTTTATGGTCTCGCCTGACAACGTCACGTCAGATCATCAAAAGAGAATATTTTTGTATCTCCTACGGTGAACCTACTACATATTTGTGTCACCACAGATAAAATTCCTCTTAGAACAAACTTCTTTATGGACACTAAATTTGATTAAGAGATCTGCTATTTCCTAGTATGAATCACATGCTACAGTAGGAAGATCTACATTGTTCCTATTTATCCTTAACAAAAACGAACTCCCTAACAGGTACAGGTTGTGAAAGCGAGTGATTTACCAAGAATTTGTTATGCTTCAAGTTTGGTTTAGAAGTATTTGTTTTTTGTTTTTGTTTTGTTTTTTTTTTGTTTTTTTTTATAGGAAGGTTCACTCTGTACAAAACCTGTGAGTCACTCGAGGTAGAGGGTTACAGAGTAAAAGGTAATGCAGCAATGTTGGAAAGATAAAGGTTAACTCTACTCTTGAAATGATTAAGATTGTAGTGATCGGGAAAACATCCTCTTGGGAGTCGGTTGCACAGAGCAGTGGTTCGCGGGAAGTAACTGCTAGAGTGGAACTTACTTATCACCAGTGGAATATGGAGGGAATGAAGTGGTACACCACAATCCGCATAGCATGGCGGGTCCTAGTCGTGAAGGTTACAACTGGGAACTAAGGAATGTAATTCGTCTGAGCGCTTTCCAGGGAAGTAGCAATAGAGCAGTGAGAGATTTACGACATTTGATCTGTGAGAGAGGGGTTCCTGGGTGGAAAATAATTTATTACCCATAAAGACGCGGAGACGCTTTTGAACTCTATCGAGACTGGAAAGTGAGGACTGTGGGATATTCTTGCTCAAATAGGATAGCAATATTCTATTTTAGGCCTGATCGGTCTCCTTAAAAGATAAAGGATAGCACGAAGAGTCAGTTACGTACTGGAGTGGTACAGGAAACCGACTATTTTTAATGCATCTTTAGTGATGGATCGTATGTACGAGTTCCACTTAAGGTCTGGGCTGAATTTAATATCCAACAGTTGCATAGGGCACGAGGCCTCCCTAGGGGAACATCCATTCATTTTGACTGGTTCAGCGTTCAGTCGGCGATGATTGAATGTAACTAGTTTGGTTTTCAAGGCAATGTAACCAGCCAGTCCCTCCCACACACCGAGATGTTAGAGCTAGGTCAGAGGATAGATTAGCTGCCAGGCTCGGGTCATCAAGAATTTTCGAGGTGCACCCATATACCGGAACCAATGTGTTACTAATTTTAAGAATTTGTCCCAACTAAAATATGGCCAGAAAACAAGATAAAAAAAAACGTAACTGTGTATATCAGGAACGGTTTCACAAGAAGATTACTTATAAAAATTAAGACGTGAAAGTTAACGATGGTTTGCTAGGTAAACATATTTTGCCATCAAACGAAGATCAGATCTAGCTCCATGCATTCTTGAAGTTAAATAATTTAACACATTCTCATTAACTCCAAATTTTATGGCAGTGAATTTTTTTAAGGCAATTCATTCACGCAAGGGGCTTCAGAGGATTGAGAACAAGAAGCGTGTTTGAGGAAAGGATACAGAGAAGGACGAGGAACAAGATCAGGGTGTTAGATGTCGATGTTCGGTTTGAATATTATAGTCATCGGGAAAGCAATTAAAAGAGAAGGGAGTTCCATAGACGGGAAGTGCGAGAAGAAGAAGCTGTTTGAGAAGAGACGGTTACATTTAATTGTTTTGACAGTGAAAGGGTGGCACCGAGATGCCAGCCTGGTAGCTCGTTTAAATTCATGTAGACCGGGAACCAGCGAAAGTAGTTCGTCGGAACAGTTGCCGTGAAAATATTTATAGATTAGACAGAGGGAGGCCACGGAACATTTGTAGGATAGTGACTTTAGACTCGATGCTAGATCAGGACCTACCATCTTGCATATTCGTCTCTGGATTTTGTCAAGGATTTCAAGACGTACAGTAGGAGCACCAGACCAATATTCCATGCAAGGACGGATGGTTGATTTATAAATGGTTGTTTGTTTCGATACAAACATACTTTTCAAACGGACAAACTTATTTTTCAAACTTACTATTTTTTTAAAATGACATATTCTAGTGAAAACTCTTACAAGTAAAAATATATATCATGACATACAAGAGGATTGACATTACCTAACAATTCAGCACCCTTTTCTTTGTTTATAACGAACGTTTCCAGTTTCTCAGCAACCTTCTGTAGAATCACATTACTTTTGACTCCAGTTTTCTCTTCACCTGTGAAGCGATTGTCCAGCATTCATTGCCATCTAGGGGATTGACATTACCTAACAATTCAGCACCCTTTTTTTTGTTGTTTCTAATGAAATGTTCTTGTTTCTCGGTATTTTATTTAGTTTTTTGAATGCATCTATCGCTAATCCTACGCGCGTTCGGATTTCAAGGTCCCATTTTCCATCCTTTGTAAAAAGATTTCCCAAGTTACCTTCTTTTGTAAAGACAACAGAATAAGTGCAATATACCCTAGCAGATTGAATAATAAAAGAGTTTGGTTTGAACTTCTCGAACAGCTGAAATGTCACGATAACAACCAAGTTGAGAACGTTACTTCAAGTAAATCGGTGTATTACAATCGTCCCTTATTTGAAAAAAAAATAATCAGAATAAAAATATTTTCTTCCCTCATTCTTTTTGTCACGTTAACATTTACGCTTTTTTCAATTCTAGTAACTTTCTATCGCAACTACATTTTTTTCTAAAAATATAAAATAGAATAAAATAAAAATTAAGGTTATATTTATTTTAAAAAGTTTTAGTATTATTTGGTGTAAAAATTTGCCTTCATATTGTGACACTATTTGTTACTGGTAAATAATAAGAAGGCTTTTTGGATAGAAGGAACGATATACCAATAGACCATCGTGGGAAAGATTGAAGATTTTACTTTTCAAAAAGTTAAGAACCAGACGTCTAGCTAAAAACAACACAATTTTTAGACCGGCCATATGGTAAATATTTTCACACTTTGATGAATCAACAGCTAAAAAAGGACCGTGAAGGCAATTAAGGAGAATCGGATAAGATTCAAAATCATAATTCAGCGATAAGGGTTTTTTGGGGGAATGTCCCTGACGGAACCCGAAGGAGAAGAAAGCCATCTTGTTTGCGTTTAAATTTTGAACAAGGAAAGAAATAAGGTTGATGTCGGAAAATTTTCTGTGTAGATGACATTTGGAGTGATAACTCTTTTTTATTAACGAACTTGGAATTAGTCTTCGCCAGGCAGTCGAGAGTCATTAATCGAGTGGTGGCAGGCGCTGATGAGCCACCGAGGAAGTTGGAGGAGTTACCCACGCCCACTAAGAAGTATTAGTGGGAGATGCTAATAAGAGAAGGTGGAAGTTATAGGGCGAATTAATACCTGTGACCATCACCCGTGGAAGAGGGGAATTTCCCAAATTATGAAGTAATTAATTCTCAGAATCCAGACAATGGTGAAAGGGTTCTTTGTGACAGAGAAGATACTGTATACCCAGCCGCATCACGCCCCCATGCCGGTTTGGGCGAACGTCAATACATACTATTTCTTCGAGCAAGAAGACAGAAATTGTTCCAGCCACCGGATGCGAGACACTCCACGTGACTATCTGCTAACGAGAATTTCCGACATCGGCCTTGTGCCGAACTTCACCTAGTTCAGCAAAACAAACTTTACCAAGTCAACAAAGTGTCACGTCTAACTTAGAAGTGTGTTGGGTCAATAGTCGTCTGCATGCGAACTCGTAGACTAATTAACCAACTGTTGTACGAAGGACCTTATATAAAAACAGTATTTATTTTTTTATTCAGCCCAATACGAAGATATCTGATGACGATTTTATCTTTGCTGACCTTATGAGCAAAACCAATCACAGTGTGGGTTAAGGCAAGGCCTGGAAAGAAGTGATCACCTATTCGATCAGCACCGGGATATTGGATATTTGGACGACCAGGGAGGGGGTTTGAGGGCGACAATATTTTCATACGAAGTTTCAGCATCCTTTTTCAGTTATCTAAGTACTTTCCTTAGTTTTCTCCTCTTCCTCCACCTTACAACTAAATTATGTATACAGCCACAAAAGAACGATTCCGGCTTGGATTTGATGAAATCCAAGAAGTTTTCGTTATCTTGAAGTTGCTGGAACCATTTATCAACAGGAATAGATAGATTCTCCTATCGCCTGGTTCACTCTCCTCCCTTGCCTTTTGAACAGATGTAGTGATTTATTCCTGTTTAAGATGGGAGTACCGGTTCCCTCTTCTGAGGCCTTAATAGGAGCAGCTGTCTTGACTTTGCTGATATGATTGGTGGCTACGACTCTCCATTTTGTGGGCACCAAGTTGACAGTTTTCTGGTTGTTGTATCCCGACTGGTAACAGAGTCCTAACTCTTTGGTTGTGCTTAGAGAGGCTATTCTGATCAACTTGTAGTGCTATGTCGCGCATGGATAGGTGCCCCTGTAATCATTTCCGGTGGTCAACCCTGAGACCAAATTATTCTGTAGTCTTCGCTACCTTCCGGACGGCTTGTATTGCCTTAGACGATGAGCAGTGGCTGATATTCTTGAAGAATTTCTGAAGAACGAGAAAGACACTCAGAAAGGGACAATTGTAATTTCTGGGACACATGAGGAAGGTCAGCTTGGAAAACTTAGCGAATCTATTGAGGGAAGAAGAGGTAGAGAGAAACAGCAAGCAACTAATGATTTTGTGTGAATGGATGACAGAGAAGAGACAAAAAGGAATGGAATAGTGTCAAATGTTGACAAGAGTTAAAAGAGGACAGGAAGTTGTGGAGAGCCATGATCGGCCACAGGATGCGGTATAACAGTATGCTGTTATGTATAGTTGCGAACCAACTTTGACATTATCAAATACCTATTGGCTATTGAATATTACTAAAGTGTTTGATTAGTCATAAGAAATTAATTAGATTTATACTTCTAGATAAGTGTTGAAACACTGGTTCTTGTACAATCACTGAAGTTAAGCAACGTTGATCCCGGTCAGTATCTAGATGGGCGACTGTTTGGGAATAACTGGTAAGCTTGGATGTGCGGTTTGTGTAATGGGTAACGGCTCAGAATTAGAAATCGGAAAGCAGAGTTCGAATTGCAATCGGGTTCGTTATACTTACTGAACCGAGAACCTTTTTGAAAGGCATGAATCCACCTTTTCTATCAGCTATGGTTTATTTAGTGGGACTTTTATCAGAAAATCATTAATATCTCAAAAAATCCTTCAATTAAAAAAAATCCGGTTTTAAATAGCATGCAAACGGTTGATAAGCCGTAGAAAGTGAATCAATCGATCAATCTCCAAGGTAAGCTTGTAGAACGAGTCTCCTCCTACCAAAGAAGCGAGGATCTCAGTCTTGGTCGAAGTCATTCTTCTAGTGATTGACTGTGAGCCTGGAACGATTCTCAGACTTATTGTTAAACAATATTCATAAAATATTTCGAAAACAATGACCATTGTGTTTCCCATTATTATTCTACCCTATTTCTAATTATAATTGTATAACCTTTTTCTTTTTTCTCTCTTCTTTCTTCAATGTAAATATAACAATACTGAAATCACATGAACGTTCAAAGAACGTGTTTGGTGACCACATTCTTTGTAGCATTCCTAACGGCATCACTTGAAATGTCCGCATGATCAAGAACATAATTAATCAGGGTTTGCTTTCTCGTAAATACGGGGGCGGGATACTAACGTAAAACCGCCAATTTTACACTTGAAATGAATACAGAGAGCTTGCAATCAACTTCATTTTTTTTTTTTTTACTTCATAACACACACGCTTTCAACAAAAAAAAATTAACGGTTATAAAAATCTATAATGCCTAGAGGCTTACGGTCACATCACGTTGGAACATCGGTTCCCGTACGATCACCAAAGTTAAGCAATGTTGAGTCTGGTCAGTACCAACATGGGTGACTGCTGGGAATTCTAGGTGCTGTGCTGTAAGCTTGCGGGTGGCGTAATGGTTAATGGCTCGGAATTGTTAATCGGAGAGCCGAGTTCTGATTCCTGTTGAGTTCGTTATATTCAGTTTAATAGAGATGAATCCACCTCTTCTCCCAGATATGGGTTAAATAGTAAAAGTTGTATCATTAAAATTATATAAAAAAAACAAATAAAATAAAATTATGGACAAAATATTTAGATTTCGGTATTAAATAACACATAAAGGTGTTGATATGTCGCTAAACAGAAGTAATCAACCAAACATAATGCCTAGAATGTTCAAACGCCAGTAGGCACCAAACTAAAATACCCACACTTCATTAATCTATGGTATAGTCATCGTTTACAAAGATTTTACAAGTGTGTGTATGGATAAACAGGTGTAACTTATCCAAACCACAGATGCCCGCTCGTTTACCATAAATATTAATTGTTTAATAGAGAAACAATTATTTCCAAAATGAGCCATGATACAAACCTCGAGTCCTGTTGCCATGTTAATATTGTCAATTTCTTTTTTTTTTTTTTTTTTACTAATTATTCACTCAATACAAGACCCAAGAGTCCTTCAAGGTTGTGTGTTACTGAATGAGATTGTTTTAGGAACATAAGAGGAGGATGAAAGAAGAACATGGTGATATACGAAAGAACGGTTGACCCTAGAGTTGAAGAGTTTATGATTATATTGATTAGGAAGCATCCACAGAGCAGTGGCTCTCAAGTAGAAGCCGTCCGAATTAATTTTTTTTCTCTTACAAATGGAATGGAGATGATTTGTCCCAGTGTACGTGGCATGGCGGGTCTTAGCTGTAAAGGTCTGGATTGGTTGAACTAATGAATGTAGTGCGTCAGCACATTCGCCATTGAAATAGCGATGAGAAAGAGAGAGAGAGATATGTGAGGTTTCATCTATGGAAAAGGGATTGTAGAATTGCACAAATCTGCGTAGATGTTTTTGAACTGTACCAAGACTGGAAAGTGTGTACCGAGCAGCTCCAGCCCAGAAATGACAGCAGTACTCAATTTTTGGTCCGATTTGGCTCTTGAAAATAAAGAGCATAGCAGGAGGAGGCAAGTACTTTTGGGGGCGGTACAAATAACCGGCCATTTCTTCAGCATCTCCAGCAATGCATCGTATATACGAGTTCCACTTGAGGTCGGTGGGTGGGGACTCATTCGGAGAACATCCTTTCATCATGACAGGTGAAAATTCACGCAAGCGTTCTTCATTGTACGAGTACAATAGGAAAAAAGTTGCTACGAAGGTACTTTCGAAAATTTCAATTCAATCTAAAGATTGATAAAATCCAGAGAATCAGCAATATTATTGTTCCTGACTCGGCGTCTCGAGTTTAATCACGTCCGCACCGCCGTGAAATTCCATGTGCCTTTTCTACAAATACTTTCACGGTAATTGTTCGGATGAGCCCTACTCTATGGTGCCTAGACTTTATAAATTTAAGTGCAGTACTAGATTAGCAATTAGGCCTCATCCATTTCAGTTGAATTGGCTAGATGTATCCGTTCTATGCTTACAGTTTCTTTTTCACCCATTTCTCACTTGTGGAACTCTTCCTGATCCATGCTTTCTTCAAAAATTTAAATGCAATGTCAATCGTTATCTACTGTCTTCCTGATTACTCTTCTATTGTTCTTGCTCTTTAGTAATGCTCTTGTTTTCCAATTCTTTCATTCTCAGTAATCCCCTGATATTAGTGGCTTTACTGATTTACTTGAGGTAAATTCCATTAAAAAAATGAGTAAGTAATCTAAATTTCTATCATAGTAGTTATTTGTAAAATGTAGTTTTTTTTTTATTGATCGGTTCGTTTTCTACGGCTTACCAACTTTTATAGGTTATTTAAAGACAGAAAATATTTTTAGACTTTAAGATTTGTTTTTAGATAATAATTGTTTAGTAATGCAAATCTTACTAATTAACCTATAGATTGAAGGAGAAGTGGATTCATTCCTTTTTCAAGGGTATTTACGCGTAAGTCAATATAACGAAACCAACGGAAATTGGAACTCGGCTCTCCGATTAACAATTCCGATCCATTAACCATTACACTATCCACGCATCCAAGTTTACAGCATCGGGTTTTTTTAACGTGATGTGGCCGTAAGTCTCTTCAAAATGTACAGTCTCCAAAATTAATAATCTGTTACGTTGTCAGAGCAACCGATTTATGAAAAAGTTAGAAGTACATAAAAATAAACCAATTCGTTGAACACTGTCAATTAATGTTTAAATTCCAAGAGTTACATTTCTCTGGCACCATGCGTCATTTATTTAGTTAGCGCTTCTTCGTCGCTGTGGTCGCCACTCTCCTCCATCTCACAATTGTGATTCATGGTAACATTCAAGGCAGAATAGGGCTATGGTTTGCCGGTACTTTTGCACCAGGGACTTTGAAGTTACCCATTCCCTTCTGAGAGAAGGGTAAGAGGCAAGACCTAAAAGACAGCAGGTGGCATTGCACAATCTAATAAAAGATTTGTAACTCAGGAGATTTAATCTATCCGGTACAGAGAGTTTGTTATCAACTCTATCCTCGGTCCGATTTTGTTTAAATTTTCACTAATGACTGTGTCATGGGTAAGACGATAAACTACGTCCAACAGCAAGGCCTCTGATCAGGAGGTTTTGAGGAGCGTGGAAGCACCTCTTAATTGCTGGTGTTCCCAGGTCCACCTTGACCCGGGGTAGTAGCACTTATTAGTGTCCGAGCTATTTACAAATAGTTAACCTCCAAACTGCGGTCAAAATACTATGAAAGGGTAAAAATAGGTTTTAATACCAGAAATACTTTGTAACAAAATATTACCAGCAATACATTTTTGAAGGGAAAAAAATTACCAGCAATAAAAATTTTGGCGGCATTAAACAACCCATAGAGTTTGATATGCAGTAAAACAAACTAAACCAAACCAATCATTAATGACCTTTCCGATCGCATCAGCTCTCAACTTTGTATCTATGCTGATGACGCAACCATTTATTCTTGCTTCAATAGTAAGTCTAATCAATTCGATAAGGTTAAATTGGCAGCTGATGTCATAAACGACCTTCAGTCTGTTGTTAACTGGAGAATGAATGGCTTATTAAATTTTAACGCCTCCAAAATAAATGCTGCTCTATTATCTGAGACTCCTTTCTGGCTTTCATCAGCATGGATGATGCTAACCTCTAAGACAGTGACTCATTGCACCTTCTCAGGCTAACATTCTTGGCTGAAAAATTGGAAAGACTATTCAATCTATTGATAGGTCAGCTGCTAAGAAGGTTGGTTCACAGTGTCGTGCGAGATAATTTTTCTCTCCAGAATCTATCTTACATATTTATAAGTCTACCATTTGTCCATGCTTAGAATATTGCTGCTACTTATGATCCGGTTCTCCTGCAATATATTTAGTGATCCTTGATAAAATACAAAGAAGAATCAACAATATTATTGGTCCTGATCTGGCGGCTCGGCTTCAGTCACTTTCCCACCGCCGTAAAGTTACCTCACTGTACCTTCAGGGTACCTAGACATCATGAATTCAAGCGCAGTACTAGACTGACGTCGAGGTCTCATAAATTTACGGTTGAGTTGACTAGATGTAACAGTAAGTTCTATATTAACAGTTTCTTTTTTCACACTTCTCGCGTGTGAAACTCTTTCGGCTCAGTCAACCTTAATCTTCAAAAATGTAAACGCAATGTCAATCGCTATTTACAGTGTTTCCCCCGTATTCGCGGGGGCTAAAGACTAGAACCGGTCGCGAATAGTTAGAAACCACGAATACTTGTACACTCCCCCTAAAAGTGCTTATAAGTACCTATTTTGATTGTTAAAACCCCACATGGCTTAAACTTTCACCCTAAACACTTTAGAAACATTTCGGACCCTATTTAAAACATTTTTGAAAAATAGTATTGGTGACTATACACTTAATGTACATTTTCTTTCATACGTACTATAACTGTTTTTAATTACGCATAGATCGATACAACCATTGAAAATACTTTATAAGATATGTATAACAAAACATAAAATATAAAGTTTAAAAAATTTTCTAAAATCAGACTGTGATGATGCCCCCCCCAGACTTAGCATAAGCCACTTTTTAAGCTCCGAACAAACAACAAAGCCCAAGCACTACGCAGGCTTTTGTGTTTTTTTTTGTTTTTTTTACAATGAAGATGTAAAATTCTGACAATTTTTACCATACAAATGGACTGTTATGTTTTAAGTCACTTAAATAACAGGAAAATAATACAATATTTTAAATATGTTCTATGAAAAAAAATACGCGAATCGAGGGAGTTCTCAGCGAATAATTTGTATATAAACCTGGATATAAGAGACCCGGATATAAGAGAAAACCGGATATAAGAGAAAATCGGATATAAGAGAGATCTTCTCTGGTCCCAAATTAGAGCCTTACTTACCTAAACAAAATAGACCAAACCCGGATATAAGAGACTTCTTCTCCGGTCCCGACAACTCTCTTATATCCGGGTTACGCTGTACATGTTCTTCAGAAAAACACGCGAATATTCGGGGTTTCCGCGAATAACAAGTATATATGTACTAAAGAAAAAAAATCCGCGAATGTGTGAAAGTCGCGGATGCTGAAATGCGAATAGGCGGGGGCTCACTGGACTGTCTTCCTGATTACTCTTGTATTGTTTTCGCTCCTTAGTAATGTTTCTGTTTTCTAGTTCTTTCACACCCAGTGACTCATTGTATCTTATTAGCTTTATTGGTACTTGGAATGAAAACGATTTTATAACAAAATCCATAGCACTACCTTTACTTTTTTTTATTTAAATTTTTTTTTTTGTAAAAGTTTTTATGCATATCCTTGTCCTATTCTTGCGGTTGGCCAAAGCTTACTTCACGTTTTTGTAGATTCGAGACGAAAATTCTCACCATCGAGATTCTTGTACATTGCAGCGGAAATTGAATTATAAATATCAAACTATAGAAACGTTAATAGACTGCTTTTAAGTATGACACAATGAATAGGGCGCCTACATAGTAAAGTGAGCAATAAAAGGTTTTATTCGTGTTTGCAGTATAGGGTGTTTTATGATCAGCAATAAAGTGTAACTTTTTATCTAATTCTAAATCTTCAACGCAACCACCTGCTGTCCAAATGCAAAAAGGGTAGGAAGTTCTGTAAAGAGGCTTATCAGAAGAGCCGGTTAGAATCAGCTGCCTGTAGATGGGTGACAAGACGGCGGTCAGTTAGGAGAGATACATAGTTGGCTCGTGTGCCGATAGACTTCTCGCAGCTCGAAAGGAAGATCTAGTCCATTAGTTTGTTGTGACAGGTGACAGACACTTGTGAACGTACATTTGGCCTTCCTCTTTTTTTGTGTACACGGGTATAGAAACGACGTGGGTGGATTTATCCAGTCGAGACATCCTCGGCTGTACGTCTACATACGCTCAGTGTGATTTGCTATGTTTATAAAATTTCCTTTGTCCTAATTGATAAGCTGTTGCTTCTATCTAAAGTGCACTGTGAGTTATAAGCCAACAATTATACAAGAACATCCGTTTGCTTTTACAAAACATGGGTGTGCGGGTAGTGTATTGATTAGTGACTAGAATAGATAAGTCTGCGAGCAGAGTTCGAATTCTGACCGCGTTCGTTGCGTTCACTTTCACACCCTGAATCCATCTCTGCGCTATACAAGACCAAATAATATCACTTGTTGATTTACGAAGCTTGACGTAGTACAAAATAAGGCCAAGTGTAAAGAAAATGAATAGTGGAAACTGTCTGCTTTGAAAAAAAAAATCAGCATTCAGAAACCCGGCTTTTACGTATGTTTGAATTCGGACATACGTCTCCAATAGGAAATATCTAGGTAATTATCCACACGCCCGCGTGAGCGGAATATGGCACAGTACATTGTTTAAAGTGACAGTCCTGCGTGAAAGATCATGGATGCTATGCCTCAATTGCTCATCTGTTATGGCTGTACAAACCCGCACATGAGTGACAGTCTGTATTGCAACGAATACATGTGAAGACGCTCTCCCCACGATGTCGCTGTGTTGTTTTCTTTCATTCGAACACGATTCACTCCGTTGGCAAGCCTCCATTTCTTCTCTCTTCCCTCCAGCCCTCGGTGTAAATCGCGTCTCCAACGTGAACAATCGTTAGTGATGTCTTCCCACCTCTCGATGTCCATGATCATTATCCTCCTGTCACTTTTGCAGGCGCTCTTGAAGCGAAGAGGAGATCGCCCTCATGTCGTCTCGCCAGTTCCCCATACAGAAGGACATTCGGCATCCTAGACATCGGTAGAATGTTGCTTCCAGTGTTTTGCCGTCGCGGTGAGGTGACCCGAGTGGGTCCTTTTTTTTAAGCACCACCGATGGTGTCCAAGGAAAAGGTAGAGTCCAATACAGCTTGGTACTGGTTGCCAGAACGAAGCTGAATATAAGTTAACATCGGACTGTCATAGGGACTCCGCTTTCGGATTTGTCCCCACGGTTTATTCCAGAAGCCTTTCTCATGATTGGGTATGGCCGCAAGGCAGCGGAGGTTTAAATTGAGAGTTTTTCTTCTCTTTCCCGCGTGTATACGGAATTAGTAAAAGAAATTGTCCAGTACTCTCAACACTTCCATTTTAGGACGCCATAGGAATTAAGCTTTACTAACTTTGAGATTTCTGCTTTTAATGCAATGGAAGGTTTTGCTTGCGGGAGATAACTCCCTGCTGCCGTGTTTATATTTATTTTTAAACCCGATTACGTTAATTACTTTCAAACGAAAATAAATAAATAAAATATGAAAATAAAAAACACCATTGGTTCAATTTTATGCTAACTTTGGAGAAATAGCAAATACTATCATAGGACTCGTAACTATTGAGATATCTATGTGTATTTATAGGATGTATAATAGTATCCGAAACAAAAGTGAAGATAATGAGACGAAGTGGAAAAGTTATAAACGATGTGTTTCGCCGAGATCGTCTGCTCTCTCTCTCTTGTTTATTCAGGTTAGAATTCGTCTAACGTGAAGAAGCCAGAGATAGCAGACAATTCAAGTAATTACAAACATAAAAATCAACTTAGTATTTTTTAAATTCATCTCAGCCAATAATCAATCAGTGGAACTGAATAATGAATGCGTCATTTATCTGCCTTTCTCCTAGTAGGACGTTAGAATCATGTTTGTTTGCTTTAGATTGATCAATGATGACAAAAAAAAAAAAAAAAAAAAAGACAAAAATAAATATAATAGAACAACTGAGATTCTTTTATCAGTCCCATTATCAGGTTTGGTGGTCGGATTGCTGCTCTGCTGAGCACCTGACCTTCTCCCTCAATATGTCTCGGTTGCATACCAATGTCTAAGTTGTGAAGAATCTTCCAGTCCACTCAGTGACGCTATCAGTCTATTTTTTTCGCATACCACTTTTGGGTAGGGTGGTAGCTTATAACAGCGGTCTCCAACCACCTGGCAGCGGACCGGTACCAGGACGTAGACCATTTATTACCGGGCTGCATAGAAGGAATAAAAAAAAAACTTCCACCCACCCCACATTTTATTGACTATCGCGGTTTTGTTTATTGTGTTTTGTTATGCGCGTGACCGACACAGACCCCCACCACGCTCCGCGGAAAAATCGGCTTGCACGACACCGATCCGTGACACAAAAAAAAGTGTTGGTGACCGCTGGCTTATAAGGATGGCTTGTTGACTTTTATGACTAGTTTCAACATCCTCTTTTTCGACACTGGTTATGAGGCCTTCGAATAGGCGTCATTTATGTTCAACTCTACGTAGAGGATGACTAGGATGGTTCTGTAGCCTCTCATTTCTAATGCTTGGATTTTATTTTAATAAAACTTCAATGATTAGTTATTTACCAATCTTAGATTAAATATCTTTGGGAAGGAGTTACAAAAATGTTATCATAACCATTAAAACAGACATTCTAATAAAGAGCAAGGAGAAAAAAATATTTTTGTATAAGTATCGTTGACTGTAAATCAGAGAGAAAAAATGCTGACCGATTTTTTCTTCATTGCAGGGATAGATCGAGGAACTAAAAGGGGGTTCTACAGTGGCTAAAACAGGTGAAAATTAATAAAAACAATATAAAATTGCTGGTTTTTCAGTGGTTTGCTGATAGGGAGGCCTTTAAGGTAGAGTGATAAATATCGGTGATAGATAGTTCTTCTTATTATAAAACGCAGATTGTGTGTGTGTGTGTGTGTACGTTTATATATTGGATCGGATTTCCTACATTTTTCAACCGATTTCAACAAAACTTCACAGGACTGCGTAAAATTACCTCGCGGTGGTTCTGACAGCGCCAAAAATTGGAAAAACAATTGTTTTTGCACGAAATCAATTTGAAAACACGATTAAGAGGCATTAATGAAAGGGGGACAACTCATATCGAGTTATACTTATTAATATCGAGTTATCGAATACTTATTATAAAACCCAGGTTGGTTGTTTGTGTGTGTGTTCGTTTATATATATGGATCGGATTTCCTACATTTTTCAACCGATTTCAACAAAACTTCACTTTTTTTTGGCAGGTAATGTTTCTTATTGTCTTGCACACTTTTTTCTTTATTTTTACATTCAGAATGCTTTAAAAATTCCATTTAAAAGACAGTTGTTTTAATAAAATTCTATTCAATCGGTAGACTCATAACGATTTAAAACAATGTTTTTGTTTGAGTTTGACCAATTCGTAAAAAAATAAAAAATAAATAAAAATAAAACTAATTAAGACATGCGTGTCCGTCAACCTTAAACAATAATCTTTGTCAATTTTATTTTTCAGTCTTTATGATGGTCGATACTTGATCTATCTCTTACTGTTACATCCCCGGGCAACGCCGGGCTCTACTGCTAGTCGTTAATAGAACTAATGTGGAAAAGTTTTTTAACTTAACTGATGCTTACTTCGAAGTTTCGTGGTCACTCCGACGATTAGTCACACTTACGAAACTTCGAAGTAAGCATGAGTTAAGTGAAAAATCTTTTTCATATTAATTCTATTAACACCCTATCTCTCTCTCCCTGTCTCTCTCTCTCTCTCTCTCTATATATATATATATATGAATCCTGTTTTCCTCATTGCTGAATAAAAACACGTCAACAGAAATATAGACTAACTGCGCACACGCATACTCATCTACAAATAACGAGATCATTTCAAATGAGATCAAACTAATTTATTAGTTTGAAAGAGATGAACAAACTATGGTGATTTTGTCAGTGACAGACAAGATCATATATGCAGGCAGGGAGAAAAATGAAAGGAGTGGGACTGATATTAGATTAAGACATGAAATATATTCTGGGATACTGTTAAGTATTTGAAAGAAATCTTGTTAAACTGAAAGGAAAGCCTTTCGACATATTCATTATAGTTGTGTATGCGTCGACAGCACAAAGTACAGAAGAAGAAATTGAAAATTGTTACTTTATGCTAGATAACGCCAAGGCTAAATGCAAAACGCAAGAAATTACAATTGTTATGGGAGATCTAAATATCAAACTAGGCAATGAAAAAACTGGGGAAGTAGTGAAATTCGGACTGGGAACTCGGAATGAACGCGAAGAAAAATGGTGCACGGCGAATGATCAGGTAATAGCCTACATCTGGTTTCAAGAACACCGATGAACATGGCGAAGCCCAGAAGGAGAAAAGAAAAATTAAATCGACTACATGATTATCAATACGAGATTCAGGAATGCAGTTTTACACTGTAAAATATAACCAAGTTCCGACTGCGGGACGGAACACCTTCCAGTGAAACTACGAAAATTGAAGAAAGAAAAGGCAGTACCCAAATTGCAATACGATAGACTCCTGAATGATCCACATATGTGAAGGAGAAATATATAGACAGTGTTAAAAGCAGATACAATGGACAAAATCAGAATGGACACTCGAAGTGGGATGCATTAAGCTTTTTAGTAACATGAGCGATCGCGATCATTACAAAGAAAAATATACAAAGAAAAATGAATGGATGACAGATGAAATTCTCGACATAAGGCAAAGGCTAAAATAACAATGCCAATATACGACAGAATATAAGATTCTACACAAAGAAATTAGGAATGAATGCAGACAGGCTAAAGAAGAATGGCTCAACGAAATATGTGTAGAAATAGAAAGAATGCGTATCGCAGATAAGTATAAAAAAAAGAAAAGAAAAGGACTAACAGGACAAAAGACATGCGCATCAAAAGGATGCATAAAATCTAAGGATGGAACGCTGATATTAGAAAAAGAAAAATACTTCACAGATAGAACGAATACATCAGAGAACTCTTCCACGATGAAAGAACAACCGGTAATACACAGAAATATCAAAGAACCAGAAATATTAAAATCTGAAGTGGACTCAGCACTGTAGCTATGTGGTTCTACAGAAGGATGCTATGTATATCATGGACCGAAAATTTGAACAACGACAAAATTCTAGAAACAAATATATATAACATCAAGAAGAGACAGTTGAAATTTCTAGGGCAAATAATGAGGAAAGAGGGCTTGGAAAATTTGATACTCACGGGACAGATTTAAGGCAATATGGGACAATGGAAAACAACGCATAACCTACCTGGCAAACTTCAATGAATGGATGGCGGAGTAGGGTTTGGCAGAGATATGAAAAAGACAAAATTTAACAAGAGCTATAAAGGACATAAAATTGTGGAGAGCCATGATCGCCAACGTCCTAAAGGGACAGAGTACATAGAAGTTGAATCAGAAACAGATAAAATTCGTGGAAAGTTTGAACAAAAATGGATGGAACCGTAACGAGGTTGACTAACGGTTTTCTGTTGCTGCTGTTGGAAATTGAGGTAAATGATTTGCCAAATGATTTTCCATTCATGGCATCCCAATGACGAATGATTTTATCAGGAACAGCAATGCCTGAAGTAGATTATGACCTTTCATTAATGCATTTATGCAAAACGCAGAGTGAAAGACAGTGTGTGTGTGTGTGTGTGTGTGTGTGTGTAAGAGTGATATAAAGTGTGTGAGAGTGATACAAAGTGAGTGTGTATGTGTGGTGTGAAAAAGGATACAAAGTGAGAGAGAGTAAGAAGCATACACAGTGATATAAGGTGTGTGTGTGTGCGTGTGTGCATGCAAGAGTGATAAAAAGAAAGTGTGTGTGTGAGAAGGATACAAAGTGAGAGAGAATGTAAAAGGGATACAAATTTAGAGAGGGCGTGTAAAAGTGAGAGAGCATGTCTGTGTATATAAGAGTGATACAAAATGGGAGAGCGAGAGAGAGAGAGAGAGAGAGAGAGAAAAAACTCTGTGTGTGTAAGAGTGAGAGACAGATACAGAGATTCGTCCTTTGCTGAAATTTGAACGACGTCTGACGATTTCATACTGGTAAACCACTATGCCACCTTACAAAAATCCCAATAGCCACGACAACTCTTCGCCACTTCATGTATTAAATAAATTTGCTATTTTTCATTGATAGCCCAGCACCAATCATTCAACAATAGTTTTTTTAGTTAGTATACTGAAAACTTATTTCTTAAAAACCGGTTTTTAATTTCATTGAAACCGCCTATGGATAATTACTTAGTCTTGCAGAAGACTAAGAAGACGGATACACCCAGTGAAGTTCGAACTCGCTAACGAACCCCTGCGGTATCGTCTACAAGACAAGAAGATTAATAATCATCACTTTTCAATAAACATCCGCCTGTAGTCCTAAAGGCTCTGGAATCTTAAATCGTATTATTAAAGAAAAAAAAAAAAAAAAAAAAAAAAAAAAAAAAGACATCCATTTTTACAATTATTATTTTAAAAATTGCATGACGCGCCTAACGTCAGCAATCAGCTCATAATCATCCCGTGAAAGAGAAAAGTTTCATCAGCAGTGAAAACAATTTTGGATCATAAAAGACTACTACTAACACAAGATTTTTTTTCCTTTCGTTCGATTCACGTGGAGGTTTTCCAAACAGTCCCCAGAGTTGTTTTTTAAGTCTGTGTATCTCTCCATGTGAGGTTATAATTTTCTATTTGCACACATTTGTAGATGGCACACAAAAGTTATTAAAGTAAATGATAACATTTAAATTGCTTAGATAAGAATAAAGATAATGTCAATTGCCAACCTTCACAAAATCAAATCAATAGCAACTCTGAATTTAAACAAAAAGGCTTGTATTTTCGCTGCTAAATACTTCTCTAAGTAAGAATACAAAAAGAAATTTATTTAAAAATAGACAGCGAAGTAATGATCATTGGGCCAGTAGAAAATAAATTTTTTTTTTAGTCATCAACCGGGGTGGGGGAAAACATCTCTAAAACGGGTAGGTGTTTCTTCAAAGGAATTGAAGAGACTTTCTTTCCTAGAAATCCTAAATAACTGTAGGAATAAGTAAGAGAGAGAGAAAAAAAAAATGAACTTTTCCTTACCTCACTCGATAACAATTTGTAGACACATGATTATGTTTTTATACAATTTACTCCCCACGAAAAAAGAAAAAAAAAAAACGTAACTTTAACAAAAAACAAAAAACAACATTTTTCATTATTTAAGCTTATCATACATCCGGGTCCCTCTTCTTAAGTAGAGATCATATAAGTTACTTATCGTTATATTGGTTTTTGTGTGTGTGCGTGTGTGTGTGTGTGTGTGTGTGTGTGTGTGTCAGCCCTGAATTTTAAGGGGTATTATTACTATGTCATGAAAATAAACTAAACATCGTTAGGTTAAAAAAGTTGAAAACTCCGCGTTTGAAAGTTGGAAAGTTTGCTACATCTAGTTTTTAAAAGGAAGTGAAAGCTATCAATAAAAAATCAGAAATATCGCAAACAGCAAACTTAAGTAAATATCGGACGGTAGTGGGGGGGTATGAAACCAATCTCTATCTGTATAAAGAAAAAAAAAATCTATCTCTTCCGGACCGACAGTTTTCATGTTTACCAACAACAAAAAAATAAATAAATAAAAATAAATACGAAAAAACAGAACGCACTCTTTGAAAAAAACTGAAAGGCTCAGGTAAATAAAATTTGCAACTGAATTCAACGTAATCAAAAAAAGGTAGGTCATATTTAAAGTAATATCTTGGAAAATACATTTGTTATGCAACGTGCAATTACCTAATATTTGCCTATAAATGAAAGCTTGGCATTTTTAAGCAAACGTTGAACAAACATTACATTGTTGATAACTTCTTATTGGGTTAAGTAGCTACAATAATAGCTAGTACAGAGTGTAAGACAGTTGATAATCATTTGATCGTAAGTCTAATTAGATCAAAAATAGTGACGGCCGTCCAGTCATTCGTTACATTCAAATACAGTGTAAAAAGTAAATGAATTTAAATTCCAAACGAAATAAGACAAGATACAAGAAACAATTTAGTGAATATTTGTTAAAAAAAAAAAAAGCAAATAAACCGCACACAATAGAGAGATGAACTTATTTCAAATGTGAAATGTACTGTAACCCCCCGCAAAAAGTAAAAGTTTTACTGTAAAAAACGAACTATAATTGAACTACTAAGTAACAAATATGGTAACAATCACATTCAACCCCTAATGCTGGATTTTATGTAATAAAAAGTTAGTTTAAGTGATATACATTCAGTACCTACCGTTGACATGATGATAAAAACACTAAAGTGTATTTTCTACTCGTTGTCCGTCGAGGTGAATAAAGCTACTAGCAGACATACACCCACAAGCGAGTACATTATAAACACTTGTTCACATGACCCAAGTGACGGACTTGTTACCTTAGCTGTGGGAGGGGAGATTTTCGTTTACGTTTCGCTGAAGATAGCAGTCGTATTTCTACCCGGTGTGTCAAAATTTCCAGTTTTATGACGCAGACTGTCATTCGCTTCCGAGTTGGAACTTTTATGCAACAGCATGAGAAGAATGGGCTTGAATTCCATTCACAATTTATGAAATAAACAAATTTTATTCCTTTTATTATTTGGTCAATATATTTCAGGGCATAAGACCACGAATCCTTTTCCCACCCAAAATGGAGGTAGGGTAAAAAAAAAAAAGTCTCCTGGGTCTCATTGAGTTTATGTTTTTTTTTTGTTTTTTTTTAATTATTTTACCCCAAACAAGGCAATAAAGTCACTAATACGCAAGGGCTTACTCATACTGGGTGTGAAAGAATGAGAAAAAGAAAAAAACATTATTAAGGAGAGAGAACATTAAAAGAACAGAAATCAAGACAACAGAAGATAACGATTGACATTGCATTTACATTTTTGATTATCAAAGTTGACTGGAAAGCAAGCAGCCGGAAGAGAGTTCCTCAAGCAAGAAGTTTTTTTTTTTGCTTTGTTTTTTAATCATTTCACCCCAGGCAAAGCTGAAATGCCACTAGTACGCAGGGAGTGGAAGTGAAAGAGAAGACTGAGAATAGTCAGGATGAGGGGAGGATAAAAAAGAACAAGCTTCAAGAAGAAAGAAGATAGCGATTGATGTTGCATTTAAATTTTTGAAGATTGTACTTATCAGAGAAGCAAGGAGTTGGAAGGTACTTCCACGATTGCAAGAAAAGAAACTGTTGGGGTAGAAGTGTCGGTTGCATTTAGCTATTTCAAGATTAAAAGGGTGGGACCTAGATACGAATCTAGTAGCACGCTTAAATTCCTGTAGTCGGAGCACCAGGAGTAAAAAGCTCATCAGAAAGCTTGTAAAAAATTAAAAAGACCTCATGTAACTGGAATTTATAAATGGGGATCATATCATTCATATACAGGTTCGGGGTTGATGTATCTTATTTATATTGTTTGCGACGATGTATTCTCGCCATTTAAATCATTAACCTCTGTATTTGTTTTTTGCATGAATGATTCATGAATATATATATATATATATATATATATATATATATATATATATATATATATATATATATTCAGCGTTTTCCGGCGAGTAATATTTTTTCATATCGTTGCTCTTTACTTCGCCCCTTTATTTAATTCTTATATATTATTTTTAAAATGACAGTTTTTAAAGCCATTATATAATAATTTGAGGAGCAAGTTACCTTTTTGCTCAACACTTCAAAACATTTAATTCCATCAAAATTTCATATAAATTGTTGTTGACCTTGCAATAATGACAACGAGACTATCATAAAGAAAACAATGAAAACTCCTGCTAATTTTAAAATTTTTCTATCACCCGACTGTTTATTGATGATGGAAATGTCTATTAGATTGCATCATATTGTAACTAATTTACTGACGCCATGCTGTGCCATATTGCAAATGTATATTTGCCTTCAAAGCACACTTGATTTAAAATGTCTGTCCAATTACGACACTTTATTTTTTTTTAATCAACCTAAGATCCTAGCAATATGTAAAAAAGGTCTATAATTGTGAGAATTAATTATTTTTCTACTTATCTGCGTTTCGAATTGTCTCCTTACACTCTGGGAGTCGATAGGTTCTGTATCGTCCGGTTCACAGCCCTCCTCGCTCTTTTGAACAGGAGTAGAGGTTTATCCCTTGTTTCCTGTTTAGGATTGGGTTCCTGGTTACTTCTAAAGTCTTTTCATTTTCTTTCACTCTCAGTAGCCACTTGCGTTTTGGTGGCATTATCGCCTTGCTTTGGGTGAATTGAATTAGAAAAACAGAAGTTTCCACTACACTAGGGGTGAAACAAAATGAAGAACCCAAAAGAAAAGGATCCTAATAGACTTCCGCTTTAACCAGAGCTTGACGCAAAAACGAAGATTTTAACCAACAAGTATGAAGAGATTAAGGTTGTAGGGGTCAAGAAAGTAACCTTGGCCGTCTTCAGATATTCATTTATTGTTCTCATCCTAATTATTATAGATGTTATTATAGTCACAACGTTTCGGTCAACTACTCTCAGGCCATCATCAGGTATCCATCTGCTGTTCTCATCTTGATTATTATAGATGCTATTATACGCACAACATTTCAATCAAGTACCTCTTGGCCGTCTTCAGATGTCCATTTATTTTTCTCACTTTCATTATAATAGATATTATAGACATAACATTTCGCGGCGATAGCGTAGTAGATATAGGCGTTGGCTAAACACGTGTTGATGCCCGCTAGTGGTCGTAAGTTCAATCCCCCAATCAAATAGTGAAACAATATACACAGGTTCAACAGGAACGAACGATAAATAACATCACGCAATAACCAACAAATACCCCGTATCAGCCAACAAATCAACACCTGAAGATGGACAGTGTACTTGGCCGAAACATTGTGTCGATAATAACATCTATACTAGTCAAAATGAAAACAATTGTTCGAATAAAAATATATCGTCTGTGCTTATCTGACTGGCCTACCACTGAACTTTTAACAACCTATCCTCGCTACGATATCGTAAAAGAGCAATTATTTTTCACTGAATTGTAACAACTGTCATGTGAGAATGCATTTTTATTGGGTTATTCAAAGTGTTCGTTTAGTATTAGGAACATTTAGTTTTGTAGTGAGTTTATGCGACAACTGCAGCAGCACGTACAGACGGCTGGCTGTAGCGGATATACGTGGTAGTAACAGTAGTCGTCAATTGATACATTTAAAAATCCATCTTATCAAAAAGAAACTTTCTTCTCTTTTCCTTCGTCAAATACCCTAGTGAAGAAGCGTCCCTCTTCAGCCAGTCAGTAACCAGGACATTTATTTGTACCAGTAATGCAGGTTTTTAGACGAGCAGATTAAATCGTTCATTAAACAGATCGATTTACCTGACGGTCGCTAGTTCAATCCCTGGGTTGAGAAAGGGCAAAAAAGGTGAAGCCATATAATATCATAGATGTACTATATCACAAAGACGAATTGTCTTTGTGATATTGTATATTTATATGTTATAAAACTCGGGTAAAAATAACTGGTGTGAAATAACTTTTAGTATGGACATCACATTATGCTTATCAAACCTATTACGAGGATGGACTGAAAATTTATAGGCTGACTATAGTGGAGTAATGCTAGAACTGTGAAATCTTCCATACATTAATTCCAACTCTTCTTATTAATAACTGCATTATTTCTTTCGAGGTAAACTGATATCTGACTGTTCAAAGAAAACTGTTCACCCAGTTGGTCCAAAAAAAAATCATCATGTCGTCATTATCACTGCGGTACTGGCTCTTAGCCAAGTGTTGTTTTTTTTTTTTTTCATGTTGGGGAACTGATGATAGTCAAATCAAGAGAATAGAGAGGGTGATCAAAGCATCCTCATGAGAGTTTGTTGCACAAAGAAGCGGCTCCTTGGAAAAAGCTGTCTGAATGGAACGTTCTTCTTCGGGAATTTGGAGGTAATGAGAAAGATTCGAGTCTGTGTACAAGGCATAGCTTTTTTTTTACATTAAAGTTCGCCCTGTACAAGGCGCGGGGCTACTCAAGGTAGAGGGTCACATTAAAAGCTGTTTATGCGGATAGGAGAGGAAGATAACGGTTATGATGTAATTCGTCCCGAGCATTTTCAATGAAAGTAGCAACGAGTAGAGAGAAGTTTACCACATCCCGCCTGTGAGAGAGAGGTTGGAAGGGGGGAAAATTTGTCACCCACAAGGACTCGGAGACGCTTTTGAATTCTGTCGGAATTGGAGAGTAAGGACTGGGCAGCTCCCGCCAAAATATGACAACAGCAGTGGCGTAGCTAACGGGGGGCGAGTGAGGCGGGCCGCCCCGGGTGCCAGCACAGGAGGGGTGACACAGTGTCACCCCCAACAAAATTTTTGAACTAGGCTAAGGTGCCTAAAATAGTCTGAAAACAGTGGTGGAGACACAGGGTTTCGCAGGTGGGCATATGACTCCCACCCCCAGAAAGGGTGATTTATGACCACCCAGTTTTGTCCCCCCGTCAGAAATTTTCTAATAAATTGTCGGGAAATTGTGAGTAGGAAAAATAGCAATGTTTTCGGCTCTCATGTGTTTCAGTGGCTACTATATTAGTTCCACTTGAAGTCTGAGGTGAACTTGAGTCCCAATAAACTCTCAAACTAAGGAGCCTCCTTGAAAGCGCAACCATTCGTCGTGACTGCTGAAAATTTAGGGTCAGCTCGGTGACGATGCAAAGTTACTAGTTTATTTTTTGAGGTATTTAAAGTTATGAGCCATTTTTTCTCCATTGGGTTGTTAGATGTCAGCTAGAGATTAGATTGGCTACCAAACTCTAGTCATCTCGATTTTTGGTGTACCTATACACTGTGGTATCATCTGCATAGATATTTACTAATGATCTGAAAATGTTCTTAGGCAGATCGTTAATATAAAGCAGAAAGAGAGTAGGACCGAGTAATAAGCCTTAGCGGGCGCACGTATTGATCTCATAAGCTTCAATCATTGACAACGACCATCAAAGGATTTACTTGATAAAAAGGCTTCATGACTGAAAGAACCTTTCCAGAGATTCCATAGCTAGAGAGTCTTTGGGGCAAGCCCTCTATGCCACATCTTATCAAAGGCATTTGAGATATCTAAAATGACCGCTCTTCTGATTAATTTATTATCGAGTGCCTTACTGATTTTGTGTTATGGTAGGATATCAGCAGTAGACATAAAAGAGTGAAATCCATCTTGTTTATCGCTCAGGTGGTTGTTTCTGTTGAGGTGATCAACAACTTTCTTGATCATAGACTCAAAGGATTTGCTGATGACACTAAGGAAACTAATGGGTCGATATTGAGATGGGGGTGAGCGCTGCTCAGCATTCTTGAAATTCTTTGTTCTTCAAATTAAACTGTAGATAATTGAGATAAAGTAGCCTCGGGTGAGACTCGAAATCGCATCAAGTTTTATTCTGTTTTTTCGTAAAACATAATATGAATATTTTTTTTACAGCGAGGTTCATCCTGTACAAGGGCCGCTCGAGGTAGAGAGTTACATTAAGAGACAGTTTATGCGGATAGGAGAAGAAGATAACGGTTAACCCTAGACTTGAACAGGTAAAGATTGTAGTGATTGGGGAAACATCTTGGGAGTCGTTTCCACAGAGCAGTAGTTCGCGGGAAGAAGCTGTTCGAATGGAAATTAATTCTCGCGGCTGAATTATGGAGGGAATGTGGGTGGTTGCTACAGCGTGAGTGGCATGGTGGGTCCTGGTCGTAAAGGTTAGAACTCACGGAATCAAAGAAAACCAGTTCGTCCGAGAACTTTCCATGGAAGTAGCGATATAAGAGTGAGAGGCTTGCCACATATCGTCTGTGAGAGAGTGGTTGGAGGATGGGAAATAATTTGTCACCCACAAGGAGTAGAAAGTGAAGACTGGGTAGCTCCCGCCCAGACCAATACTCCATTTTAGGCCTGATTGGGCTCTTGTAAATATAGAGGATAGCACGAGGAATCAGTTACTTACTGGCGCGGTACAGTGGACCGAGCCTTTTTCTGCATTTTTAGTGATGAATCGTATGTATGAGTTCCACTTGAGGTCACGTGTGAGTTTAAGACCCAATAGTCTCTCACGGAAGGCACGGAACCTCCCCGAAAGGGCATCTATTCACCTAGACTGGTGGTAGTTTGGAGTCCGAGCGGTTGATGATGGAATGTAAATAGTTTAGTTTTCGAGGCATTGAAAGTAACCAGTTAGTTTTCCCCCCACTGAGAAGTTAGAGCAAGATCGGATGAGGGTTCTTCCACCACAAGGCAGTCGACAATAAAGCGTAGAATAGAAGCCAAAATAAAAAAAAAACGATGGTTTCAGAACGTTGATAGCGTTGTATGGTCAAGACAAACTCTAGTAGTCTAATAGGTTTAAGTAATTGTCCAATAATGACGAGCACTTACAGCTGAATGTTTCTTCTCACTTGAAGTTACTATTTTTTATTTTCTGATGTATGCAGTTTAATTTAACGGTCGGAGAACTGATTAGTTAAACAAAAAGTTGGGAAGCCATAAATATAAAAGAAAGGAAAAAAAGAGAAAAATCTTTTTGTTTGTTTTACAAATTATGTTCCTAATTGCCTCCGCTGCTATGAACAGTGAGTGGCATTTTTTTTTTAAATAGCCGGCCGTTTGGTTACAAAACAGTTCTATTTATGACTCGAATTTCTTTTCGAGATTCGGTCTTATGGTGAATTTTAACTGAAAATCGCTTTTTCATTGCATCAAAGATACCGAAGTCAGCGTGACAATGGTTGCGGGGATTGTTTCTTGTTATCCTTACTCCGTACGTACCGCATATCTTTACTTTCAATTGACTATGTGTCACTTCCTGTCAACATGAGGTAGTTTTATTTGTTTTGATTTCTGTTCAATAAAAGTTAATAAATAAAAATGGCCGATACTTTTGCCGCACCCTATAGGTTTGAAAAGCACCGATTTTCCTTGTTGCATACATTCGAAATCGACGCTTAACCATTTTAAAACTATCATCCCAGCTCTGTTTAAAATAAAAATAAGAACAAGTGACACTATTTTCGGTCCAACAAAAACTAAAATCATTTTTTAACTACTTCCCTTCTATTAAAATTTATATTTTCTTCTTCTTCTGTGTTGTGTTCCTTCTGGACATAGGAAATCATGGCTCTCCACAGCTTTCTATCTCGTGTGGCTCATAACAGTTTTTCTCCGTTTGTTAAGACTCCCACTTCACTTATTGCCATCCATTCAAGCAAGTTAACCAGATAAGTAGCTCGCTGCTTTCCCCTATCTATATTGCTCTCAATGTGTTTCGTAAGGATTAAGTTTTCCTAGCCATCTTTTCTCATTATCTCTCCAAGAAATTTTTCAGTTGTCTCTTCCTGATTTTGAGTATAAGTGTTTTTTCTGTTACCATTTTCTTTAAGATTTCCTTGTTGCTTAATCGCTCCGTTCATGAAATTCTCACTATCCTTCGGTATAACCAGATTTCTACTGCATCTAGTTGTTTCCTCATCTGCGAAAAGATTGTTTAGCATTCTCTTCTATAGCAATCCAACACCTTTTCCTTTGTTTCTAACGATGTTTTCGGGTTAAAGAAATATTGGCAAAGTTAAATGAAATAATCGATTGAAATGTGCAAGAAAAATTATTGAACTAGCAGGAATTCAAATTAGACAAGAAACTGAGTCTTAATCTGTTTTCAGATTGAGGAATCGGAGAGCCGAGATCGAATTCCACTCAAATCCATTACATTCACTTACGTGCTAATGCCCTTGGGAAAGGTATGCATCCTCTTCTTCTCCTTGCAGCTGTGGGTAAATAGTAGGAAAGACCGAATTCTATAGCCTTGGATGACAGCTGGTCTACCGTATAAAGAAAATGGCAACTTACTGCGGAAAAAAATCTGTCTCGTCAGTCATGTATCGAAAGATATATGATCACCTAAGCGCGTGTCACGCATGGCACATAGCTGATTATTGTTATTATTTCTGCTGTGGATGTGGAGGTGGTGTGATGGATAACGGTGCGGAACGAAAAATCGTCTACCCGAATTAGAATTCCAGTCGAGTTCTTGACATAAGCGCAAATAAAATTGGAAAAAAGTATGAATCCATCTTTTTCCTCCCAGCTATGGGTTGAATAGTAGGACATACTGTGTGCTATAGTCTTGGTGGCATCGAGTCTGCCGCAGAAAGAAACGGCAACCTACTGCGGGAAAATCTTCTACCTAGTAAGTCATGAATCGAAAGAGATGAGATCACCCAAACGGGTATATCACGCATGGTATTTAACTATGTTTTTGTCTCCCTTCGTGGCTCTTCACAACTTCCTGTCCTTTGTAGCTCTCTCTCTCTCTCTCTCTCTCTCTCTCTCTCTCTCTCTCTCTCTCTCTCTGGCACCTTAATGCCAATAAGTTTGGCATCATTGGATATATATATATATATATATATATATATATATATGTTACCCAACTAAAAAAAAACAACAATATATCAAGTTTGACTATGCTTTTTTTTTCAAAATTCCGAAAGATCTTTTAAAAAACTAGTTGCAGGATTCGTAATTTATGAAAAAATTATGGTCAAACTTCATATCCATAAAATGCTAAACTTTTCAGGGTAAGCATGTAGTTGTGTAAATACGTCTTTTCGTTATGAAAAGTCATCAAGAAAGAGATGGATTTTTTCAAAATCTCGCGCCGCTTGTAATTTTCATCAGAGCATACCAAACAATGTAAAGTGAACCAGCTGAATATATGCCTATAAGAATGATAAATGCTCGTAGAGACTAGCAAGTTATCTTTTCAGTTTAGTTATATTACGAACCCAGTTGTAATATACTTCTAGGCATTTTTAGGCCTTGAGTTTAGCTAAGCTCTACTCATTTTTATAGATAGACTTTACTGTGTTAGCTTACCCATTTCTCTTGTTAGTCTCCCTTACCACAAGAGACTTCTCACTAAACCAAAAACAGCAGCAGCAGCAGCAGCAACACCACCACCACCAGAGATGGAGGTGGACAGAATGCCTCCACCTCGTGCTTCATCCCTGAAAAGGTGCAGGGACGAAGACGAAGAGGAGGAGAACAAAGCACAACAAAGACATTCTAGCAGTAGTAGGGCGGAGGAAGGCATGGAGAGGTCCAGGTCGCTCTCCGTCCCTGCTTCACCAAGAAGATCGGTGGCTTCGACTAAACCTAGTGGTTTGGACCTGACCTCCAGCAGGAGAAGAATTGGTCTGAAGTACGAGCAAAGGTCGACGCCGACGGTCAGACTTGGCGTCGACGGAGGTTGTCCGTGAAGGGCAGGGCGGAGGTATGTGCTACATACATTTTCCCTCTTGTCCTTTATCGATTGTCCGTACTTCCTCTCTGTGACGACCACAGGAAACCGCTCGAGCGCTCTCTAACCTCCATTCTGTGGAGGAGACGTGGGAATCGGGTCGACAGAGAAGTCTGTGCACAGCGTCCGTGTCATGCGGGGCTGGGAATGCCACACTTGCTGAGCCACAAACGTGCCTCGAGGTTGGCTTTCCTACGCCACGTATTGACAGGAGATTCGGTCATGGCATATATTGTTAGGGACGCCTTCCCTACCCTTACTATCAATCCCCCCATCTCGCGGGCCGAGCGCCATTCTAGGCCCAGGGAGGAATCGGATTTCATTCGCGAGTGTCGGTTGGCCTTGATGGTCGTCCCTCGGTCCAGTGACCTTTCTCGGCCTAGGAAGGACTTCTATCGTTTGCCTTTGGAGGGGGTCACGAAGGATCCCCTACGCGAGGATTTCGACATGTTGGACGATGAGTTTCGCTCTCACTGGTCTTGGGCGTTATCGGCGGATTACCTCAGTAACCCTGAGTTTTCGCTTACCTGGCGACTGGCTCGGAATCGGCAGCCTCTCAACGACAGGGCCTTCATATGGGGCTTGGCGGACTTGCCAGACTGCGATTGGTGTGGCCTTGGTTTAGAGGAAACGGCTTCGCACGCCTTCTTCCATTGCCCCGGGGTCCGCGCCTTATGGGACCATGTCGGCGAGCTGACGGCTCGTCTCGCTCCCGAAAAGCTTGTGCCCATGGATCGCGCATATGCGTGTGACAATGTGTCGCCTCCGTATTCCGGGGTGAAACGGATGGTGTTTCTCACGCTGCTAACCACGGCCCGAATGGTGATATGGACGACGCGAGAGGAGTAAGTTTTGCGGGGTATCCGTCTTTCTCATCAGGATCTGATCCGATTCTTTGAGCATCAACTCAAGATGAAGATCAGAACTGATAGAAAACGCTTGCATTCGACAGTCTTCAGCGAAAGGTGGGTGACTGAGGCGAGCTTGGTTCGTGTGAACGGGGCTAGCCTTGATTTTCTCTTTTAGGTCAAGCCTACGTTACATCGGGGTGAGTTCCTGTGGTGCCCTCCCCTTGGTTAGGTTAGACAAGCTTTGGTGTACCTAGTTAATGCGAGTAAGTGTTGTTCCCGGCCTGCCCCCCGGTCACATCTTTAGTTATGATCCAGCCTGAGATTCCCAACCTCCCCAGTTTGTTTTTTGCCCCCCCCACTTTCCATCTCGACTGGGTCAGCTTTATACTTCCCCATGCCCGTATGATTTTTTTTATCACCTTTCCCACTCCCTTAGCGAGAGAGCTGCTTGATTTTGTTCCAATGGGCAGAATACAGTGGTCTCCCTGCCTTTTGAGGGTTGGACGGGCCCTACTAACATCAGTTAACGTTTAATTTCATTTATGTTAATAATTTAGTTCGTTATTGGGTTCATCTCCCCCCCCCCACTTTTTTTTTTCATCTTAGAATTTTGTACATATGTGTTAGGATCATTAAATTAATATGACACGGGGCGCGTTTTGCAGGTCTCCCTAGAGTGGATGTGGTATTATGGTGCATGGAGGATTGATTGGAGACGGACGAGTTCTTATGGTGAATGAGTAAATTGTAATGTCTGAATGGGTCGTGAATCAAATTAGCTAGGTATAAGATAGTTAGTGAAGACCAGCCTTACCCCCTCCCCCTTTTCGGCCTTGTGCCATAATTTTGTATTTTTACAAAATAAATCCCGGTCGGCGACTGAAACGGTCGGTGTTACGCTCCCATTTTTTTTTCTCTGCCAACTTGACGATAGTTGGAAACTTTCTTTCTGTCTCTACTTCGCTTCTTGTTTCCTTGCCAATTCTCGGCATTCCGTCCCTACTGGCTGCCTGCACGTCGTCCATAACCTTTCCCGTACACTACGTTTGTAATTATTACGGGAGGTTACTAATATCGGACTCGACCGACACACACGCAACGCCTGCACTGGACCTTCGACATGCCCGAACAACATCGCAACGCCAGCACCTCTTTCCTTCCCAACACGTCAAGTTGACATCCCGGCAACGACCAACATCAACTTCAACTGCAAACGACCTACTTCAACTGCAACGACCAACAGCGATCATCTGCATGACCAGCAACGACACCTGTAACAACTAACCTCGACCATCAATGCCTGCACCGGAACATCTGCATCTCTACCGTTCCGACCACCTTTATTTCTTTATTACTCATCTAGAATAAATTAGCTTATATCTTATATATCCTCGTCCTGTCGTCTATGTTGTTTCACCTTGTAAGATTTAACGTCTTCGAAAATGTTAGCGGGTCTCTTGTGACCTCATCACCCTTTTGTGATACGGGGGGCGCTCGAGGGGTCCGCTACAGGCCTCTGATAGAGTGGTCCCCTTTTATCAAATAAAAATACAATAATAAAACAAGCACAGACAACTTTTAGTAATGAAAAATGGAATAAGAACTTTAAAGTCATATGAACGCTATCAGTTACTCACGTTCAATGTAAAATAACATTTTCAAAGATAAGCTTAAGAAATTCGCTGCCTGAGGAGAATTTGAAATCATACATCAATCCATTGAAAAGGAATTGTTAGATGAACTGAATACAGAAGCAGTTATTGGTAGATTCGAACAATAATCTCGTGAACACACACGATTGCTCTTAATACAGTGGACCTCATGCAATGCTCTATTGTGCTTTTAAACTATCGGTTACTGTGTAAATTGTACAGTGAGCATTTCAAATTATCAACCAATTACTTAAAATTAAAAACAAAATTAAAAATTAAATTATAATATTCTGTATTTACATTTGGTATTTACTGCCAATATACAGTAAGTACATGTGCACTGCAATTAATAAATAAATATGCATTTTCCCCACAAACATTTTAATTCTGCCCTTTTTTCCATGTGTATTTTTTGAAATGTTATTTATTCGTTATGCAAATTAAATGATAGCATTGTAATTTCATGACAACCAATGATTTCAGGCCCAGTTCTACATTAGCAAGTATGGTGGTTGCGTAATTTAAACAAACTCTTTAAGATCCAAAACAAACGCACACTTCTGTATAAGAAATTTAAGCTGTTTGAATGTGTATGTCTGCTTTTCTAAGAGAAAACAGACGTTATACTGAGCTCTTGCTTAAAGTTTTGAATTTCAAAAATATTTTTGGTACATTTCGATTTGTGGGAAAATAGCTGCGTTTGTTTTTCATTCGGAATCGATCAAAGATTCAAAAGGTTTCCCTCCAAATTCCGATAAGTTAAATCTGGATCCTATCTGGGTGAATAAAAGGAAAACCAGGAATTAAATTCGGCGAGTCGACGTACAGCCGCTGCATGAACCCAGGTCGGCACGGTCAAAGAAAAACAATACAAAAGAAATTTGACGACTACTAGACGGGAATTGAAAGGAACATCAAAGTCGATCCCACATTAAGGAAAATTCTTCGGCTGGTGTGATTCTTCTACCACGAACTTTGCTTCCAAAATTTTACCTATTGTTTGAAAACTTTTCAAAGAAATATTTTTCCCTTTTTCTTCGTTTATTTTTATGTTGTTTACCTTTTCTGGGGACTTTATGCAACATTGTTATTGTAAAAGAGGCATATTTCATTTGCATTGATTATTTTTAAAAAAGAACAATTCTGTCGCTCCAACATCAAAGAAAAGTTTTCGGCTAATGTGATGGATCTAAATCTTCGATATTACCACAAGAAAAAAGAAACTACACATTTTCTTCATACAAAAAATGTAGCAACTTTGTCATTAAAAATATTCAGTGTTTTTCTTTTTCTTTGCTTAATGTAGCTTTCTCTTCGGAGGACCTTTTATGCAGTAATGTAATTGTAAAAAGTACATGTTAATTTTTATTGTTAATTTAGTTTTTATGCATGTTATTGGGCTTTATTAGGGACACAAAGCATTAAATTTCTGTAAATCTTTTGTGTGTTGTTAAGAATAAATTTTAGCGTATCTTTTAAACTTGGCTCGTGTCGTCTGTGTCATTTATTGTGTGGAGATAATTGTTATTAATAATTCAAACATTTGTTCGAACAAGTCATTTTACAAAACATTCCCACGAGAAGGTATCTTTCGCTGACTATAAGACCTGATTTTTCCACATCCACTGCATCTACTCCAGTGACTATTTCGTTAACAAATTTAGTCTAACAATGCACAACAAATTCTTGTCTCAGTCATGTGCATTATTAATAATAACTTTGAAATTGGTCATAAACTGACAGTGCTGTAAGCAACACTTGTATTTTTCTTGCTGTCAAAGGAATTTTATTGGAATGTGTTCAAATATCTGTATTTGAAATAAAGTTTGCTGAAGGCATGTCATTTGCATAATTGACTCTGATAGGATTTTTAGTCAATGATTTAAAAAAAGTACCATTGTTTCACACTAAATGACTACGGTACATTAAACTGCGACAGTGACGTCAGTAAATCACGTGATGAACGTTCCTCTTTATTTTAGATTTATTCAATGAATACGTTGTCAAAAGTAAGACTTTTGCTATGTTTTTTTACGCCATATCACACAATACATCGTCAGAAATGGAATGCTTTAAGTAATACAAGAAGTCGAATTTTATGGGAGGTACTCTGAACAGGATCATTACATTTCTAATTTGCTTTCAATTTTACCACTATACCGCCTCAGCCCAGCCCAATATTGCAGGGCAGTGAAAACGTGACTGTCAGAGAAAAATTTGCTCACAATAACGAAGCTAAGCTTATTACAGAACAAAATCAAATGGTTGGAAATTGAAACAGGATGATCATAAACCAACATTGCACGTGGGAAGGATTTCGATCAGCTAGAACGTCGGCGGTAAAAACTATTGTTTTCAAATTGATTCAAATATCGACCTCTGCTATCATTAGGAAATTTATCAAAAACACAAAGCATGCAGTAAGATCTTTACAAATGTAACTAAATTGGTTACTATACTGTAGCGAACATCTTCGAAAATGCGAAGTTGATCAAGAACTACAGTCTTTACAGACACAGGAATGAAAGCGGGCAAATTACAGACAGGAATGGCAAATGGTAAAAGAACATCATATTCTCCGGCTCATCCGATTTGACCTCAAGAAAAAAAAGTCTACGGGGTTAGAGTTGATCTTTTGCCAAGTATAAAACACTCGTGACTTAATAGGTCAGCGCAGCTGTCCCGTAGGACGAGTTTCCACAAGCAAAATGGAGCCATTTCGAATGTCTTCTTTTCGATTCCCGATGATTACTAAAGGCAAATATCATTTCAATTAAACAACCAATTTTTAAAATGCAAGAAATGCAAGTTAAAAATCAATAATAGTTGTGAAGATAATTGATAAACACAAAGAGTACAATATATATATATATATATATATATATATATATATATATATATATATATATATATACATATATATATATATACATATATATATATATATATATACATATATATATATATATACATATATATTTACATATATACATATATATATACATATATATATATACATATACATATATATACATATATATAAATACATATATATACATATATATATATATATATATACACATACATATATATACATATATATACATATACATATATATACATATGTATGTATATTATATACATATATATATATACATATATATATATATACATATATATACATATATATATATACATACATATACATACATATATATATATACATATACATACAAACATATATATACATACATATATACATACATATATATAGAGTGAGAGATATACATACACACACACAAACACACACACATATATATATATATATATATATATATATATATATATATATATATATATATATATATATATATATAATTTTGTATTTGGGCAGCAATCCCTCTATAAGTTTCATTAAAGACCACTGACAATGTACTGCAATAAAGCTTTTTATTTAATTTGTCTTGTGTTCGTATAAGTCTTTTCTTTTCTCGACATAAAGAAATTATGATACCGTTTGTTTAAGAAGTCGAATGCATGTGAAACCTGACTGACCAATGAATTTAAAAAAAAGAAGTAAAAATACCAGAATTTGTTTCCTCTTTTTCTCCATATCTCATACTTTGATTAAACTTTCATAGAAGTGAAACGTTAGATTAATAAACGTTTCCTATTTGTTTTATCTTATCATACTGTTAGATTCCGATCCATATGTATTCTATATTAGATCACAACACATACACACATATATACATGTGTGTGCCTCTGTTTGTGTCTGTGTGTGTGTGTGTAAAGACAATATTAATAAAAGAAATGGCACAAGGAAAACCTTTTACGCCAACGAGTTTCGTTTCTTGAGAAACGTTATCAAAGCAAGTGTAGACATGTTTATTTAGTAAGCTGTATTTATAGACATAAGTCATCCAACAAGAACTACTTCGACATGAAGTCATACTGCAAATCAGTATGATTGCTCATCTTTACCAATTTTGTAAATATCTTTTATCCGTCCTCTCCAAACCGCCGTGTCCTATAGATTCTCAAAAGTGCTACAAGTCTTCCAAGATCTTCAAAGTTTTTGCAGGAAATGATTTTATTTACAGTTCTTTTGATGTCGTTGTTCAATTGTGTAGTATGTTTTTTGTCCAATGTCTATAGATATTGTTCTTCCATTTAATGATAAAAACATTAATATATTTACTGTTTCCAAAGTTATTTACTTCTATTGCCTAACTCCGATAGTAATGTCAGTTCCTTCTTTGATTTTGGTTTATTGGAAATAACATACATCGATGTAACATCCCGAGCCAATAATTCCTGTTTTTCTTTCTTCGCAAATCTTCTAACATTAACTGCCCCGGTGGCAAAATCTTTAGGGAATTGTCTCTCTAGCTCCCAGACAACTCTTTCATGTGCTTCCATCTTCCTCTTATCTCTTTTTCCTTGATTGCCCCCCCACTCTTCCTAGGACGGAAGTGTATTAGTTTTTTCTACGTTTCCATTTTCTGGCAATCATACTTGTACTTTCAACGAATTCATTGAGGCGTTGGTACGTCAAAAATATCATACAATATTTGCATAGGTTATCCATTTCTTGCGGGTCTTTCTTCAGTAAACTTTTTCTTTATCTGATTCCAATGTCTTTTGTATTACATTTTTTTTCCTTATCTCTATCTATAAAAGGCAGGATGTGTGTGTGTGTAACAAATGCACGGCCGCAAGCTTTGACGGATTTGCACCAAAATTTACATGCACATGCTCCAAGTTAGCGGGAAGGCCAAGACCGACTTTGCATTTCCCAACTCCCATCAATAGTGGAAATAATCGATTTTTTCATGCTTCTACGGCAGTTTACATGTAGTTTGCGGCCATTTTCTACTGGCCAGAGTGAGAGCCTATAGCTGGCTGCCACGAATAGGCAGGAAGATTCTATTGGCCAGCGTGAGAGCCAACAGCTGACTGACACGAATGTTAACTAGCATGCAAAAAAAAATCGATAGCTGCATTCGTCACAAGTGGGAAAAATTTAAATCTGCATGGCACTTTACTCCAATTGGCTCATTCGCTTGCTTAAACTCAACGTTGATTGTGATTCCAACGAACTGGGTTGGGTGTGAAAAATATTTGTTGTTAACATTCCTTTTTCATTCGGTTTTTCCAGTTACGAGTCCTTTTTTAAAGCTGATCGTTTTGTGTTCATTTTGTTTAGTTCTTTTTTCGTAACAGATTTAATGTTTAGTATAGAGCTTAGAAAAAATTCGAAGTGTGAGATAGGCAAGAAGTAAGGCATGTAGCAACATCAGCACGGCAAAGGGCACTCCTTTAAAGGCAAGGAAGGGCAAAAATATTTTAAGTCAAGTGATAGCGATCGCTGTAAGAGTCGTACGATTTTTGAATCAAGCACGGGCAACGCCGGGTCATGCTGCTAGTACCATATATATCATTTATCGAATTTATGACCTTATTACGCCGTTCCCCTTATTTCCTTTCTATTTTTATATACTCTGAAGAACACTTTTTCACTTTTTGTTATCTATTCTTATTCTTTTTTGGCTTGTCGAACATTGATTTAATTTTTCTTGCGAACATCATTTCTGCCTGTGACATGCCTGTCGGTGTATTGGGATTTCACGTTATCCGGCATAATTTCAAGAATATTTGTAGTTTTTCTTCGCTCATTTTCAAAGCTCTCTTAAAACTACCCATAAACCGTTCAGCTTGTCCGTTTGACCTTCGGTGATACGGCGGGATAGTAATATGTTCAATCGAGAACATTTTACAAAATTCTTTAAATTCGTAATCAGTGAATTGTGTACTGTTATCCTAGACAATGACATCCGGATTGCCATATCTTGTAAACAGTTCGTGTAAAGAAAATTACTGTAACCGTAGTTTTTTTTTTTTTTTTTTTTTTTTTTTTTTTGTCTTTTTTGCACTTATAAATTTCAAAGCACTTAGAAAGGTATCCCAAAAGGAAGTCGATTGAACCTATACAATCCTTTGTGCGTATTTATAATTATTAAATCTGAACATTCTTCAACCTGTATTTAAAAATACTCTTCAGAAAAGTCCAGCTTCGAAAAAAATTTTCAGCCGTTTAAATTCGCAAAAATTTCCTCTGGACTTGGTAATGGGTAGTTATGGGATTCTAAATATTTGTTTAACCCAGTTGAAAAATCAGCACAAATACAAATTTTATTCTTTTTTTCTTTACATTCACTGTTGGTGCTGACCATTTTGAATGATCAATCTTTCCAGTTACACCTATTTTATCAAGTCTGTCTAATTCTTCTTTGACTCGTTCCAATGCTGTGGACGGTACATTAATTACGTTTTGGTATAAAACACTTTAAGATGTTTACTGTGGTGCAACTATTTAAACGTATTTTTCTTTTATTATTATTTGGGATTCAGATTTTTAATATAACAAAAATCAAACGAAAGAATTTCATACATACACATTTTTCAGCATTTCAGAACTGGAGTTGTTTCTGTTCTGATTGTGGAGCCTGCGAAATAATCTCCTTCTTAAGAGTATGAGAAAGTGAACCAGATTCATTATTAAACCCTGAACCTCGGTGACAATGTCTGGATAACGAACCAAAACACCCAGAGAAAATGTAAGCAGAGAAGTGTGCCTTTAATTTCGCATCCAGACTCTGGGTTGAATACAAGTCTGGGTCAGATCTAATAAACGGTGAGTTCAGACCTCCGACAGATTGCTGGTAGACGTATTCATGCCCAACAATAAAGATGCCGACAGAATAAGGAATACTTAATTACCACGGTTCGAGGAAACTTAACTATCTAGAATAATGCTTTTCTTACTAAGATGGTGGAGATAAAATTCAATTATCAACCATAGCAAACAATAGAATTGATTGATTGTAGTAGAACGTATCATGTGACGGACATTGGCGGGCAGATATGAAATTTGAAAAAGAAAGGTAGTCAACTGTATCGAATGAATATTGGGGGATTTCTTTTAAATTATTGTTATTGCTATCATTATGCTACAAAAATTATACATATGGCATTGGAATTTAGAATAATAGGATTAATCAAGCACAGAATAAAACGAGGACGCTGAATGGCTAAAGAACGAACCAATCACTGCCCCTGTATGGGTCACATGACTCTGGCTATATAAGTGCAAAATTCAAAGACCCATTTACTCTTCAGGGCGCACGAACATGATTTCACATTTCACTACGAGGCCCAGATAGTGGCATGACGTTATGTAAGAACGAATCGGCAATCGTAACAGAAATTACTTTGATCTAAATAAGCTAGCCGGGGATTTTTAAAAACAAATCATTTCACCCAAAGCAAGGCAATAAAGCCACTAAGACGTAAGGGGGGGGTACTGGGAATGAAAGAATCGGTAAAAATATTATTAAGCAGAGAGGATAATAAAGGAACAATTAGAGACAGAAGATAATGATTGACATTGCATTTGAATTTTTGAAGATCAAAGTTGAGTGGAAAGCAAGAAACTGGAAAAGAGTTTCACAATTTCAGCTGCAACATGATGAGACCTAGCTGCCAATCTAGTACTGCACTTAAATTTGTAAAGTTGAGATGCCAAAGAGGAAAGCTCACCAGAACAATTACCATGAAAATATTTATAGTAAAAGCACAGGAAAACTATGTTAATATGGTAAGAAAGTGACTGAAGCTGAGATGCCAGGTCAGGACCAATAACATTGCAAATTCTTTAGATTTCATCAAGAATTTCTAAATACATAGCAGAAGCACCAGAACAGATGTAGTGTCAATATTTAATGTACAGAAGAATGGTAGACTTATAAATTTGCAAGATAGATTCTGGCAAAACAAGTTGCCTAGAATAACACAATGAACCAACTTTCATAGTAGCAGACCTAGTAATTGATTCAATATACTCTTTCCAGTTCAGGCCAGTGTCAGTGGAAAGTGTTAGACCAAGAAAGTGCAATAAGTTACTCTCATGTACCCCAAACAATCTCACTTGTTTTTTTAAATTTTAGGAATTTTTGGGAGAAGAGAGAGAGGGTAAAATTTGTTATCCCAAGTATTATGAATGGCAGAAATCTGATCCTCGAAGACAATTAAAAGTGAGTCATTTCATTTTTGAGGTGTTAAAATTATCAAGCCCCAGTTAGCAACAGGTTGAAAGCCATTTTTGTGATCAGCTTACTTCATGGAAAGTATCAGACTTACTATTAAGGCAGAAATAAACAGTTGTGTCATTAACATAAATACCAAGTTAAAATCTGACAACATTGGGAAGGTCATTGATGAAAATTAGGAACAAAGTAGGTCCAAGCATTGAGATCCAGGGAAACACTTGTGCTAATCTAAAAAAAAGACCTTAGAAAAGTAGCCATTCAAGTCAACTTTCATTTTGTGATTTGAGAAAAAAGATTGAATCAAAGTAAACATTTGGTCAAAAACACTTGTGAAGACCAGCATTCCAAACTAATCTAATACAATAGCCTGAGCTTTACTATTCTTAACACATTGGCAGTTGATCTAGAGAAGAGAAAGCCATAATGCTTGTCTGAAAAAAGACTGCAAAGTGAAATGCTTAACCAATTTGGAGATAATTACAGCCTCTAATATTTTGCCAAAAAAAAAAGAAAAAAAAAGTAGAAGTAGAAGTAAAAAATAGATCGATAGGTTGAAGGTCCAGATGGTTCACCTGAATTCTTAAAAAAACAGAATTATGGAAGAGGATTTTTAACAAGAAAGAGGCCTTAACTTCAAAAAGGGCTGTTGACAAGATACCCGGATGGCTTTTCTGCTAAACTAAGTCCACAGATGCATATTGTCTGTAAACATTTCTTCCTTTTTCTCTTTTTATACAATAAATATATTTAAATAGTACAAGGTGTATCTCTTTCTCTTCAAAAGCTGCTACTTTGTTAATTTAAATGCATGTTACTTAGTGCTACTAATGTTACTGGTGCTAGCATACACAGGAAATGTATCTGGTGACTAAAATAAAAAAGATGCATAGGTGTCCTGAGCCTTGAATAAACAGGGCGCTCAGGTGTCCTGAGTGGAAGGAAATGTGTGCATGCATTGATACGTGCCAGAAGAGGTGTGGCCACATGAAGTTGCATAGGTGATATACCAGAAGAAGGCGTAGTTGCATGGATGTTCAAATGTTATAAAACCAGTCTGATACTTGTTGTGAACAGAGAGGTTGGCAAGAGATTCACCAAAGATTTGTCTCCATCAATTCCTGTGTGTGCAGTCCTAACCTCTGTGATTCTTCCTCACTCTAGCCATTCACCGCAATTTGAACAAAGATATATATATATATATATATATATATATATATATATATATAAGTATGTATATGTGTGTATTTGTTGCCTTATTTGAGCCAACAGCAATATACTACACAATGAAACTACTTAGGACTTCATAGAGAAATTGTAGTATCTGAATTGTGACAGACAAGTGCACATGTGATATTTTGGTGATAGAAAAAATAATCGTGATTTGATTACTATCTCCGACAAAGTTGGTCAAATGATAAGACGATGAAAACCAGCTCTTTACATTTTAGAACTTGTGCCATATTTTGTATTTAAGCAATTTTTTTCAGTCCATATTTTTTAGCACATAGTAAAAAAAATATATAAGATCGTAGGAAAGGCATAATTAAAGTTTCCTCCTGCACAGGTAAATTTATTTGTTTACATCTATGATGGGAATATTTTTATGGAACTGTTTGTACAAATAGAAACAGTATATATGCCAGCTAAGTTGACCACTTATTTTATTCCATATTAATGGAACTTATACTGTCCACCATAGGGGAATTGCATAAGTGACGTTTACATGTGCGATAAAGCAACCTTTTGTATAAACACCTGAATAAGGAAAAGATGATTTAGTCACATTCAAAAGGATCATTTATTTATATAGTTTAGTTTGTTACAAAAATTTAATTACAAGAATTGTTCATGTGTTGTAATTTTGTATAGGAGCAGACATAGATATATTCTTCAAACAAGAGATAGATAACAAAGCTCCTATCTACTAGTCTCTGAAAAGGAGAAGCAGTAGTCTTGTCTTGATTGTATGATAACTAACAAAGAAAGAGAAAGAACTCTCCTTTACAGTATCAAGAGGGATAATTGATCATCCACTTGTGTCAACAAAGTTGCTGCTCACCCGACATATATTTTTGCCTGGAAAAAACCCTTAACTTTCCTCCTTTTTAAGCAGTCAAGTATATCCAAATCCATTTTTGAAGGGTTTTCATACATTGGCTTAAAGATAATAAATGTATTAAACAGGAAAATAAAATATCATCAGATGAGGCCAGTCTGGAAAATATCCAATCATTTTGAATAAATCAAAGACTGGTTGTATTAAATCGGTGACCAATCAGAGAGGACATTACTACAGCCTATGCAGACACTAAACACATTAAGATGCCATTGAGTAAGTTTGTTTTCTTCTTCAGGAACTGGTGTAATAGCGACTTGGCCCAATAAATCAGTGAGTCAATTTTGAATTCTAGTTGAGTTTGTTGCATTCACATTCACACAATTACCATTGGGAAATGAAATCCATCACCTTTCTTCGCAGCTTTGGGTTAAATAGAAGGGCAGACTGGGCTCTCTAGCTTAGATTGGTAACCAGTCTAAAAGGACAATTCTGAATTCAAAACTATATGTAGTCCTAGTGATACACATACTATATAGAAAGGATTATGGCATTTACAATTATGTGACGTACCCCCCCCGGTGTCGCTGCGCCAAATGTGACATCTGCCTGGCCGCGTCCGTCGTGCTATTCCGTCCTGTGACGACCAACTGGCTTGGTATTGGTCGTGGCACCAAATGTGACGATCTAACCTTTTGGTGATTCGGATGGGAATCTGGTTAGATTCGGTATCAGCCTTGTCGTTCCCAGCTCGCCTCCAACGTCTGGTTATCGAAGTAACTGTTTTGATTTCCAGTCTAACCTATCCACGTTGTGATTTGATCTTAGGCAAACGAAATCAATCAGTCACTGGGCCGTAATGCAAGCCGAGTTCGATCAAGGGTAACACCGCACAAGTATATGTAAAAGAAAAGAAAATAATAACTCGAAAAGTTCAAATGTGTTAAAAAAGGATAACAATATTTTATATCTGATTGCTGAATACAGGACTGCGTCTTTCTCCCAACCTCGCTATATGGATTCGTGACACTTTGTGTTTGTTAGGCGAGTCTTAACATCTTAAGTTGTTTGTTCTTTAAGAAACTGGTTTTTGGTGTATCTTCAGGCGATATTCGTAAAACTTGTTTTGGTGGTATGAGTCTAAGTCGTTCTTCAAAAATAAATTGTTCTTGGCTAGAAGTTGAGGTTGTGATGCCTGGAATCTTTCAAGTCAGCTATCTGCGAGGCGGGTGCAACTCCAACTGCGAACCTCACTCAACTGTCTCTCAACTAGAACTCAAACTGGTACTTCTTTTCACTCACTGCGACTCTACTTATATGGACACCGACCAAAACCGGGGTGGGCTTGTCGGGGTTTGAGGTTCCTTGATAATTCTAAATCCACAATCCACTTCTTTGTTTTCGGCCAGGAAAATTTATTATTTTCCATTTTTGGAAGTCTTTCTTCTTCCCACCTTCTGTTCTCATATTGGTATCTCACCATATCCTCAGAGGGTGTCAACGGGTTTCCCCTCTCTCTCACAGTGGCATCTCACTCTATCCCTTCAGGGGGGCGGAACAGGCCTCCCCTCCTTCTTCACATGATTACCTCCGCCTAACGCTCATGACACCATCCAGCCAATGGGCGCTCAGCGGCGTGGGTGTGACTAGACTGGCCTCGGTTTAAAAAATCTTGCTCAAAAAAAAAAAAAAATTATCTCCTTTTTTCTATTGTCTTTTTCCTTTCCTTCTGTTCTTTCGTAGTGTGGTCCCTTAATCGCAATCGAATTTCATATGGAATTTGTCAACGAGATTTTCGCCAATTATCAAGTGGGTGGTCATCTGGCGAAACACAGCCAATTTTTCGTCCCGATAAAATAATTTTCTTATCATAGCCAGCTCCGACACAAAACAGATGCCTTTTTCAAAGATCTTCGTAGATAGCCAATGGCTCAGTCTTTTGTTTTTGTAATTCTGCGGTTGATCCAATCGGACAGTTTGGTTTCGGTCAGTGCGTGCTTAATCAGTATTATCTATTAGCACCGTACACTGCGGGAGGTCCAAAGGACATGCGACCCAATTAGTTTTTATCTCTTTGGAATTCTGTCCCGCAGGCCATTTGACCAGCCTGGAATTTTCACCATTGCCATGGGCAGATTGGCTATATCTTATTCTCCACACCGTAACATAAATCAGATTAAATCCAGTATCTTACTTTCTTGACAATAAAATTTTACCACTTTTCTTTGTTAGAAAAATAACATCGCTTAGTGTCCTGTTCGTGATGGCTTCTTATCACCTAAATTTAATTCTCACCTTTTCTTTTTCTTCTTTCTTTCTAGCAACCCTAAATGATGTCACAATTAGTTGTGCTGTGGAGGTTGTTGATGCTATGATCTCAGCTGGGGTCAATAAACTAGATGGAAAGGTAGGTTTTCTTGTGTGACAATTGTATTCGCAGTTAATATATAACAATTTTAATTTGAAACTTAGATTTTCATTTGCTGAAACACTGGGTGATTTACAAGGCTTTCAGCTATTGTATTGTTTGGAATGAGTGTATAAAACTTTATGTAATAAAAAAGAAATGTAAAATCATATCAAAATAATTAAAGGGTAAATAAAAAATTAATACAATTGACTAAGTTTGTTTATAACACTTTCTTTTGAGGTGAGTTAGTAAAAAAATGGTTTGAATAATGTGTAAAACTTTGTATGCATGAAGCTCAAATTGATATTGTAAAAAAAAAAAAAAAATCACCAAAATGAAGCCTGACAGCTTATAAAGAAAGATACATATATAAAATTTGGATTTAAAAAATTTGTAAAAAAAAAAGAGGCTCTAGTCTAATAATCTCAAAACACAGCAAAATAAAGTTTGTAAACAAGCATGGTTTAAAGAGATACATTTTGTAATTTTTTAAACAATGGGGAAATAAGTTATGACCTCATAATATTTGGTTTCTGATTCAAGTTGGAGCTGATTTGTGGTTATTTAGAAGTTTGGTTTGTCAGATAGACAGGAGAGGTTTTGCTTTTACAGATAAAAATTGCTTTCAGTTTCTGGGAGCCAAGTAAAGCTAAAAAGAAGATCATAAGGGATTTGGCTTTCACTAGAAAAAGAAAATGAAAAAAAATGTAGAAGAAGATTCTTCAAATATATACGATTATCTTTCTATAGTTATTTGTGAAAGTTCACCATAAAATTAATCACGGGTATTAACCCTGATTGTGAACTTTTTATGAAAATACGAATCTCAGTTTGCAAAAGTTAACCATTGTCTGAAAGAAACCAAGCAACAACTGTGAATTGCCATCATTTTCAGAGCCTTTTGAATGAATCGATGTAAGTGAATATTTTGTTGATAATCATTATAATTGTTTTATGTGCCCAACAGGATTGCATTTAGAATTATCTTACCTATTTGACACACAAAAGAAAATTTTGTGCACATTTGTTTTGAAAATTTTTTATTCTGTATTATTATTATTATTATTATTATTAATAGCATCATGGCCTGGCATTGCCCGTGCTTGATTAAAAAATCGTACGACTCGTACAGCAATCGCTATCACTTGACTTAAAATATTTTTGCCCTTCTTTGCCTTTAAAGGAGTGCCCTTTGCCGTGCTGATGTTGCTACATGCCTTACTTCTTGCCTATCTCACACTGCAAATTTTTTCTAAGCTCTCTACTAAACATTAAATCTGTTACGAAAAAAGAACTAAACAAAATGAACACAAAACGATCAGCTTTAAAAAAGGACTCGTAACTGGAAAAACCGAATGAAAAAAGAATGTTAATAACAAATACTTTTTCACACCCAACCCAGTTCTGCGGAATCAGAATCAATGTTGAGTTTAAGCAAGCAAATGAGCCAATTGGAGTAAAGTGCCATGCAGATTAAAATTTTTCCCACTTGTGACGAATGCAGCTATCAATTTTTTTTGAATGCTAGCATGCTAGTTAACATTCGTGTCAGTCGGCTGTTGGCTCTCACGCTGGCCAATAAAATCTTCCTGCCTATTCGTGGCAGCCAGCAATTGGCTCTCACTCTGGCCAGTACAAAATTGCCACAAACTACATGAAAACTGTCGTAGAAGCATGAAAAAAATCGATTATTTCCACTATCGATGAGAGTTGGGAAATGCAAAGTCAGTCTTGGCCTTCCCGCTAACTTGGAGCATGTGCATGTAAATTTTGGTGCAAATCTGTCAAAAATTGCGTCCGTTCATTTATTACACACACGCACACATCCTGCCTTTTATAGATAGAGATTATTCATACTATTTAATAAATGTAAATTTCTTCCAAATTTCAAACCCAAATGGCAGTCTTGTGTTTTTTCATTTGTCATTCATAATACTCAGGATAAAAGATTTTACTCTCTCTCTCTTCTCCCAAAAAATCCTTTTAAGTGTAAAATTTAAAAAACAAGAAAGATTGGGCTACATGAACAGTACTGTGCTTTTAGATTGGTTCAATTTTATTTTGATACTTGTTTATTGGTATTGAGTCAGTGTTCATAAAATTATATTCCTTCTTCATAACAATATTAACTTCTGAATTATCGACAGATATGTAGATGAAGAAAATTCATAATACAGTAGACTGTTAAATATACATTTAACTGGATTAATAGTTATTCCAAGTTATGTTAGTCAGTTTCAGATAATTCTGGTCAGCATTTGATAAAATCTTTTTTAAAGAGGAAAAGATACCTATTTTATTGAATATGTTTGACAAGAGCAAATGAAAGAAATCCATGGAAAATATATTTTTGCAAAATTTTTAATTACTTGTCAGTTGTGCATTTATTTAAACTTTCTTGTGCACATATGTTTTTATAAATTTATGAATAAAAAATTTACTTTCATATTTACTTCTTTATAAAACTGTAAATAATGAATATTTCATTACAGTTGGATCACATATTTTTATAATTTTCTAAATATGAAAGTATTCTTGTAAATAAAAAAATCTCATAAATAATGTTTAATATCATTGTTGCCAAGTCTCAAGAATAAAGAAAATGTATAAATCCACTCACATATGTTTGGGTTTTATTAAAATTCTGATCATCACTTTTTAAAGCAAGTATTTCTGAGGGAGACAAAAGTTTAATCAGTAATAAATGGTGTGAAGGGTATAACCATCCTTTTGACACAAGGTTTTTTTTTCAGGAATGAAGGATACATTGCCAAAATTTTAAAGGCAGTTTTGGATTCTCATAATAATTATGTTATTCATTGTCAGTGACTATCTTATCCAAAAAAGGAAGTCTCTTTCTGTGAGGGAAAGGGAAAGAAATATTCCTGACCAATAATTTCCATAATTTCAAGAATCTATTTTCCTGGCTCTAGAAGTTTTTCATTAATAAACATATAAATATCTTGATTTTGTGAAAATTTAGTGCTAAAAAAAATTATTGATACTATTCTGATAAATTAAACATCTGACGAGTATTTATTTTTATCATTTAAGAAAAACAGAATAGAAATCACGTCCTTTCCATCCTTGTTAAAGGGAGATAATTCAGTGAAATTACATCCAGAATAAAACCATTGACATTGACTACTATTTCTTATTACTATATAAATGTAAACGGCTCACATGATGGAAAAAAAGGATGCTGGTTCGATTGCTGTTGGAGGTACAATTTTTCTTTAGTAGGGCTTCTCAATTTATTGTTATTAATTTCACTGTTCAATAAAAACAAACGGATAGTAACTCAAACACAATTACCCACTAAACATAAGGGATAATGTTGGATAAAAAATTTTTCAAAAAAATTGACTAATGTATGAAATGAATTGTATATTCACAATTTGCATTTCTATAATCAGTGTTGGTTTCTTATCTAACTTTTACTAGTTGAAAATGAGGTTTTAGCAATGTCACAGTTTTCATGAGGACAAATGTGTTAGATATTATATGATTAGTTGGAGTTGATTTTTATTTTATTTTCTATTCCAATAACTACCTTATTTTCAATACCCTCTGCTTGGAAGATCGGCACAACACAATCTCTTTCCCTTATTTCCCTTAGCAATGTTTATTATTTTAAAAGGCAATGATTAGAATTTTAATAAAACTCAAATATATGAAAGTGGATTTATGCATTTTCTTTATTCTTGAGAATTGACAACAACAGTACTAAGCACTATTTATTTATTTATGAGATTGCTTATTTACAAGAATAATTTTATTTATTAGGTTGGTGCAAAAATAATGACGTTTATCGTTTTTTTTGACGTATTTTTTAACGTCAAAAAATATTATTATGTCATTATTTCTGCACCAACCTAATACAACAAGATTATAAAAATATATGAATCAACTATAATAAAATATTTATTATTTACTATTTTATAAAGAAATAAAGATGAAAAGAACTTTTTCATTCATAAATTTATAAAATGTCTACATGAAAATTTAAATAAACACAACAAATAACAACTGTAATTATAAATTTTGAAAAAATGAATTTTCCAAGTATTTCTTTTCTTTGCTCTCACCACATAAATTCACTAAAATAAGTTGACAGCATCTCTTCCTCTTTTTTTATAAAAAAAATGATAATTTTATTGATAGAATTTATATTTGCTTATCATTTTTAAATGAACACTTTTCTAACCTAAGCGTTAATGATCTTAGCATTTGTAACGCAACTTGAAAGTAAAGGGAAGTAATCCAAATAACAAATTATATGCCTTATTAAATAAGCCACTACCAAAATGTTTATACTCATCAAGATGCTTTAATTACCATATTTTCTGGTGTATAAGACCAACTCTTATTTTAAAGACAAAGTTTTGTGAAAAAGCTATAGTTGTCTTTGAAATAGTTTTATTGAACAAAAATTCAAATCCAATACTTAAAACTTTAGCATATATTGTTCTAAACACAGACAAAACCATAATTTTTTTTTAAAATAACAGTTTTACTGTAAAAACTATATACAAAATTCTTGCTTTCAAAATTGTTTACAAACCATAAGTCATGGTTGGCAGTTTTTGATACGTTTTTTTCCTGTGGATGCTAATGACGAGTATATATGCAGTGATATTTTTAGTGTGAAAACATTGTTAAGACTTCAGTTGAAGTTATAAATCAGCTTATAAAAAATTTTTATTGCCTAAATTGGCAATTATAAAGTTGGTGTTTGAAGTCGGATTTTGTAATTGACCTCTGGCGGGTCAATGTTTTAATATTATATTCATGAGAAATACTGAATAAACAAAAAAGTTTCTACTATTTTTGTTATCAAATGTCATCAGGAGGGTTTAGTTTGAACTATCTGCATTTAAAAAGATCAACTTCCATTTTACTGTGATAACTGATATATCAGCATGTATTTAAGAAAAGAAAAAATATACAAAAATCAATTTAGTTTTCTTAGAGTAACATTGAAGAAAAGAGAATAAGAAACATTTTCAGCATATTGTACTTTTGCATATTAAAAAGTTGAAACAAATGTGATGAAATCATAAAAGTGTAGACTCGTCCTTTTTTCTACCTATCACCCCTAGTAACAGAACAGTCTATACCTTACGCCTACGTACGAAAAACTTTGACCAATAAAAAAACGTACTAGGCGAATTGGTTAACGACACAATAATCTGAAAGTTTCACGTGCAAAACAAAATTGTGTCAAAACTTCTTTGAGCCGATTTTGGACTTTCAATACATATAAAAGAAAACACCGACTGACCAAAGCAGTCAGAGACGAACATGCACAGAGAAATTGCCAACATACTCCACGTCACCCAAAATCATGACTTTACCCCGCAAAAGTACATCAACGCTGACTCACTTGCAATTTGAACTCGACCAACTCTGTGGACATGGAATCGCAAACCTAAAACAACTTTGCTTATCCAAAGAGAATTATATTCATTACATATTAAGTAAAAAATATCAACGTTCGAACGATTCAGAAATATTACAGTCTAAGGTAGATCACTCCATAAGAACTCATTCCTAAAAACACTTAACATCGACATTTTTAATATTAACACAAATCCAGAAAGACTGTAAATAAACATACAAATACTAAGAGAGACATACCGAAACCTCAAATATCACGCACACTTTGCCCTAGTAACATATACCAAAATATCCTGTATATATATTACTTTGAATTGTATATAAATGTTTTATTGATTTCTAAATTGAATATGTCTTGTTTTTGATTGTATTTAAAATTCGTTTATTTATTTGTTTGTGGATGCAGAAAGTCACGGAACCTACACAAATTCTTTCTGATTCACTCAATTACAATTAATTCTGCACATACCCAACAAAAGATTTGTACACTTTACAGAGAAGGTGTAGAGGACTGTGTGGGTTTGAGTGTTGTTGTATTAGAAACATATGCGTTTGTTTCCTGCCAGAAGATCCAACTACAAGAAAATGGAGGAATCAGATTTAGTCCAACCGAAGATAAAAAGAAAACAAAAAAGACCGATATATATATATATATATATATATATATATAAACAAATATATGTATTAAGCAACACAATTTTACGATGGACAAAGACGTTAACTTTTGCGTGTGCGTGTGAATATTTGTGTTTGTTTGTTGGTGAATGTTTGTATGTACGTGTATGTGTGTATAATGCCCATGGCGTCTTCCCGCAAGTGGGAAACACTATCTTTTTGTGAGAGCTCACATTGTAGAGGTGTTTGCTAGAGGTGTTTATATGGGTTCAAAGGGAATATTTTGGGCCGAGCCTACAGGCTTGGAGAACCCATGCTAAACCGGCCTTGTGCCACATACGACCCACGCGGGGGCCATTAAATATGAAAGAAGAAATGAAAAAAAGAACAAGGCCCAGTATTTATAGTGTAGGGAGAGAGACCCCTAGTGAAATAATTAGGGAATTAAGGAGGAGATAACTCCAACAAAGGTATGATAAATGATTATTATCAAAAGCGGTTTGTGCTGGAGATTTCTTACTGAAAGGATTGGATAGATAATTCAAGGACAATCAATGACATGTTCAAAATTCCCAACTCACTGGCATTCAGTTAGTTATATTTCATAAAATACATTCTATTGGATGCTTTAGTACACATCATCAGTGACATTTCTAGCCGATGTTCATTAGGGGTTTAGGGTCTTTCAACATCATAGCCCCGGATATAATGCTTTCACATAAGTGGAAAAAAAACAAAAAAACATACACACATGTATGCACACTAAAAAAACACAAACCTTCTTAATCAGGTATCCATGTTTTAGAGGAAAATCTATGTGTGATCTCATGATTTATAGTAATGTTAATTACAATTTCTTTATACTGTATTTTCAGATCTCTATCATTCGTAATTTCAAATAAAGAATAAATGAAATGGTATTTTTGGTACTCATATATGATGGAGATTTTTTTTTAACTGCTCACTACAATGAGAAAAATCAAGTGCCCAATCTCTGTATGCAAATACGAAACATGACTTAGATGCAACGATTGTAGTTGTACTGATCACCAAGCATTCGATGATAAATAATACAGCTACACCAACCAAAGTAGAAGAAATCAAATGAATCACCACTACATCTTCTGATATTGGCAAAGATTGGACTTACTTTCTGTCCAGATGTGAAGATTATAAGGAGGCAACAAAGATTGTTGGTAAAGAATTAATTATTCCGTTACTTGAGTGCTGTGATGACACTTTGCGTAATGATCTTACACAAGGACATGGTGGTTCGATGACTGAGAAATCAGAGGCTGAAGTATTTGCAGCAATTTGTTAGTTAGCTGTAAGAGAAGAGAATACAATGGTTGCACATATGATGCTAAATAACATATCTGATGATCGTGAAGAATCTGTTTGCGTGTTCAGTGCTAAGCTTCATGGACAAGCTGGTGTGTGTCAGTTCATTCTAAAATGCAATAACTGTAATTATAAAGTAAATTATACTGACACAATGTTACATGACATTCTTGTCCACAAACTCTATGACCAGGAAATTCAACTAGGCTTACTGGGAGCTGAAAACCAGAACATGACTTTAGAAGAAGCATTCTAGTTTGTTGAAGCCAAAGAAAACTGTCAAATGCTCGACATCCAAATTACTGGACTCACAGAGTGCCAAGGCCTTAAGCTTATATCATTGCAACAGGAATTGTGCACAAGCTAGGACCCAGGAATTCACCTTGAAAAGTTTTGAGAAACATGAATTGTGCTCATACTGCGGTAAATCTGGCCATGAGATTCATGTACCTGCTCAGATAAGACAAAAAATATGTGCTGCTATTCTGCCAGTTGTTGAAGCCAAGTAAACCCTTCAAATAGGATTTGAGCATGGATGACCTCTTCCAGGAATCAAAGATTATAATAATCAATGAGACAGGAAATGGTATGCGCATATTCGACCAGACTAAGCCAACATGCTTAGCTACAGATTTGTCGAAACATTGTATAGGGTTTTGGCTCTTCCAAAAATATTGCAAATGTGAACAAACTGCGTCATTTTGCTGTAAAGAAGGTTGGAAAATTACCTTAGTTGGAAGGATTCATAAGTGCTGCAGATTCTCAATACTCACAGGTAGGAGAGGCATCAGCAGTTGTAGATGCTCTCAAGTCCGCTATTTTGTGCTTGGATGTGACAACCTTGTCATTGCAGTCGGCCATAAAACTTTGCTGAAGCTTTTTGGGCACAGATTGCTTGAGAACATTCCTAATGCCCGACTGTAATCTAAAGGAGAAGACTTTACATTATAAATTCAAAATGTTGCATGTACCAGGAGCAAACCCAACTGGTGATCCAGAACCTGTGGTTCTGATAGATGATGTTGCGTCAATATCCCAGAAAGTTAATGACACTCATAATATGAATCTGCCATCATTGATATGTTTCAAACGTCATACCAACACTGTAGATGTAGGCCCAGAGTCCACATTAGAGTCCAAATTCTACTTGTCTTCTGCATGCCCAGTGGGTAATCTACAATGTGTAACATTGAATAAAGTTCGCACCTCTAGTGATGAAGTCATGCATCAGTTAGTTGAGATGTTAGAGACAGATATCCCAGACTCATGCAATGACATACTGCCCTCTCTACAAGAATACTATCCATTCCAGGAACATTTATCTACAGTTGACGGTGTCGCTGTCTACAAAGATCAGATCCTTGTTCCACCTTCCTTATCACAGAACATTATGTCTCTGCACTCAGCTCATTAGGGTGTTACTTCCATGACTTCAAGGGCAGAGACATTTGTGCTCCGGCTGGGAATCACAGCTGATGTAATGAGTATGAGAAACAATTGTAAACACAGCAATCACATAGCCCCCCTCACAACTCAGTGCTCCTCCAATACCTCTTGTGTACTCTCTGTACCCATTTCAATGTGTGCGTGCTGACTTTTTCCATTACATAGGTGTGAATTACCTTGTTATCTAGGACAGATATTCTAATGGCCTATTGTTACGAGATTAACTAATGGCTCAAAAGACCTAAACAACAATCTTGAAAAAACATTTGTTACATTTGGAATCCCTGATGAGATGGTGGTCCAGAATTTACAGCAACTGACACCAGAAACTTTTTAAGGACCTGGGGTGTATATAATTGACTCTCATCTGTTGCTTTCCCTCATAGTAATTGTAGAGCTGAGGTTGGTGTCAAAACAGTAAAACTTCTCATTATTGACAACACAGAACCAAATGGCAAACTTGACAAAGATGCCTTTCACCGTGCTATTCTACAATACAGGAATAACCCTGATAGAGATAAGAAACTTTCCCTGGCTATGTGTGTTTTTGACTGAGTCATAAAAGATAACAAAAACCTAATGATACATGGCTAGACAGCCTCTCTCTAAGGGAAGCTGCTCTGCGGAATCAACATGTTAAAATGGAAAAATGCCTCAGGGAACATAATACAGTGTCTTCCGCCTCTCAAGGTTGGTGACTTATTCAGAATCAAACCAGCCACCACCCTCTAAAGTGGGACAAAACAGGATGGGTCATGGAAGTACATCAATTCGACTAATATACTGCCTGTGTTGATGGGTATGGAAGGATAACACTGTGCAAGAGGAAGTCTCTCCATCGTTACACTCCAGTACATGAACGTGTGGTTCGACGAACTATTGCCACCAATCTACAGAGTGCACACAGATCTAGTGTATCTAATGGATGTCAGTTATCTCCTGCTTAATTCACTCTCCAAGTTCTCCACACACTTTGGGTCCTGTCACTGGATCTAACGAACGCCTTTAGCCACTGTGCCATGTGTTCTTGAGAACATCCGTGTATGAGTTTCTGGGTATTATAAACCTAATGTCTTCAGCAACCATTTTTTTTTTTTTACCAGAGCTCATATTGTAATTTTTGTTGTATCGCTTTTCTCTGGCACTCCTTATTACTGGTTCCAATATTGTATTCATTTCTATGCTTGGTTAAGGTGGTGGAGAACTTGGAGTGGGGAATTAACAGGAGATAACTGATATCCATTAAACATGGCACGTGGAACTATAACAGTCTACCCCAGTGAGCGAAATAAAGGGTTCAGTTAGACATTCCAACCACCTGAAGAAGGCCAGAGCGTACAACGGCCGAAATGTAATAAATATGGCAACAAAGATGAGGACAATAGTCTGAATAATGTAAATAATACCTCATTTCAGAAATATAGAGATAATGGGTGACTTTAATGAATACATCACATTAATTTACTATTCATTTTAAAATAGGCATTTCACTAAATGTTGGACTCTTACAGATTTTTCAATAACTACATTTTTTGTTGATATAAAAAAAAAAAAAAAAAATTCACATTCATACCTCAATTATGACAGATATACAAACAGTTGTCAGTAAGTTTCAACATTAACACACGTATTGTTGATTCTTTGAAAGAACTTACCAGTGACTCAGGATGGGATAAAGGAATATCTGTGTAATCTCTCAATGTATTACAATTTCTTCATACTGTATTTGCAGATTTCCATTATTCGTAATTTCAAATAAATAATAAACGCATCCGTATTTTTGGTACTCATTTATGTTTGATCTTCATCTAAAGGTGATCCTGTTTTTATGGTAAGATGAGAAAAGATGTTCTCAACCATGATCTCCTTCTGGAGAAGCAACCAATTGATTCAAACAAATACTATTCAAAAGAAGACCAATTAAAGCTAAGTATGTGATAGAGAAAGGGCATAGCATTCTATCAGAAAAATGCTAAACCAGATTAGTTTTGGTTATGAGGTGAAAACTATTCCAGTTAGCTGGAAAGTTTTTGCTCATCTGTTATTGCACTTTTAGATCATTATCTATTCTTGTCTTTACAGAAAAAAGAAAGAGGACACAGGTCTTTGGAAAACTGCAAAAGTTAATCCAAAACTGTTCTTTGATGGGAAAGAAAATAAATGTTTCCATGAGGATGGAGATATGAAATTGACTGAACAGCAGCAAAACAAAATATATTTTTTTTATTAAGTTCATTGAAATATAATTTAAAAAAACTGACTTATTTATTTAATTCTTTTTATAAACTAAACAACTTTTTGTTCACTCAGATTTTTATTATATTTGAAGGGCTTTTTTGTTTGATCCAAAATGTGTTCAGATATTTTAAAAAAAAAAAAAAAAAAAAAAAAAAAAAAAACAGAACAATTATTTGAATATCAAAACTCAGAAGACTGACATGAAAATGTGATAAAAAAAAAAAAAAAAAAAAAAAAAAAAGTTTGGTCTTTTTACCATTTTGAAAATAAATTACACAATTTTCATTTTATTTTTTAAATTTCCTGTCAGTATGAGTAATGTTTATAGAAAAAAAATTAAATATTTACATTTCATAAAGTTTTGAAGTCTTTTTTTAATTTTTTGATTGAAAGAAAAGTTAAACAAAACCAGTTAATATTTATAAATATATCAAAAAATATAAAAATGTATAAGAATTTTATAGTCATTATGTAATTTTAAGTTCGTATTTAAAAAAAGTGTAAAGATAAATATATATAAAGAAATTTTTCTTCAAATTTTTTGTATTCTGCTAATTATGAAAGAAATTATTTTTTCCATAGAGAGACACGACATTAGTGTGCATCATGAATTTTTGTTCCAATTTTGCAATTTTTTGAATAGATTTTCATAGTTATTTTTTGCCAATATTGTTAAAGCTTTGGGTTCCAAAATTTTAAAGTCTATTTAAAGTACAAATCAAACCACAAAAAAGATACAAAAACTGTACAAAAAAAAAAAAAAAAAAATATCAAGAAAACATTGTTTTTTTTCTTTTTATTATATATCATTTTTTTTTCAGTTCATTGAAGGAGTGATGCTTTCCACAACTTCTGCCATATCCCTAGAATAGTGACCAGGAGTTACAATTCAATGTTGCTGTTCTCATTAAATGGTGGTTCTATTAGGTTGGTGCAAAAATAATGACGTAATAATGTCGTTTTTTGACGTATTTTTTAACGTCAAAAAACGACATTATTACGTCATTATTTTTGCACCAACCTAATACACATGCTAGAGAGCGTTACCCACATTTTATCCACAATTTGGTGAGAGAATAGAGTCATGTCTCAAGGGCCATAGTGTGTAGCTGAAATTTGAAATTGTTTTGCTAATTCCATTGCAATAACCAAAATGTCATCCATGTAAATTAGAGGGTACTGAAAAATTCTTAGCCTGACCAACTCTACTTTCAAAAATTTGTAGAAACAAAAAAATCCCCTTGATCAGGCTAAGAACTTGCTAGAATGCTTGTGTAATAAATTCATAGTGTGCAATTTTCATTTTAAAAAGATAAAAACAACTCAAAAGATTTGTACATTTTATGGATACGGTACAACAAAAATATGTTATCAAAAGTGGTTTGTGAAATTTAATACTCTCTGAAAGTTCAATTCTGATAAAAAAAAAAAAAAAAAAAAATGGAGAATTAAAACAAGTAAGAAAATGATTTATTTTATATATCTTAGGATAAAACAAGCATTGATTGGTCAACAGGAAGAAGGGTTATTTCTCTTGTTATCTAGTGTAAGGGAGGAAGGTCCTTTCCTTTAAGACTGCTATTCCACTTTTTTGGTCAGTCCACACATCTCACTTGAAACATCCCACATTTTTTGAGCTAGTTCTGGGTCCTTAGCAAAAGCCGAAAGCTGATCAGATATTGCCACATTTTCAAAATACTGCCCTGAGACTTTTTCCAGAGCAGGGTCTACAGCCATGTAGATCACAGTTTTAGCTCCATCTTCTGAAGTTCGTCCAATGATTGTAGACAACAAGCCAAACAATCTCGTAAATATGATGGCAGACTTTTTGTGACTGTCTCTATACCAAATTCCAGACGACACATATCCTGGGTGCATGCTGTTAGCAACAACGCCATGTTCCTTAAGTTGTTTAGCCAGGACATTTGTATGGAGGATCTGGGCAAGTTTACTTGCATCATAACCAAAAAGTCCAGGATATTTCATCTCAGATCCTAGTTTTGGTTCTCGACTAAAGTCCAGTGTTCTGGTCATATTCTTGTGACGTACGGAGCTGACATTGATGATTCGACTTGGACTGGATTTTTTAAGCAAACCGAGGAGGAGATGAGTAAGAAGAAAATGTCCAAGATGGTTGACTGCAAATGTGTATTCATAACCTTGTTTGGAGGTTTTAACGGGCCCTATGCCAAGACCAGCATTGTTTATTAAAACATCAAGTCTTGGTTCAGATGCATAAATCTGAAAATAAAAGAAAATTATAAAAATAAAAAAAAAATAAAAAAGTTACTCAGAAGTTACACAATTGAAACATATTGTAGTTGGCAAAAGTAATGGGAAAGATATTAAAAACTTGCTGAAATTTGTTACAGGACATTTCAGCTGTGAGAATGAAGGTTTCAAAATAAGACTGGAGACTTTTTCTTGTCATTATATCTGACCAATAACAGTGACAGGAAGGCAGATAAGAGAGCACTATATATTTAGGCAAACCAACAAAAGGAAACTTATTAACTTTTCACTCCCTACATATGTTGCTTTTTGCCTCAGAGTTATGTCTGCATATAGTATTTTCTGTTCTATAGTCCTTTCTCATCCCAAGATGCTAACTTTTGAAGATTTTCCCATGAACAAGATGACTCCCTAGAAAAAAAAACATATCCTTAAAAGCTCTTTGACCAAAGAATCCTTAAGGATCTTCAGATTTTTGGCACACACCAAGTTTACATCAAGAAGTACCAAATACAACACTGTTCAATACCACCAAAAGCATTCAAGATGCACACAGCAGCTTTGCTGTCACTCAATGTACAATGACCAAATATCTTCGGTGTAAAGATACAACACTACCATCCAGAAAAAAAAAATTAATGGGGACCACTTATTTTAAGGCAAACAGAAAAAACAGCAAATGTCACTTGAAAGAGAGGAACTAATGAACATCCTAAGTGAATGCAATAAATTGGATCAGTGGAAATGTACAAATATGCATGATAGGGTAGGAAGAGTAATACACCAGAAATTATGCAAACAACTTAAGCTTCATCATGTAAACAAAGGATATGAGCAGAAAGTATCCTAAAAATATTCTGGAATTTTGAGAACCACTCTGGCTAACCCATCTAAGCAAGAAGACCAGATTTAAATTAATAGTGAACAAAGAAAATTTACCAAATTGTCTATGTAGCAGTGCTAGTAGGCTAGGCAATTTTACAAAAAGGCATTCACAGGATTTTATCTGAAGCAATCAAATCAGTCATGCCCATAATTAGAGCACTAGGAACAATACCAAAAAGCTCTTAAGGAAAGACTGGACATATTGATTATTGAAAGAAGGAGTGAAACTGTCTAGGCTATGGCAGCATTGGATTACTGAAGAGGCTTATAGAAATTAGAGGAAACTTGCTGCTTGACTCATTCTCCTGAGAGCTATAGTAAACATGCAAATGCATTTAAAGTAAAATAAAGTTATTATCCCTATGCCAAATTAATGGGGTCTCTACTGCTTTCTTTTCTTTAATACATGTCAATTACAATGACTTTTAAAGAGGGATAGGATTTTTTGTTGCCTTTTCCATGGTTTTGAATTCACAGTTGTCTTTCTTCAAAAATTGCCTGCCACTCAAGGTTAGACAGTGCAGTTCACTATTTATTTAACCTATAACTGGGGCTGGGGAGAAGAGATGGCATCATGCCTTCCCCAAAGGACATTAAAGTGAAAGTGAAAGTGAATACAACAGACTAAGCTGGAATTTGAACTGCTTGCCAATTTCACTTACTACACCAGTAACCATTACACCATCCATACACCCAACGTATATATTACTGATCAAAAGTTGTGAATTCTAAAATGTGTTGCATTCTAAGGGTTTTAAAGAAGACATTTTGATTAAAAACTTTTCACTCAAAAGATTTAATATCAGCCAATATTTATACAGAGGAGCCACAGAGTAGGGGACTTGTGAAAATCTAATTTTTTTATTGAACAAGATGTTTGAAGTGATATTTAATGTCTTGTTAGCAAACATGATTGAAGTTTTCATTGTGAGGATGATGCAGAAGAGAGAAAGGAAAAAAAGCAGATAAAGAAAAAGATGAAAATGTCCCAACACCATCATCCCTAACAAACTGTTTTTTTTATGATTTTATTATTTTTTTTTTTAATCATTTCACTCCAAGCAAGGCAATAAAGCCACTGAAATGCAAGAGGTTAATGAGTGTTAGAGAATATGAGAAAAACTACTATTAAAGAGAGAGGACAATAAAAGAATAAAAATTAAGACAGAAGATAATGATTGACATTGCATTTAAATTTTTGAAGATCAAAGTTGACTGGGAAGCAAGAAGCCATAAGAGTTCCACAAGTGAGAAGTGCGATAGAAGAAATTGACCTTAGAACTTACATTAGCAGAGTTATTTTATATTTTATGTCCTAGAGAATAAATGCAGTTTTAAGAGTGACTGTGAGGGAAAAGTGGCAGAGAGCACAAAAAGCTAAGAAAAGGAATAAAAACAAGTCTGCTCTTTAACCAAACACTTCATCAAACCTTTGGGACAAATTATCATATTTGGGGGAAGTGCTCCAAATAAGAGATTCTAAAATATCCATCCACTTTGATATTTGCTTTCACTTTTTGTCTATGAGTAAAAATTAATTCTTCATATATTCATTGGCTCAGTTAATGCCAAAACTAAGATACAACTGTTGACCAAACGCACAAATTACATAATCGAGACATCAAAAATTAAGCGAGTCCAGAAAGCTAACCATTTACATAATACAGTAACAGAAAATGGAAAGTGTGGTACTGAAATACAATGACATAGGATTGGTAAAAGATGTCTTCCAAAGACTAAGTAGGATATTGAAGCAGAAAAAAAAACATGTGGCAATGTTGGTGAGCTTCTGCAGAGCCATCCTGGCAACATGTGGCTGAGCATTACCATGAAGCAGAATTGAATTTCACTGATTAAACAGTGCCAGTCACATTTTACTTAAACAAATGGGTATCTCATCTTCTTGCTGGAAGTAAACTTTGACAGGATTCCAGAAAATTGTAATTGGATAATGCTCACTCCCTATAATATTCCTTTGGTACAAGTTCAATTTTGGAAAGTACAGACAAACCTATCAACAGAATTTGGATGCAATGGGCAAAATCTGCAGGCAAAATAAAAAAAATAAAAAAAATCTGCTGAAAAAACAAAAAACAAACTCAAATCGTCACCCAATGTTTTTCAAAATTAGTGGGCTTAGCAGAACAACTTGTATTAGTTCTCAAAGTGACTGTTTGGTGGTTGGTGCACGTGACAGTATTTTCAATTGTAAACAAAGATAGGTGCACAGTATATAAATTATGATATATTAGCACGTGCATGAAAAAGTAGCCGTGAGAAATCTATTACTTTTATTGTTTTGATTTATATATCTATATTAAGCATATATTTATGCCATACATGTTCATAGTATTTACATTACGATCATAACTAGTGGTAGTTAGTATAATGATTTTATAACTAAAAAATAATCCCTTCCCATCTACGGACAATTGGCTTTAATGAACCACCCCATCTCCCTATTAATCTGTTGAGAGGTTTGTCTGTATTTGGGTACTTTATGTTTAAAATATTTGTAATCAAATGACAGCCAAGAATCACTGGTTTACTTACTTGCAAGATTGTTTCAAAAGAAACTGCTATAAGTTATCAAAAAGTCAAAATGTTCTACACAATGTCACAGGTATACTACTTGATGTTGGAAAAGTAGATTCTGACACACTTCTATTGTAGTGTGGCTTAAAAAGAGATAAACTTGCAGAGTTGACAGAGATTTGGGTCTAGAAACTTTTTTTTTTATGCTTTTTGTTACTACTTAATCATAAAATAAACCACTCGAATCTTGCAGATGAAACATCAAACACATTTCAAAATGTCAAACTCTTTGATGTTCACCAAATTTATGTAAAATCCTTTTATCGAGTTTCTTCACCATGCTAATTTTCTCGAGATGGTCCGATACTGTTGAAATACTGACACCGATCATCAGCCATTTTCTCAGATACTTTGACATGGGTTTTGTTTGACTACTATTTTCAAATGTTGATTATCAATTGCAAATGAACATCCTCTAGCAACTCAATCTTCAAGACTAATATCCCCACTGTGGGACTTCAGAAACCAGTGCCATATTACCCAATTACAAGTAGACTCTTTACTCCATGATATATTAATGTTGGTAGTAGTTTGAGAAGCATTATGACCAAACTTAAACTTATGCAAAAAAAAGGTAATCACATCTTTTTTCATGTTCAAGATGATGGGGATATAATGTTTTAAGCTAAATTCTGAAAGAGATTGATATAAAATTAACAAAGAGGACACTTTAATCATTAAGAATGGGTAATATATTTTTGTGCAACTATTAATAGATTAGAACACAGAAGGTTTATTCTAAAATAACACATGAGGAAAGAAAGCTTGGAGAATTTAACACTTATAGGGCACACTGAAGACTAGAATCAGGTGAAAAAACATAAGCAACCTCCTTGAGTTTGAGTAAATGAATGAAAGAACAAGTACCACAATGACAAAGAGGGAGTCATAAAGAAAGAAAAACTACTTAGAACAAAAAAAAACAAAAAAAAACCCCAAAGTGTTATAGAAAGCTATAATTGCCTATGTACTAGAAAAAAAAAAAAAAAAAAAAAGACATACAACACAGACTGAAAAAGACTTTAAAATTATCCCTATATTTGCATAAAGTTGGGCACAGGTCCAGTTTAGCAATATATCTGCATTATTAAAGATTTGATGTCAATGCTGGACTCAATGTACATTTTGGAATTATACATAAATTATAAATGAAACCCCTGCTTTGCTGGCTCTGGCTTTAAAATTTATTCCCACAAAAATTCAATAAAGTTAATTTTTCACTTTAGTGATTTTCTCCTCAACCATATGAAAAGCGAAGTTCACATTGAATATATATCTGTTTTAATATTTTTGAAAGGTATAAAATGGATTTTAAAGATACAAAATCTTTTTTTTTTTATAGTTTTAATTGTAAGCTAATAGAATAAAATTTAATATTTCTAATCTGCAAAACACTGGTGTATTCCAAGCTGAATTTAAATTGATTGGAATGATTTAAAAATAAAAAAAAAATCACTAAAATCGGTCATATTTACAAATCTGTCAACACCACATAAAAATTTTATTAAAAAAATCTTTTAAAAATAAAATATACTTTTCTGAAATTATATTCGAGGTAGATTAACTAATTTAAAGTTGAATTAATATGAATTAAAACATTACTTATAGTTTAAAATATTGCAGAAAAGTATTTTTTTTTTAACACTGAAATGGACGTTTTTATGAGGCGATGACACATTTATCAATAACCTGATGATTGCAAGATTTAGGTAAGGATGAAATACTTGTAATAAAATTAAATGATGATTTTTTTTTTTTTTTAACTACCCACTAATTAATATTAACAATTTAAAATATTTTAAACATTTTAATATTTTATTAAATTTTTGGTACTTTGGCTTTATGGTCTTATGCTGAGAAAATATTAGAAAATTACCAATAATTTTTAAATTTACTATAATTACTGCTCTTATTTTCTGATAATGTTGTGTATGGGTGTCCATATTTACAAAAATAGGCACATTTTTTACACACAGAACAAAATTTTAAATACTGAGGGGGTGTTGAATTGCAGTAAGCTTTTTGGTTTATGATTAGTAACTATATAGTTTTTATTTAATAACAATATCACTTTACCATGACAAATTAATACAGAGCTTTTAAAAGTTTATAAATTATTCTAACTAGAAGAAAATGTAAAAATTCATTATTCATTGAAGAAAATTTTTTTAATAGTGTCCATAAAAAATTTAAATATTTTTAATTTTATTGTTCGTTTGTTTTTGTTTTTAATTTTACAGTTCAAAACATTTTCTGTAACTGGTGGCCCTCTTTGACCAAAAATTGATAATTTAAGAAATAAATTCTCCTAGAACTTGTCCATATAAGAAATAGAAAAAGTCATATGCTTTAACTGAAAATTTTTACAATAAAAACTGAAAATTGTTGAATATAGTGACAAAATAAAAATGAGTCTTACAAAGAAACTAAGTTTTTGACGTTGCTTGGGACAAAAAAAATAAAATATGATGAAGAGGTCATTGACTGTGGCATAAATTATCAGATGCACTTGTGCTCCTAGCAAAGTTTGGTCCTCACACCGGATGCCGGATAACTGTAACGTCGTGGAGTTCTGTTAATGTAAGTAATTTAATATAAATATCTATCTATCAAATATAAAAACTGTGATAAAAAAGCGAAATGTTTGAAACAGAAATATACATAAATTTTTTTTTTTTATATAGAAACAAAAAGCTGATTGTAAGTAAAAACAAGTTTCTACTAAGTCCGAATCTTTGTCAATGTAGGTAACTGCAAGTTTATCTGTTTTTTTGAACCCTAAAATGATGCAAGCAAGCATGTCGGGATCCTCTTTTGCTTTTCTGACATCGAGTAATGTACATGTGGCATTGTGTGTAGAACCAAGAACCTTTGACTTTGATACCTTTCAGTTTCTTTTGAAACAATCTAGCAAGTGTAAAAAACTCTAAACACAACGGTAGTAATTTTTTGGCTATCAGGTGACTGTACAAATATATATTTTTTTAAATCCAAAGAAAATGTTATGTATATTTTTAAACGGTTTACGCATGAATATTTTAAAAAATGAGTCAAATAATCTAAAATATTTAACAAGTAGAAAACGTAAATTTCCACGTCGTCAATGATATGTCGTTCTGAATTGGTCACTAGAGACCGTGTGTCATAACCTGTCTTTGTGGGAAGGCTAGGTAGTAAAATAAAAAAAAATAAAAAAAAATTTTAATCGCTATAATACTGTAGTGTAAATCATAAATTTAAATTGCGCGGGTGTGAATTTTCCTTCTATTAAATAATGAAGAAGAAATTGGCAAAAACGAAAACCTAAATAATTCAACAAAGCGATTGGAGTTTGAAAATTGGCAACTGCTATGTTTTAAAATTCCAGTTATCCACACTATCAAAAAGTCAAAACAGACTCGCCCATTCATAAAAATAAGGATTTTTAAAAATATATTTTTGTAGATTAGCATTTTTCGGCCGTGACACTTGTCAGAATCTAAAAATATTGATTTGTTATCGATTTAGAAGGCGGAGGTCCTGTTTAATATTGATACAGTAAATCAATCCCTGACTTTTAGAGTTGTTGGATTGGACAGTTTTTATTTTTTATTTTTTTTTGGTTGGGGCTACAAAACAAAAAAATTCTCTTTAAATAATGAAGAATCGGATATACATTTTTAACAAAGTAAAGAATTTTAAAGAAATTTTTAATTTACGTATCCATTTTTATCTATTTTTTAATAATTAAAAAATAGATAAAAATGGATACGTAAATTAAAAATTTCTTTAATTTAAGATAAATAATTATGAACCGCAATTGCATGTGCGTTCGAAAAATCCCATACAAAAAAGTATTTAGGAAAATGCTAAAAACTTTATAAAAATGTTAAAATAAATTCAGAAAAAAAGAAAAAAAAGATGTACCGTTTGGGTTGGGTCAGGTCGCATTATGTGTCGTACCCTTAGTTTCGGGTTTGTCACAGAAGGTATTTTTGCTGGGGACTCGCAGATAGGTCACACTTAATCTGGGGAGTTACATGGTCCTTTTTTAACATAACTAATATTTGTTAAATATTTTCAAATCACCTTTATTTCAAAACTTTGCTTAAAAACATGAAAAAGTGATTGGTTGTAATTGCGTGGTTACTTATCGAGTGCGGGTCTGCTCTGTAGAAATGGAAATCTAGATACCGGTAATCGCTTCAATCCTAAAACCACTTGAAAATGATAGTCCTTCATCGTAAATCAAATAATAAATGGCAAATATGAACAGTATATAGATCGAGCGCTTTTATTCGATGTCTGACGCGTTACTATTGGAAGGGGCGATTGCATAAAAATCGAAATATCATTTTCTCCTTGCTCTCGATTATGCACAAGCCCAGGGTACTCGCCTAGACTATTGATACGCCACAGTCTATTTCATGCCGAGTGGATAGGTCGCACTACTAATTTTTATCGAAATTTTAGTGAAAAAAAAATGCAACCTATTCTCGAATATATACGGCGGTAGATATCACTTGACAGTGGGGCACTTTCTCAAACTTGACATAGCAGTTAAGTAACTTAGGCCAAGGCCAATAACTCTATCGATATTAAAGATGAGTCGTCTTCTAATCTCTAAAATGATAACAAAATAAACAAATCAATATTTTTCTATTCTGATGAGTGCGACACTCATCAGAATAGAAAAATATTGATTTGTTATCATTTTAGATTAGAAGACGACTAAAGAATGATAACCTACAAGAATTTTTTTCTGTTATGAGTGTACTGTAGACCGATCTAAGTAGTGCTACAATACATGAGAAACTGAGTAACAATAATACTCATTTCAGAAACTAGCAAGCACGACTACCCGTTTACCGGGCACGCTTTAGGTCGTAAAAACAATTTATTTATTTATCGTTCACTTACTCCCTTAACTTTTTATTATTTTTAAACTAAATTTTTTCGTTAAGTTTCCTTTGGAGAAGTTAATTTTTCTTTCGAGTATGATTAATAATTTATTCATTAATGGATATGTTTCTTTAAAATGTCAATGAAATTGAAATCCACTATTTTTGTTGGTACATTTTAAAAACAGATCGTTTTTTGTTTTTTTAAAATAAAAAAGCTAATAACTGCAATAGCTAAAAAAAGTTTAAAATTTAAAAAGAAAAGAGGATTACAAAATTCCTCATTTTTTCTAAGGATGTTTTATTGTTTTACTTAATTTTTTATCGTACGCTTTCGCCTTCAAATCAATAACAACTTTTGGACCTGCAAGGAAAAAAATTGTTCACAATATTAACAAGGTTAAGCTTCAAAAACAGTAGAAACTCAAGCATGTAAGTGTACAATTACATTTGTTTTTTAAAGTTTTCATCTATTTTGAGTTTAAAAATGATTTTTTTTTACGTTCTCGAGGCATCTCGTAATGAGTGAATGGCTGTAAAAGCGGACAGACTCGACCAGTTCAGTCTTTCCCTACTAAAAGTCTCCATAATTATGAACTTGTGCCAAAAAATAGCTAAGCAAAGTAAACAACATCATTTTTCAAAATATAGTCATAAGTATGTTGCACCCAGTGGGGATTTAACACGCTACTCAGTCGTAAAAATTGATCTAATGAACATAAGACATTATTGTCCACAGAGAAGCTCGAAAGAGGCCACTTTATTTTTATCAACTTACCAACAAATCTTGAACACTTTTAAGCGGTAAAAATGATTTTAAAATTCATCGATAACAATTCAAACAATTGAATAAGAATAATTAAAACAGGATACTTACTTTCCGGCTACAGTTCCGAACCGAATCCAAATCACTAAGGTCCAATTGTACAATGGACACAAGACTAGGATCAACTGCAGTCTTTTGGCGAATTTCTTCAGCGGCTGCTTCAGCCTTTTTCAAATTTCTGCAAGCCATAATCACTTTAGCCCCCAAAGAGACCAAACCGATGGCCGTCTCCTTGCCAATTCCAGAATTGGCTCCAGTAATAAGAACTGTCTTACCATCCATTCTTACTGGACATTGGTAACTTAAGGGTCGAGTATGTCTATTATGACGAAAAGACAATTTTAATAGAAGCACTCCAACCACAGTTACTGTGCTAAATACTATGATATAAAGGAACATATTGAAAAACTCAAACAAAAAAAAGGTTATATACTTTTCAACTTTTCTAACGCTAAAGTTGAAACGGCACTTAAAAAAAAAAAGGGAGCAAGAATAAATAAAAATATAAGAAAGAGAGTGGGGAGAGTTTTATGTGAATTATTAAAGTTGTGGTTATAAATTCTAACTAAATATTTTGAGGCTGCAAATAGTAATAATAAAAAAAACAGTAAAAATGCGTGTAAGGTGTAGTGGAGTTAACTGTCGGCGCAGTAAAGTGTTCAACTTAAAAAGTCAACAGAAGCCAGATTTGATTTGTAGTTGAACTATTTAAACTACTACTACACAAAGTAATGAACAATAATAAGAATAATAAAGTGTCCTTTTCTTATCGACGTATACGTGTATATGCAAAAGTCCAACGCTTAAAACGGCCTTATTAATTGTAAAATCAGGTGACTAAAAAAATACATTTTTAAATCGAGGCCAAGCAGCAAAAAAATGTGTAAATGGATCAATTGAACAAAAAACAATGGTCAACAAAAAAAATAAAGTTAAAAGATCTAACTTGAAAAAATATATTGACGTATCAGATTCACAGTAACAACCATTTTGTCTATTTAAATACACTGATTTATGAAAATGTCAACCATATCAGAAATTAATCAAAAACCTTTCCTTCACACGGTAAATGAAACAAACGAAATCAATTATCAGAGGATGCGATAAGGCTATGATAGTTACCTCCCTTGAGATCAGCATATTCTGATTTTACATAATAGCGGATGAAGTGCGGAATTGACATAAACAAGTCAATTGTTAACAGCCCAAAAAATTCCAGAGTTCAAATTCCAGGTGAGGTATTTCGTGTTCACTCACCCTAATAACCTTATGAAACGTATTAATTACCTCCATCAATACTAGGCGAGTTATATATCAGGCCTCCCTACCAAGGCTGGATGTGACACAAGGTCGTTTTAACGTGGGGAGCACCATACACATACCAAAGACAAAAGGGCCAAAGACAAAATTTGATTTTTGTCCAGCCCCCACGACCATTGTCACGCTGGCATCGGTATTACACCGGCCCAACCGCTCTTACTGCGATGAGGAAGGTGCTGCCGCGGGGTTGGAATCCCCGGCGTTGAGCAACTTCTCCCATCTAAAATGGGGATAACCATATAGCTTCGCTGACAGCACAGGTAGGCCAGATTGCTACTCTTACCAAAAGGCATGATTTGTTGTATGTCACTTGGGGAGGAGAGAGACAACGCCAACTTGAAGTACCTCCCCAACATACACCCACGAATTCCTCCGAAAATCATTAAAGATGCAACACACTACAATGATAATCATGGGATAATTTCATTTGAACCGTGAATTAATTGGTAATCAAAATTATTCTGTTTAGCAAAACTTAGATAATTACTACTGTTGTGCGTTCGATCCTCACTGGGTACCCCGCACTTGTGGCCTTATGCCAAGGAAGCGTGGTTAATGCTTATGGCGTCTGTAAAGAAAAGATTAAACTTGTTTCACCGAGCCATTCGTGCTTGATTCCTACCAGGTACTCCACTGCTATGGACTTGTGCCAAACCCAGCTCTGCTTCATAAATTAGCCTCAGTGTCCCAAAATAATGTCGTCGTCGTCGTCGTCGTCGTCGTTAGGACTTCGGTGATCATGGCTCTCCACAATTTCCTGTCCTTTGTAGCACTTAATAAATTTTGCCTTTTTTGTTATCCCTCGTAATGTTAAATAATAGTTTAACAGACAATTATTTTTAGGGGTATTGTACTGTGAGTATCAAATTTCCCAAGCACTCTTTCCTCATATTTTGTCTTCTTGCAATTGATGTTTAGTCTTTTCTTCTCTCTTTCTTTTACTATCTTCTGTCGAAGTTCTTGTGATTTCCTTTCTCTGTCTGATATCAACACTATGTTATCTGCATATCTTTTGTTAAGATTGTGACCGCCAATAATGAATCCTAGTATGACTTTTAATTCTATCAGAATCATCTCATTGTATAGAGGTTGAATAAGTCCGGTGAAAAGACATATGCTTGTATGACACTAGGAGTGGTGTCAAACGTTGACTTGCGATCTAATTCATATTTATAAAGGAAGAAAAATATTTTCATGTTAAAACAATGCGATTCCATGAATTATTTGATTTGTATCACTTATGGAGTTTAGTGTTTGAGGTGAAATAGTAATCTTGGGTGGGATTGGTCATTAGGTACAGTCTTAGGTCTGTTTAACTTAAGTGATAAGTTTGATAAAGAAATTGTTCATTGGAATGTGTGGCACAAAGCAGATCTTAATAGGTCAGGTTTGTTTTGATCAGGAATATAACACACTTTCAAATAGAATTGACGATGACACTTGTGATAATCAGGTCAAATGAGGGTGAGATTCTGGAACATGGAAAATGTTCCATTGAAGGTAGATATGGGCGGGTACAAAGCCACCATTTTTGATTGGCCCACCAGTGAGAGAAGGGCTAGGATTGAACTTCTCGTCTCTCCCTCCAATACTTACGACACAGGACCATTATTTTGATTGGACCACCAACCATATTGGGTTCTTGGGGGCTCTCCTTCCTCCCCTTCAAGGCGTATGACTCATTGGTCAAGCATTATTATTAGCTAGCCAATCAGAGCAGTGCAATTGGGTTTGCATCCCTATTAAAAGCAAAGAAGTAAGATCGAACTGATCTCACCGCTAGTAGACCAACACTTTCCCTGTTGGATGACCGTGATGCCTCAATCAGCTAAAGTCTTGTTCTCTGTGCGTGTTTTTTTTTTTAATTCTTTCGGTCAACTGCCTTCATTTAAAAAGCTGAACGACTCTGGGCTGTTTAGCCATAACTGCAACCGCCTGTCAACCTCTTCCACTCAGCTTAAGAATTCCTTATACGGGGAAACTTCTACAAATGTCTTTTGTTTATGTATTCATGATCGTAATCAGTCAGAGTACCATTAATAAAAGTTGTTATTTTTACACTGGTTAATGAGTGTTGTTGAAGTTAATTAAATTTCTAGCATAGCCAGGACAGAGAGGAGTCGAGCTTGATCTTCGACAGTTTTTCACCAATATTCCTGCATATACTGAAACACAACATGGGGATGCAGGATTGTTGCAGAGTGGGCTCACCGGAGACGGGCCATAGTAAGAGTGGCATTCAGCGAAGCATGCAGCAACTGGACCATACTTGTCTTACACCCCTTTCTATTTTTGTATATCTACTGAATTCCTTTTCTATCCGTATGTAAGAGGTTTTCTGCCACTATAGGATCTGGGTTTTTATATCTTTCCCAAATATGTGAAGGTTGCCTAGCAGATTCAACAGTTCTTTGGGACGTACTTTATCAAACACTTTTACATAATCTATAAAACACAGGTACATAAATATTGCATTATTTGTTTTAATGACTTTAACGAACCCGCACTGTTCTTGTCCTATTTTCAGTCTAATTCTGCCGCGCGCTTTGTTCATCAAAATTCGGATGATAAGTTTTGTTATATGGCTCATTAGTCTGATTTTCTGATGTAGTTCACATTCGTTCGCACCTGGTTTCTTAGGCAGTGATATGAAAATAGATCTACTTAGTTCGTCTGATATATCACCACTGTTATATATTTCATTTATTATGTCTGTAATCTTGTCGATGCTGAAATCATCTATGGCTGTCTACATTTCCGTTTGGTCCTGCCGCTTTGTTTCTGTTCAATTTGTCCAATGCTGATTCCACTTTAGATTTTAATATTTCTAGCCCTTCGATATTTCTGTGTATTGCTGGCTGCCCTCTTTCGTCGTGGAAGTGTTCTTCGATGTATTCGTTTCATCATCAGTGCCCCGTCCTTGAATTTTAAGCATTCTATTGATGATCATGTCTTTTGTCCTGTTCCCTTATTTTTGATGCATATTTGTTTTACCTCTGATACTATTGTTTCTATTTCTGCCCATTTTTCGTTGAGTCATTCCTTTTTTACTTGCCTGCATTTGTTCCTAATTTCCTTGTGCAGTGTCCTATATTCTATGTCGTACCTTGACATTGTTTTTTGTCTCCTTTTCATTTTGTCGAAAATTTAATCTGTCAAACATTCTTTTTTTTTTTCTTTGTTTAGTTTTCTTTGGAATGATCTCGATTTCGTCTTTTAACGTATCCCACTTCGAGTTTCCATTCCCAATTTGTCCATTGTATCTGCTTTTAACACTGTCCATAAATTTTTCCTTTATATAGGGATCATTCAGGAATCTGCCTTATTGCAATTTGAGGGCTGCCTTGGCCTTCTTCAATTTCCGTAGTTTCACATATCACTGTAAGGTGGTCGCTCTACTTGGATATGTTTTGAAGTGCAAAACTGCATACCAAAATATCTTATTGATAGTCATAGTCGATTTGGTTTTTCGTTTCTCCTTTTGGGCTTCTCCATGTTCATATACGTCTTGAATGTTTTTGAAAGCAAGACTACTATCCTGATCATTGGCCGTGCACAATTGGACCCATTTTCCCCGCGTACATGAGTTCCTAGTCCGAATTTGCCAACTATTTCATCAGCTCTCTCCTTACCTTCTTTGGCATTCCAGTCTCCCATTACAAATGCACTTTCTTGTGATTTGTATTGATCATAGTAAAACTTTTCGATTTTTTCTTCTGTACTTTGTGCTGTCGGTGCATATAAAACTATGAGGTGTATGTCGAAAGGCTTTCTTTTCAGTTTAACAAGAATTCTTTCAGATAGTTGATAGTACCCGGAACACATTTCTTCATGTCTTTGTCTAATATCAGTTCAGCTTTTCTTTCATTTTTCTCTCCACTTGTATATATGATCCTGTATGTCACCGACGAAATCTGAATTGTTTTCTCACCTCGTTTCACACGTGCCTAAAATATTAACTTTTAACTTATTAACTTCCTGTTTTATATTTTCTAACTGGCCACATTGATTTAGTGTTCTGACATTCCATACCCCGAGAATTATTTTTTGTTTGATGCGAACAGTTGTTGGAAGACGGTCCGATGTCACCTGTCATTCATGTCTTCTCTTACCAGGCGAGGGATCGATTTCAAGGAGTTTAACCTTCTTTACGCCGTTTCTGCTGACAGTTTCTGGATGGCGGTCAGGTGACACCTGTTACACATGTCACTCCTTACAGTGTGAGGAGTTAATTCCAATAGACTTGACCCCCCTTCACATCGTTATCTTTCATAATTTGATTGTTTAAAAGCCATGAGTTGAGATTAATAGTGGAGTGTTTTCTCCTTGCCTTTGACTTTGAGACAACCTCCTCTAGTTCGCCGTTGGCTCATCAAGAGTTCTTCCGCCCTTTCATAGATCTTATTTTTTATCCTACAGGGTTGCTAACGGCCTGTCTCACTCGCGAGAAATGGCGGTAGAGTGCCGATTACAACACTCAGGGTTCGGCTCAAAATTCCAACGTATATCACCTGAAGAAAGCCGGGCGTCCAACAGCCAAAACGTCATGAATAGGACAATAATGATGAGAACAACAGTCTGAATAATTTAAATAGTGTAAATAATACTTGTTTTATAACTATAAACTGGATATGACCTATAAATTTATTATTTATTTTATTACTATGTGGGGTGCTAAAAACTTCTCGGCCTGCACATGAAACCTTTTAAAAAAAAAATTTAAATTCATGTTTTGGTTGTTTGGTCAGATTTGGGGAAGTGCGTCCTTTTCAGTATTTGTCTGGGGATTAAATAAAGTATTATTATTTTGTCTAACTCCAAAGATATAACTTGTCCTAGCCTAACTTAGTATATACGTTTATAATAAAATTGAAACCACGTTGAAAAATATTCGCAGAAATAATTAAAAATTTATTCCACGTAAATAATTGTATATATTGTTGTTGTTGTTGTTGTTGGAATTTGTTCGGAATAAAAATCCACTTTTTTTTTTTTCGTTTACAAAATTCATTAATGTATGTACTTGATTTTCAAACAAAAATTTGGCGGTTTTTAAAAACTGTCCCAAATTCTGGAAACTTTTGCATCGACCCAATATAATGGAATACAAAATTTAACTGAAAGGAGATGATTATATAAGGATGAGAAGAATTTTTTATTAAAAGATTTCTAAAAAAAAAATTTTTAAATGGTGGCAACTTATTTCTCTTCTTTGCATTGAACATGAGTTTCAATATTTTTTTTGTCCGTCAAGACCAAAATTTTGTACAATGTTAGAAAAAATATTGTCAAAAATAAAGTAATTTCTGGAAATATACCTGGATTAAGGAATTAATTTAATCACTGTTCAATCGAACCGTGAAAAGAAAAATGGTCGACACTTCTAATCTAATAGAGAACGTGAAAAATAATAGTTTGCCATTAAGGGTTAAATGATCAGGTGTGTAAGATCCTCCCACGTTGCTAAATAAATGTTATCGACAATCGCCATTTAACAAAATCTTTTGTTCTAGCTAGATTATAAAGTAGGCTTTTTTCACGTCATAACCTGTATATCAATGCTGAAGTGACATTCGTATTTTCAAGGACATAAAAATGTTTCCTCGGTTATAATTTGTATTTACTCAACCTCCCACGAGGTCAGTTTGTGACTCAAGGTCGATTTAATGTGGGGAGCCCGATCGCGTACACTCGGGCTAGGAACAAAAATTGCCCAAGCCCCCGCAACCGTCGGTTGCGTTGGCTTCTGTGCGAGCACTGATCCATCTCTCTGGTGAAATGAGAGGGCGCAGTCTCGGGTAGCTGTTCCTCTTCCTCGGTTATAATTATGTTCCATTCTCTTAGGCTGCCAACGAGCAAATGAGAAGAGTGATAACCATCTTAATGATCAAATAAATGGTGGTTTCTTTATACTATGAGCTTCCATACATATTTGATCGGTACCACCAAAAATTCGCTAAAAAAGATGTGAGGAAAAAAAAAGGATAAAACATAATAAAAACAAAATAGTGTCTTCAAAGTCATTGAGTTATCATTAAGATGAAAGATCAAAGGATTTTTTATGTAAAATTTTTTTTTTTATCCATTTTAGAACCTTAGAAATTTTGGTTAAGAATCTTGTTTTTCTGGCGTTACTGAGGTGCCATAAATTTGTACGGAAAATTTTAGCGTCTTTTTGTGGTGAAAAACAAATTGGTTTGGAAATTCTTGCAAAAATCAGATAATTGTCGGATTTTAATGAAACTTTCAGAATTTATTCATAAGTGAATGAAATTATTTTAGAAACGTTTTCCTTTTTAGAAAATATGTGTAAATGTTTGTAAACAGTGACTATTACAGCTAATAATGCAAGACTCTTCGGTAAATCGAATTCTGTTCTCTCAGTCACTTTGTGTTTATCTAAAAATAAATACGCTTAAATTCACCTTCATCCCTGCCGTTCTAGTGGTAGAATCCCTGATGCCAATTCAGTCGGGTTTCGATCGTAGCTAGAGGCAACTGGACATCTAGCCACATTGATGAGCTGTGATACAGCGAAACAGTCTGTCTGTGGAACACAATATATATATATATATATATATATATATTTACATCTGTTACCTCTCATTTGTTTAATTTTATGAAATTTCGAGAAATTCTTTTTTGTAGCGCTTAATGTATTGTTTATTATATTAATTATAAGGACAAGACATCAGAGAACTTAAATCATCATATTTTCGGTTAAACGAAACCCCCAGTTACAGAAAATCTGCACTGAATCGTAAAATAAAAGAGAATGCAATAAAACTAAGACATTATTTAATTAGAAAAGCTTTTAATTGCTTTTAAAAATAAAATGTTATGAATACTACTGTCTTAAAAGATTTTGATAGATAATAAATTTAAAAAAAAATTGTTTTCATTTTTTTAAATTTTAATTAGAATAATTTATCAATTTTTAAATCTTTTAAAATTCTGTATTAATTTGTAAGGGTCAAGTGATGTCGTTATTAAATTAAAAATACATTTATTAATCATATATGGAAAAATGCATTACAATTCAACGAAGCCCAGTATTTTAAAAATAATTTTAAATTTATTTTATGTGTGTATAAACGTATTGATTTTTATAAATACGGATGTCCAAACGCGACATTATCAGAAAATAAGCGCAGTAACTATAGTAAATTTTAAATTATTGGTAATTTTATAACATTTCCTCGACAAGCGTCTTCGTAAATAAGACTATAAAGTGAAAGTACCTAAAATTCAAAATAAAATGTTAGAATGCTTAAAATATTTAAAATTTTTTAAAATTATTGGGTAGTTAAAAATCATATAAAAAAGGCGTTTACGCTGTATTCCTCGTGTAATTTTATTTTTATTATCTCCTCTTAAATAAATGTCTGAACACCTCATGAAAATACACACTTTCTTCTTCAAAATTATGCAAGATTTTAAAATAAAAGTAATATTTGATTAAACTTTAAATCAGCTAATTGTTCTTAAATAACTTTTCAGAAAAGTATATTTTATTTTTTTACTAAAGAGAATTGGGTTATGTTTTCAGATTTGTTAATATGGACGGTTTCATCGATTTTACTGATTAAAACAATGATTCCAATTGATTAAAACTCAGTTTGAAATACAGAAAAGCATTTTGTTTATTGGAAATATCCTATTATAACTGTGCTTGTCCTTCCCTTCGTTATTTTGCACGACCGTTATGCCCTGCCATTACCACATAACTAAAGGACTATTCCGTTTTGACCTGGTGGAAAGACAAAGGACTTATTAGAGACGCTATTTGGTTTCAGTGAAAAAGAAAAATAGAAATGTTTAACGTCCTTATAAATAATGGGTTATTCCGTTTTGATCGTGTGAAAAGAAAAAAAAAAGAGTTCAAAGACGTTTTTCGGTTTCTGTGAGAAAATAAAAGAAAGAAAAGAAGATAGACGTGTTTAACGGCTGTTTCAGAGAAATGGAAAAACTTGTCAATTTCAAATCTTTTTATTTGTACCCCCCTTACTTCTTAAAATAACGATCAACATTCATATTTATGATTGTTATTATTAGGTTGGTGCAAAAATAATGTCGTTTTCTAACATATGATACTATGTGAGAAAACGACATTACTTTTGTACCAACCTAATACAATATTTTGTTAAAGTTGTTAAGCTCAAATATTTAACGATACGCCAGGGGAATTTCTATGGATATTTCATTGTCGTAGAACTCGCCATCAGCTTATTCAATCATTAACTAAAGAATTAAGATTCATCAGAAATTTAAAACAGGAAAACCATGAATTTTTCACAGGCTAAAACTGGTTAAATTTAAAATCTATTAACTTGAAATTAACAAAATATTACAAAAGCAATCATAATTATGAAGGGAGGTCATTAAAGAAGTAAGAGGGTACAAAAGAAAAGATTAAAAACTGACAAGGTTCTATTGTATATGTACATAGCATTTTGTGTCTTTATTCTCAACTAACCTCAAAGCCTACATTCGGGCGGACTTCAGACGAGTTCTTGCGGAGGGCTTTTGGGCCTTCGGACTTTTACCTTCAGCGTCCTATGTACGTAAAAATTATAGGAATAATAAAATTATTTTATCTTTATTCGACACAATCTCTTCTCCGTAGTTTGTTTATATTTATTTTGCGCGAAATTTTTATTTTCTTTTAAAATCACCATTCTTCATGATCCCTTCATATAAAGTCACTCTTAAAAGCCATTAGGAAACCCAAGTTATGTAATATTTCGAATACGTCACGGTATGTGTGTTAGAAAAAATCATATGAGCCACGTACCGTGTCCCGCTTAAGTTTTCATTACGGTTTAATTAAACGATATCAATTGTAATGGCGATGAACAGCGAAATTAAAGTTAAATCTTTAATAAAGAATTTTTAAAATCTTTCTCTCCGTTCGATATTTAAATTTAACTTTAGACGGGTTATTTCATTAATTTTTAATCGCATATAACTACAGTAGCTACTAACCTCTTACTTTACGTTGTTTATGATTAGCCGAGATCGAAAAACGGACGGATGGACACACGTACACTTCACTTTATTTATATAGAAGATAACAATTGTCTTTGTTTTTATCATTTCACCCCATCAATGTGATAATGCCACTAGGACCCAAGGAGTTACCAAGACTTAAAGAGAATAAGAAGACTTTAGTGAAGAGAAAGGACAATAAAAGAAGAGGATTCAGGAAGACAAGATGGTGATTGGCATTGCATTTAAATTTTTGAAGATTGTAGGTGGCAAGGAAGCAAGAAATCGGAAGTTCTACAGAATATAAACTATTAGAATAGAACGGTTACATCTAGCTGGTTCAACAGTAACACGGTGAGACCTAATTACCAATCAAGTAGCACCCTTAACTTAATGCAGTCAAGACACCAAGAAGAAAAGTTCATCAGAACAAATGCCATGAAAATATTTGTTTCTGGTTCCTTCTAAAGTCTTTTTATTCACTTTCACTTCAAATAGCCCATTGCATCTAAATGGCACTATCACCTTGCACGGAGTGAATTGAGGTGAAAGAATAATTGTCATTAAAATATTTGTAGGAAAGTCAGGGGAATGCCACGTCACGTCGGTGAGAAATCGACTGATGCCAAGATGACAGATCAGGATCGATTACATTATAGAAGACCTTCCTCTGAATTTTCTTAAGAACCTCAAGAATCTAGTAGGAACACCAAACCAAATATGGCCACAGTATTCAATACACGGACAAATGATAGATTTATAAATGGGAAAGTTGGATCCTGCTTAATCGTAGAGCAAACCCAGACTCTTTGCTTTTTCAGTAACTAACTTTGTTTTGTTAATTTTCTAACACACCACGTTCTTATCACCATTTTTGTATTTTGCCATTTTCCGCATGCTCAGTTCCTTTACCCGCCAATTCTTACTTGGCGGTTAAATACAGCGTTCGTATCTTTCTGCCCATACGTACGAAAATGTTTACTACGACTCTATCCTTCAATTTTCTCCTTTGTCACTTCCGGCATATCCGATTGTTTTCCCGACAAACAATTCTGGGCTAAGTCAACACCAATCAACATGCAGACCTCTTGAATTCATTTTCATGGATCTTATTTACCGTCTACTACTCAAGGATATCAAGTGAATTTATTCATGCTGATTGATTCAATAAACTTTGGTCTATCCTTTCTTCGGCGACATACATATTATATTATCCAGACTGAACTAAATGGATTTACTGTTCCTTTTAAAACACTAATTTTTTAATCATTTGTACTGATATTAACATCCGGGAATTTTTGCTATGAACTCTTTCCTTTTTCCCTTTTGTTCAGGACTATCTTAGTTTCGTCCTTTCATCAACATTACTCATTAAAGTCTACGAGATATCTTCAAACTCCTATCAACCAGGATAACACTAATAACACAAACTTTCCTGGGTTTCTCTCATACAAACTCATACTTTCTTCGAGGACTCTACATCAAATACATGAACACTTCCAACGGACATTTCTTGTATGCATTTGTTTACACTCCTTTTTCGTACAAGGACACTTAATTAATCAATAGCATAAGCATCCTTATTACATAGGAAGGACTAATAATCATAATTTGATATTTCTTTTCAGCACATCCTTAAGAATTTCTTATACTTATTTCGCTTGAATGTCTTTATGTATTTTGGTTTTGTTGCAAAAAAAATAAAATGTGGCCTTATTTTTAATCAAATACATCTGTCTTCTTGTTTTCTATTCAATTTGTTGTCAATTATCTTTTGAACAATTTTGTTTGCGGACCCTTATTACAAAGACACGCAGCCTACTCACACACAACAGTAACGAGAGTAGCCAGTCATTCAGTCGGTTTACAGTAGCCAAACCGAGAGGTTGCTTTCTTTTGCCCGGCTAAATCTGCCCACCCCCACCAGCTTACAAGTCCATGGTGCCGTTTCCCTTTGATAATATATCTTTATATATATAAGAAACTCAAGCTCGTGGCCATCAATTTGGGAAAACCTAAGACTTGTTGTTCCCCTCCGTGGAATATGTCCTCTCCTGAGACATAGTAGATGAACCCGGCCCATTTAAATCTGGCTTCTCCATAAGACCCTTCTTATTTGTTTCTCCTTATACACAGCTCGCTGTGTGTATATATAATATTATTATCCGCATAGAACGCGTGTATATATGTATGTAGGGTTTTCTGTATGCCTTAGTGGTATAAAAGTCTCTCTGATAACAAAGCATGTTTGCCATTCCGTTCCGGCCGTGAATTACAGTTTTTGTTGTTATATCACAGGACATAATAATGCCCATAATGGGGGAAATACAAATGGGCGAATAAACTTTTCTTCCGCGGCTCATTTTCTCGTTATAGATTTATGTTGTCTCCAAGAAACCAAAATCACATAAGGACTTGTCAATACCAAATATAGGAATATCACTCAGAGACATTGGACTAAGAACCATTGTGTATACATTGATTGAACTCAAAATATTTTTTTTTTATGTCCAAATCTAAATCAATGTAAATATTAATTTTTTGATCCGTAATAAATTCTTCAGTATCTAGTCACTTAAGTATAGCTTGTTCGTGTAGAAAGAAAAAGTATTTTTTATGCCTTCATAAAATTCATGGTGTCAATTTTACACTTGCACCAAGAACGTTTTTCATTTAAATGTCGTCCATTTCTAGATTCAAAAAAAATATAGACAGAATCTTACTCATAAAATTCTCCGGTTTAGTTTTTAAAGATAACAGAATTTTTTGTCGCTTCAGTCTCGATAAACATTAAGAATTTTTTAAGAAACAATGACAGAATTTTTACCTTTAAAATTCTCCGGTTAGTTTTCAAGATAACAGAATTTTTGTTAGTAACTTTGGTCTGAATACTGAATTTATAATTTATATTTGAAAAGCAAAATTTTACTTTTAAAAATTCTCCAGTTTGTTTTTCAAATAAACACATTTTACTTAGTTCAAGCATAATACTGAAAATTAAGAATTTTTTTTTAAAAGAAAACAAGGGCAGAATTCTATCTTTAAAATTCTCCGGTTAGTTTTTCTAACACATTGAGTAACTTCAGTCTCAATACTGAATAGATATTAATTTTTTTAAAGAAATAACTGCAGAATTATTTTAAAATTCGAATTGCTTTTAACTGAAAATTTTGTTTAATTTAAATCACGTCTGAGAAAAAAAGTTATCCAGTCAGACGGTAAAAATTTCCTTCAAATTTCACGCAGCTGAGTCTTACCAAACGCAAATTTTGTTCTTTACATTCAGGAATTAACAATACACTACTTTTTTGCAAAATATAAAAATTTAAATTACACAAAAAACAGATTCCTATTTTTATTTTTATTTTTGTACAAAATATAAAAATTTAACTCTACAATAACCTAAACTTTTGTACAAAATATAAAAATTTAACTCTACAATAACCTAAACTTTTGTACAAAATATAAAAATTTAACTCTACAATAACCTAAACTTTTGTGCAAAATATAAATTATCTTGTTATCTTGTTAGAAGTCATACAAGTCTCCTCGTGTATCGGAGAAATAGTTTACTTCATAAATCCCTTATGAAGTAAAAAACTATTTTTCTCCAATACACGAGGAGACTTGTATGACTTCTAATTTCTGGACTAGTTAGCCTAAACGTCAGAAGTATCAACCTGGTGTTGGTCATGACTCATGACTTTGAAGATGAAAATTTTGAAATTTCTGAGATTGATGATGTGTCAGGTAACTTCGTTGAAATTGAAAATTCTGAAATTTCGGCCTCTCTTTGTACATTGAAAGATAGTAGTATCTATGAAACTGATAAAGTTATCAAGTGACTTCGTTGAAGATGAATGACTTCGTTGAAAAAGAAAAATCTGAAAGTTCAGGCTGTCTTTGTGATACTACCTTGAGAGATAGTGATATCTATGCATTGTATTTATGAAACTGATAAAATATATTATCAAGTGACTTCAGTTTTCACTATTACGGATCGAGTTTTTGGAGGGCGCTAGAATTTTATATTTTCCACAAACAAAAAAAAAATTGAATTTGTTCTTTGCGTAATTTAATTTTTTATATACCTTTTAAAAATTTATTAAAAATATAAAATAAACGAAATTCATCGACAAGCAAAACTATAAACAAATAAAAATAAAAAAAACAAAAAAAAAAAAAACGGATATTTACTTTCCGGCTACAGTTCCGAACCGAGTCCAAAATCACTAAGGTCCAATTGTATCAACTGCAGTCTTTAGGCGAATTTTTCAGCAGCTGCGTTATAGCCTTCTCCAAATTTCTGCAAGTCATAATTACTTTGGCCCAGACCGACGGCTATCTTCTTGCCAATTCCAGAATTGGCTACATTTATCATTAATAACAACACTACAGTCTTACCATCCATTCTTATTGGACATTGGTAACTTAAAGGGTCTCTAAACGAAAAGACAATAGAAGAACTGCAACCACAGTTATTGTGCTAAAAAGGAACATATTCAAAGATTATATACTTTTAAAAAGCAAAAAGTTAAAATTTACTCTAAAAAGAGATTATGTAAGAATAAATTAAATAAGATAAGAAATAGAAAAAAAGCGTTTTTTTTGTACGAGTTATAAAGTTGTTATAAATTTTTAAACTACGTATTTTTTTTTGCAAGTAGCAAAAAAAAAGTGGAATTAGATACGCAGCCGTATAAAATGTTTAAGCTTATTTTCAGCTGAAGCTGTATTTGTACTGTTAAGTTACTTAACTACAAGTTAAGTACAATACAAACGCTTAAGCCTTAAACGTATTAATTGTAATTGTAATTAATAATTTATTTAAAACCAAAGCCTAAAAACAAAAAAGATGTATAAAAAATAAAAATGGATCAGTTGAACAAAAAACAATGAAATTCAAAAAAAAGTGAAAAGTGAAAACCAAACTTTAAAAAAATATTAACTTAACAGATTCACTGAAACAGTTGTTTTGTCTATTTTTAAATTAAAACTTTTCTTCACACCGTAACTGAATTTACATCAATTATAACAAGATTGTTTTGGTAGTTACCTCCCTTAAAACATAATCCATCTGCATATCACTTATTTTTTTTTTAATGTCCTGTGAAATTCAGATTTTATGTTAACTAATAGTGAATAATGAAGTGTGGAGTTGACATAAACAGTTAACAGCACAGAAAATAGAACCAAGTGAACAGAGTTCAAATTCCAGCTGAGGTAGTAGTTGTTAGTTCATTCTAATATCCTTTATGAAAGGTATGAATTCTCCCAATATTAGGCCTGGTTACTAATTTGATTGACTAACTCAAATTCCAATGTACTACCTGTCACATGTCACTTGGGGATGGAGCTAGGCATCGCTAAATAATTAACATCTCAGGGGAATAGACCTCAGTGCCAGTCTACTCCCCAAGCTCCATACAAACTGGGCACTACCCACAATTGCTGTACGCATCAATGGAGTTCAGCCTTGCTAGACACAGGCTGTTCTTGATCGCTCATAAGCAGACTGCTTTGCCGCTCTTGGAAGAGGTAGGAAGTGGACATGCTCACTGTTGGTGAAAGGACCCTCAAGTGCTCTGGGGTAGGACATTCAACTTGATGTGAGCAACAAGCTCCCTATTGATGTTGAGGTTCTGGTCGTGGATGACAAATTGCTTGTTTTCAGCCTGCTGCTCGGATTTGACGTTATTAAGAAGTTGGAAGAAACGTGTGTATACAGCGATGAAACTGTGAGCTTTACACAACTCGGTTGACCTTTGTGCACAGCCATCACTATCAATGAACCTATAAAGGAAAGCAAAAACTGCTCTCCTATTTTAAAAGAATTGCCAAAAGTCAGAGAATTATCTAATTCAAATGGAATTTTCATTAATGAATAAATTGTATATCGAATAGGTTAATTTATCAGAAAACTTTGTGAAAATATTGGGGACTCTGTGTTACCCCCTTTTCGATACCTCATGTGTACCTAATAACTTGGTGGGGGGGTGTTCATAAAATTTTGTCAGTTATATAAAGAAAAATCCATAAAATTTTATGCAATACCAAGTGTGAACACACAGAAAATTTGTCCCAAATCTAACAAAAGATAATTCAATGTAATTAAAAAGAAATAAATTTTTCTGGCATTTGTTGTTTACATAATTTAATAAAACAATATTAGATTTCAGATCTGACAGAAAAAAAAATCGAAATTTAAGTTCAAAGAAGGTATTTATTTAAATTATTTAAAATGCATTTTTTGTTTTTTTAGGAAGTCTGAAACCATACCAATTATAAACATATTTCTTCATTGGAGAATAAATAGTATTAAACTCGAGCACGTAAGTGCAAAATTACTGTAGAGTTGTTAGATATTCTTATCTGCTCTGTACCTGAAGGAGCTCTCAAATAAAATGAGGAGGTACAAAGTAACAAGAGAGGATGCCAAATACTTTTTACCACACTTATTACATGTATTACAACATAAAACAAAAGACACAACAAACAATAGGTTATTATTACTCACAAAGGGTCTGTACCCTTGTGGGGATTTCTTTACCTCTCGGCGGGGTGTTATGGTTCCTGGTTAAATATGTTAAGTTCACCTTTTTATTGACGTGGGACTTCTCAACATGGGGTCTGGTCCTTGTCACTGCCAAACTTTCTCTGCCTCGAGGAGAGTCCAAGACGTTATGCAACCATTTGGAACGGGAATTTTATCTCAAAATAGATTTCGTAGGACAGTGTATCCCTACATTACATTTTGTTAAAAGTTTTCACAAGTCTATTTTTGAATTCGAAAACGATTTTTTTTTTTTACGTTTTAGAGGCATCTCGTAGTTTAAATGTTAGCAAACTGGCCTAATCGATCAGTTCAATCTGTACTGAAAGGCTCCACCATCATTATGATCTTGGACCCAAACTTAGATAAGCAAAATAAATTTTTGTTTGTTACATACATATTGACATTATTAAACTTAGCGGTTTTTTTTTTTAATTCAATGGGATCTCAATTCCTACCCAGTAAGTAATTATAAAGCTTGAAATTTTTCTTATTTACATTTTATATTAACTGTGATGAAAAAAGGAACTCAGCCAATATTTTTCCACAAGCTGCATATTAAAGGTGAAAGCGCCACATGTTGATCGTGGGCTGCAGTTTGGCCACTCCTGCTTTAGACAAATAAAAAAAATATATAAAATGACAGGATACTTACTTTCTAGATACAGTTCCGAACCGAATCCAAATCATTGCGGTCTAGTTGTACAACGGACACAAGGCTAGAATCTGCAGTCTTCTGGCGTATTTCTTCAGTAGCTGCAAGCCATAATCACTTTGGTCCCTAAAGAGACCAGACAGCTGGCTGTCTCCTTGATGATTCCAGAATTGGCTCCAGTAATAACAGTCTTACCATCCATTCTTACTGGACATTGGTAACTTAAGGCTAAGGGTCGAGTTTCAAGTATGTCTATTTTGAAGAAAAGACAATTTTAATAGAACTTCAACCACAGTTACTGTGCTAAAGATTATGATTGATAAAGAAACATATTCAATGAAAAAGGCTATACTTTTAAGTGTTTAGCACCCCGCTACCACTTTTTTTTACCAATGTTGATTTTTGTGCAAATCTGTGCAAAAAGTGGATCACAGAGCTTATCCAGCTTCATACATATTTTCAGAAAACCTCAACTTCTAATTGGTCAATAAACACACAAGTGGGCGTTGCAATCCACCCACACACGTCTTTTTCCAGCGCGTGACCAAGTCAAAATTTCCCGCTTCTTTCTCAGTAGCCTATCACGTGATTACTTTGATTATAAATAATAGACACAAGTTCATTCTCTCTTTGATTTCACTTGCTTACTAAATTGTAGCTGTTAAAGAAACCGCTTCTCGACCACTTTCAGGCGGACGCTATGAAAACATATTCGTACACGCACACATACACGTACGTACGAAACTTAATTACGAACACTACAAGCAACCGAAACTCAATTACAGATAATAGAAGCCTAATTACAAACATTACGGAACATTCACTCCTTCAACTCTCCTGAAGCTAAAAGTTTATCAACATATTTTCAGCTTTACAGAATTTTTCAACTCTCTCACAGTGAAAATTTTGAGCGGCAAATTCATTCAACTTCCTATGAGCTCAGATAAAAATATTTCATTAGTAAAAACTTTAATTCCAGTCAAAGGGAAGTAACCCCTATGCTTGTACATCATTAGACATAAATATGAATATTCTTTGTTATAAAAACCGTTTTGTGTTCCTTTTTATTATTATTATATTTTGTGGTATTTTGCGTTAAATATAAATTTGAGAGGTCACACCAACTAACAGGCTTCTACAAGTGACTTTTTAAAACTCTAAACTTGAAAAGACATGAAAAATGGCACTGAACGCAAGAATGAATAAAGATTAAAAAAAAGCGTTAGGTGCGAATTCGTAATTATAAGGTTTTCACTGGAAAAATATTTTTTAAAACCGTATAAAGGGGTGTTTAAGGTAGGCACGTAAGCCGTTTTAAAACTAACAATAATAATGAAAAAATATTTGTTCTTATCAGTGCATTGCACTTAAAACATCCTTATTATTAAAAATCAGGTGAATTTTCTTAAATACAGTTAAAAATCAAAATCAAATAAATATTGTGACACCAAGCAAGTGAATCATCAAAAAATATTTAACAATAAAACAGAAAATTTAACTTAAAAAAAAAAAAAATAATAATAATGCATCAGATCCACCATAACAATCGTTGCCTGCTTAAATGCTGACTGACGAAATTTTCCAAATCAGAAATTAATCAAAACTTTTTTCGCACCAGAACTGAAATTAAAACAAATTTACAAATATTAAGTTTTGTAAAAATAAAGCCGTGAGAGTTACCTCCCTTGTCACATTAACGCGCAGCAATTTTTTTTTAAATAAAAGCCCAGAGAAATTCAGTTACGCATTATCAATGGAAAAAAAAAAACATCCTTTTGACACTACATTTTTTTGCGGGCACAAAGGTCCAAGTTTGCCAATTTATTTTGCTTATATTTACTCTATTTGATGATTTTCTTTCAATGCTACATACAAAAGGTCATTTAAATAATTTTTTAAAATATTTGGTGGGATACAATGTTGTCATAAAATTGATTGATCGTTACTGTTTTAAATGACATCAACTCTGTTATTTAATGTCAAAAAGTTTACTTTCTTTAAAAATATGCCTTGTAAACAATCCTTTGAGTTGTTTGCTCCCTCACTCTCCAGTTATGCCTCTAGAATGAAGTTATTTAGTGCTATAATTTGTTGTATTGACCAACCTCCTTCAAGTACGCTAGGATAGTCTCTACTTCTAGCTTCTTGTCATGCCATAAAATCGTTGTAATATGATAACCACCAGAAAAATGCTATATTTTTACCCAAGATAAAACTGTTTAAAATAAGTAAAGATATTGACTTTAAACTGACTTAAAAAAAAAAAAGATATTTATTTGATGTTAATATTGCTTGCAATTTTCATACATCATTTATCCTTTTGAGTTTTGATTTAAAAACGTTTTAATTGCATATTTTATATAATCTGTACTTTTTTTTTATTTATTTCCTTGCAATATTTTACAAATGAATATGAAATGTCAGTTTTAAATTCATTTCTTTTATTTTCACAAGAGCATAGAAATCTTTAGCCCAGTTATCATTTCAGGTAACACTACAGGAATATCAGAAAACTTGAAGATTTCAATTTTTGAACTGATTTTCTCAATTTAAGCACAGAAGTTAGGACATTTCTACAGGAACCCTGCTCTCCAAAAATTAATCATGTTGTTTTCAATATACTTTTCTGTATTACTATTTTCTAAATTTTAAGAGTGGAAATGTTTGCTGTATAAAATAATCCCAAATATATCCTCCTTCTTTGTGCTGTGTTACTTCTAATATTAATTTTTAATTCTAATATATATATATTATTTTAGGATATTAAAACATGTTAAAAAATCACTACATAATGGCAATTCTGTTTAAACATCATAAAAGTGTCTCCTCAGGTGGTTAAACTCTTGCCCAAGGAGACACATTTATGGTGTTGAAACATAATTGCCATTATGTAACAATTTTTAACATGTTTTAATATCCTAAAATAAATAGGATATATATATTAGGTTGGTGCAAAAATAATTTCGTTTTCTCACATAGTAACATATGTTAGAAAACGAAATTATTTTTGCACCAACCTAATATTAGAATTAAAAATTGGTAAAAGGTTTGTCACATAGCCATTATCTTCAGCATTCCAACTCCATTATTTCTTAGATGGACATGTCTGTCCATTCATCAGTGGGTATCAGCAATTGACTCCTTATACTTCACAATTTTTCTTTTTTATATGCACTTATCATTGGTGCAAGTTTATACATACATACACAATATGATAAAAATATAGTTTTAAGTGGCTTAAAGGGCTTAATATCAGGGATAGATCATATGTCAATATAAAAGTGGAAACTGAGGTCAACATTCAAGTCACTGTAAAATCAGAAGATAACGAAGAAAAAAATATGTGTAGGAGTAACTGAAAGACCATAGAAAAGAGAAACTATGTAATACAAAACTTCCTTTACATATAGTAAATACACAAAAAGCACAATGCTTTTTAAACATATATGGGAAATTAAAAACAAATCATTCCAAAAGTGTCATTGAAAATAAGGAAAACAGTATTAGCCTACAGCAATAAATCCAAAACCTTTAAACTGAAGGAGAAAATAACTAGAATTACCTTCCCAGACCAACACAATAAAAGATCAGAATTCATCTCATCAACGAGTAAAATAAATCAAACAAAAAACTAAATCAATAAATAAGCAAACAAATTAATAAACTACAAATACACACATAAGGACAAATAAATGTAATTAGCAACAAAATATAATTAAGTAATAAATAATGAGTAAAAAAATTAACACTAAAAAATAGCAACAAATAACTGCATTTGAATCCACAATTCTACTCAATAGCCTCTAGAATAATTTGAAATATAGCCATTACTGCCCACACAATAACCGTTAGAGTAATAGACCTTCCACCTATAATTTACCAATGACTAGCATATAAAAATAATCAAACCAAAACAAAAACAGTTGGCCTGAAGATTGCAATTAAGTATGAAAAAGACTGTTGCCTCTGGGTGTTGACCTCAATGTCAATTTATATTCAATAAAGAAATGTTCAGTTAACTTAATCTTTATGACTGGCTTTATAGTTTTGTGGCTATACTAGTCATCAGTTTCAAAGGGTTAAATAAATCTATTCAATTATTACCAGATATTATATTTATACTTAGAATAAGAAATGCTAATCATAGACTTCAAATTTAAACATTGAAATTTGTACTATGTTAGTCTGTTAATAATTTGACATTTAAATATTCAGCAGTACAACACTAAATAAATTTAAAAGATTCAATTATTTTTTCTATATAATTTTGCCATTATAAAATATATTTTTGCAAAATTGTACATACATATATATATATATATATATATATATATATGATTGGGCAGCATTTAAGCTAGCTCCTGCTGAGGGCTCTTGATTACACCTTTAGCTTGTTCAGAATTTTGATAGTCGCTAAGCATATTCTTAGCATTGGAAGCTCTCCTAACTGCCATTTGATCTGTGTTTTGATTTGCACAGGATTTTCTTTTTCTCACTGCAGCCTTGCCTCTTGTGATTGAATTCTAGTCCTTTGTTGATAGATATATCTTTTGCAAGGTATACTGCAACAATAAACTACAAAAGAACTCACAATTGACTGCTGCATTTAAGTATTGCTTACCTTTTAAAAGTTCAACGATAATTCTTCCACTGCCACTTAATTTAATTATGATGTATGTAGGTCCTTACTTTCCATACAAACAATTTTTTATTTCATGGGTGGCTTTCACTGGATTTTGCAATTAATTTCAATTATTACCAAATTTATTTCCAAGTTATAAAAATTATTGTACAAAAAAAATCACATAAGAAAAAGAAATTGCAAAATTTGAGAATCCAAAATTTCAGGATTGCAAGTCCAGATCCGGCTCTGAATGTTTTTAATTTGCTCATAGAGTTGGCCTGATTCCAGTATGATATGTTGTGCTACAGCCTTTAGGAGTAAAGTTGAAAAAGTGTGACACACTGACGTTCGCATTTATTTATATAGATTTATTTGTGCGTGAGGAAATGATATACATTTCTACATACCAGGAGGACAACATAAGGCAACTGAATAACAAAGTGGAAACATTTTTACAGAAAATATATATAATACCAAGGAAAATATTGTTAATGATACTGGCCAGTGTAATTGTAAGAATTCTGACTTATATTGCCAAACAAATGTTTAGTTAAATCTTTTTTATCTTTGTACTATATTAATTTTTGCTTTTTCACTTAGTTTAAATTTAACAATTCGATTGGTTGATCCGAGTAAAGCTCACAAATCTTATAACCCGCCCCTTTTTCTTTTTTCGAAAAAGAGGTATTTTGCTTTTGAATCTAAATAAATCATTCACTCACCAGTAATTTACAATCGCCTGATGAGATGAATTTGATATGTATCAAAACGTGACTACAATTGTGTAGCAATTTTGACATGTTTTTGTAATATCCTTTTATTTATTTATATATATATATATATATATATATATATATATATATATATACCCACACAGAAACAATTTCAATTCTAGCCAAAAGTTAAAGGACACAATAAAATGAGTATAGATTATGACAATGAAAAGTTAGTTAGAAAAAAAAAAAAAAGAAATTTTTATTTCATAGAGCTCAAGATCAAAAATATAGATTGGTCAGTGGAAAGAAGAGTAATCTCCCTTGTAATTTTTTTTTTCTCCATTGATCATCTTGTGTTCATGAGAAGGCTTTTCTTTCAAACTATTATTCCACTTTTTTGGTCAGTCCACACATCTCACTGGAAACATCCCACATTTTCTGAGCTAGTTCCGGATCCTTAGCAAAAGTGGAAAGCTGATCAGATATTGCCACATTTTCAAAATACTGTCCTGAGACTTTTTCTAGGGCAGGGTCTGCAGCCATGTAGATTACAGTTTGGGCTGCATCTTTTGGAGTCCGTCCAATGATTGTTGATAACCATCCAAAGAACTTCATCAACTTGATAAGAATCTTCTTCTCACCATCTGGATACCAAATTCCAGTTGACACATATCCTGGGTGCATGCTGTTAGCAACAACGCCATGTTCCTTAAGTTGTTTAGCCAGGACATTTGTATGGAGGATCTGGGCAAGTTTACTTGTTGGATAACCGAAAAGTCCAGGATATTTCCTGTCAGATCCTGGTTTTGCTTCCCGGCTAAAGTCTGGAAGTTTGATCATGCTATGATGACTCAAGGAACTGACATTGATTATTCGACTTGGACTGGATTTTTTAAGCAAACCAAGGAGTAGATGAGTAAGAAGAAAATGTCCAAGATGGTTGGACACAAATGTGTATTCATAACCTTGTTTGGAGTTTTTGTCATATCCTAAACCAACACCGGCATTGTTTATCAGAACATCAAGTTTTGGTTCAGATGCATAAATCTAAAAACAGAGAAATTTTAAGAAAACATTAAAATAAATAAATTCAAAAAATAAATGGAGAAAGAAGTTTACTGTATTTTTCAGAAAAATAAGACACACTCTCTTATTTTGAAGATAAAATTTTGGAAAGAAAAAAATTCTAATTCTAAACACAAAAAAAGGCTTTAAACACCAAAATAAAATATGGTGAAGAGAAAAGAAAATGGTCTACTTTTGTTTAGTTCAGTTCAAAACACAAACAATTCTCATTGCTTTCATTATCATTTGGAAAGGAATTGGGCATTTCATTGCATCCAAAATTATGATGAAAGAGAATGTCATCCTCATTCTCATCCATTGCATTTTTAAATGATTTAATCCCTATAACTCTATTTAATTTCTGTCTCACAAATTCTTGACCAACATGGACACCTGTCATTTTCTTCATTCACAACTTTCTTTCTTCATTCAGGGGGTCACCACAAAATCTTCCTGCTGCACACAGCTGTTCCATTCTTCCCACATTCAAGGGTTTGTTAAAAGAAACATTGAAAAGTTACAGTTGACTTGTACTGCTAGGGTTAACAGTCAGTTATGGTTTATTATTATTTACACATTTGTGTGTGTGTGTGTGTGTGTATGTGTGTATATATATATATATATATATATATATATATTTCAGCATGGTCACATCACTATTGAATGTGACACAAGATCAGTTTAACAGCAATATTATAGAAAAATTTCTCAGGCCCACTTGGCACTTCCCACCTTTTGGGGAAGCCTCAAGTGCTGGGCACTGACTTCAGCCACCTCACAAAGGAGTGGTACTGCCTGGGGAGGATGGCTCCATGGGGGTTGAGCTTAATATTATTTTGAAATAAAAGTGCCAGGGATACATATACATTATATATATATATATATATATATATATATATATATATATATATATGAAAAAAAATATACGGAAAAAACAAACAAAAATCCTTATATGCAATTATGCTGTTTTAATGTTAATATAATGTCAACGTCGGACGTTTCGGTCTAATAAACCGACGTTGACATTATATTAACATTAAAACAGCATAATTGCATATAAGGATTTTTGTTTGTTTTTTCCGTATATTTTTCTTCATACTGTCGGATCTATATCCATATATTTGCTTATATATATATATATATATATAATAGCTGGCCACTCATATTTGAGGATATCTGTCTATGAGAGCGGCTAACCAATCTCTATTTCAAATGCTCAATCAGGCACATTTTTGTTTGTTCCACACCCAGAGCCCACCTGTGGTTTATACTGCAACTATGCTGAGCAGACCTTAGTTACAGTTTCTGGGTGAGAGTGTCTTATCTAGCATGATCAACAATCTGAACAAGGCCAGCACACTCAAACCCTTGGAAATGATGACTTGTGACTTCATGCTAGCACAGCAATTGACAGCCCCCAAGGGTTCTGTCTACCCAATTTCATTCACAAGGCTTAGATCAACTTGTGGTTAGGGTTTGTCAGGCACCTTTCCAAAGGTGCCACATGCTGGGATCGACCCCCTCCAGACCAATAACACCAGGAAGCCTACTTCCTGACAAATCAGCGGTGGTGAGATTCAAACCTGGGTCTCATGGTCACACACACACACACACAGAGGGCGCGATGGGTAAATTGTCGCCATTTTATATTTTTAATTTCACACGTCCATTGTTTTTGTTGATTTCATAATGTAGTAGGGTCAGTTGGGCACCATCTGTGAGAAAAAAAGAGCACAATGATGCAATTCAATCTGCCAGAAATTTGGAAATGGCATGCTGTACGACTTGGCATTCATGCCAGAAGCTCCAATACAAACATTTCAGAGTGTTTGGGTGTCAATCTGAGGATAGTATAGAGGAATCAGAAAGAGTTGGATGAGTCTAATGGTGATTACAAATGTACAGCAGCTCAGAAAACTCACTCTGATTGTTCTGATAAGTAAAGAATTCTCGAATTTGTTGGTGATACAGAGGCCTACATCAAGTGCCTTGAAGAGGTAGTGCTGCTCTGGGTTAAAGGGGCGACTGCTGGAAGACCCTATGTCATGCAACAGGACTCTGCACCATGACACACAAGCAGGAGAACCCAGTCATGGCTGTCAGACAATTTCTGCAACTACATCACCCCTTACATCTGGCCACTTTGTTCCCCAGACTGAAACCTCTTTGATTATTATGTGTGGGGTGCAGTTGATACCAACAAAACTCCTTGTAACATCAAAGAGGAACTGAAGGCAAGGATTATGGCAGCATCCACCAACTTAAACAAGAAGAGAGTCCAGAAGAGTTGCAGGAGATTCTGAAGTTGTCTAGAAGCCATGGCTTAGGTCAATAGTGATTTTATTGAATAAAATTTACTTTTAGTATTTCAAGAAATTTTTGTGTAATTTTGGTAAATATATCTCTTAAAATGAGATGTCAGTGTTATTTTAATTTTTATGTAATCTAGATGACAATTTGTCCATTGCACCCAGTATATATATATATATATATATATATATATATATATATATATATATTCATACCTTCAGTGTATAGGATGCAAGTATATATATATTTGTTGGATTTGGCAAGAGTGATGGGAAAGATATTGGAAATTTGAAGAAAATTGTTAATAGAGGTGTGTGTAGGTATGTGTATTTCAAAATAAAACTGGGGACTGATACTTTTCAGGATACCTGGCCAATGTGAGGTTAATTAGAAAGCAGCTGGAAGGCAGATAAGGAAGTAGTGCATATTTAAGCAGATCAACCCACAGAGACAACCCCACCAGACATAGGAACATACAGACATAACTAGAAAGCAATGTTGTAAACACACACATATGCACTTAATTAAAAAAAAAAAAAAAAAAAAAAGATCAACTTTCCTCAATCCTACATGTAATGCTTTTTGTCGCAGTATTGTTTCTTGTTTTAAAAGTTGACATAAAAGAGTAAAATTGAAGTTTATTTTTGTATACATTGTTTGCTATATTGTCCCAGAATTACATTTACATATGTCTTCTGCCCTGTAGTTTTTTGTAGCATGAACTACAAAACACTATCTTGTGATTTGTTAGTGATCAAGATAGCTCCTTAGCAGAAGACATATCCTTAAAATTTCTTTGACCAGAGAGAATATTTAAGGAACTCCAGGTACTATTTACAGACTATTGTCTTCATCTTTGATGCTGTTGTTATTACAATGTCTTGACCATTGTGCTTTCTGGCCTTCAGAGGATATATATATCAACCTGGATAAACTACAGACAAGGCTTTACATGCTCCTCAAATTCTGGTGCGGCTCCTTCACCTACTCATACACCCCAAAATGGAGCATGCACCCCCGCCTCATTCCTTCACCCCAAAATGGAGCATGCACCCCTTCTCGCTTGCTTCCATGAAAAAGGAGCCACTCCAGGTCCTGAAAAAAAAGAGCACGCTCCTTTTCCATCAATACATTGTAATATATCAACAAATTCTCAACCATATTTTCATCTAACTTTATTGTTCCCCATTTAATCACAAACATCTGCCTTAAAATTTATTTCTTTATTCCTATGTGTGCTGATGAAAAGTGCATAGAATAATTGGTTGAGAGTAGAAAATTTTTAGAAATTTAATTTAGATAAACAATTTTTCCATGCATGCAAAAAATAAATGATTTGGGACTCACTGTGCTTATTTACTTTTTTTTTAGAATAGTTAACATTTGTAATCTATTTTTTAACTGTTGTAAGTTATATGTCATGTATGTAAAATAATGTTCCTTACAAGATGGAAAAGTGAATTATTGGCTGGTAGGGTAAGAACATTGTTGGCATTTGTTAACAGGAAACTGTTTATGTCTATATTTTCTCCTGATCTCCACATAAATTTAACACATTTTGGACCAATTTGACACTTCTCCAATTTTTTTAAGTTCCATCAAAAGCAAGAAAAATTAGAAAATTTACAGTTTAAAATAGGTATCTCCAGAAACACGATTCTAAGGTTTAAAATCAATTTTTTAAAATGAAAAATCTTTCTTGAAACTTTTATTTTAGTTTTAATTTGAAGATTAAGATTAAATTTAATATTTCCAATAAGCTAAATACTTTTTCTGTATTTCAAAATCAATTTAAATTGACTGGAAGGAGTTTTTGTTAAAACTGCTAAAATCTTTGATTTAAGCACAATTTTCTGACATCACAATATAATTCTCTTTATTAAAAAAACTTTCAAAAATGAAATATACTTTTCTGGAACTTTACTTAAGGAAAATTACCTGATTTACAGTTTAATTAATTAGATTTTAAACAAATATTACTTACTTTAAGTTTAAAATGTCACAGAAATGCATTTTTTGACATGCCAGTAGCTGTTTATTTAAAATGTTGACAGGTTGACTGACAAAGGTTTAAATAGTTTTTTTTCAACCATGGAGAGAGAGATCTGTAAAAATTACTTTAGGAATATTATGTGAGTGCCTTTTTTATATAATTTTTAACTACCCAGTAATCTTAAAAATTTAGGAAAAATATTCACTGTAATCTAATGTTTTATTGAATTTTAGGTCCTTTGGCATTAAATTTACTATAGTTATCACTCTTATTTTCTGATATTGTCATGTGTGGATATCTGTATTTACAAAGATCAGCACATTTTTATGCATACAAAAAAGAAGAAAAAAATCAAAATTCTTTTTAAAATATTGGGATTATTAATTTGTAATATGCTTTTCGATTTATGATTAGCTTTTTACTTAATATCATTTAACTGGTACAAATTAATACAGAATTTTAAAAGATGTAAAACTTTATAAATCATTATAATTAAAATTTAAAAAAAAAAATGAAAACAATTCTTGTAAAAATTCATCATTCCTTGAAAAATTTTTTCCTGAATAAAATAGTGAATAGTATCTTATTCATAAAAGCAATTAAAAAATTTTCTAATTAAATAATGTCTTAATTTTATTGCATTTTTTATTTTGATTCAGAGCAGATTTTTTGTAACTGTTTTACAAAAATAAATGGATGATTTAAATTCTCTCAGAGTTCTGTGTATAAGTAACATAAACATTAAGTGGTAGAAAAATTAAATTCTCAAAATTTCATAAAATTAAATAAGCTGGGGTTAACAGGTGTAAGAAAAAATGTTTTTACTAAGATTTTCTAAAAAAAAAAAAAAGAAACATTTCTAAAATAATTTAATTCCTTTGGGAATAAGGTCTGAAATTTTCATTTAAATCTGATAATTATTTGATTTTTGCAAGAATTTCCAAATTTATGTGTCTTTTACCACAAAAAAAGATGCTACAATTTCCTATATTAATATTTCGTTCCCCTGCTGACACAAGAAAAACAAAATTTTTAACCAAAATTTCAACCATTCTAAAAGGGATTAAAAAAAACTATCATTTAATAATTAAAAAAATTCCATGGTCTTTCCTCTTACTTAATAGCATAAAAATTTTGGTAATGAAATTTTGTTTTTATTAAGTTTACGGCATTTTCATGCTCACTTTTTAGTGAATTTGTGTAGGTATCTTTGTTCATAGTTATTTCGTGCAACAAAAAAAATAAAAAAATAAACATAGAAAAAGATATTTTAGAAACACATGTTAACTTTCATTATTAAACCATTAAATGTTTTAATGTCAAACCCAAATACAAATTAAAATGTTTGCTTCCAAAAGTAAATATTTTAAAAGCAAATAAGTTTAAATAAATTGACCTCTTTTTACATCATATCTGCACTCAATCTATAAGCATGTTTGAATATTAATAATAGTCCAAATGATTAAACGTGTTGAAGGGATAAAATCTATGTGAAAGTGTAAAATAAATATTTAAAATGTAGGTACCTCCATGAGATCACAAAAAAAAAAAAAAAAAAAAAAAAAAAAAAAGTGTACAGCATGATGAAAAAGATGCCAAACTTGATGAAAACAAAATTTTATCATCTAAATGTTTATGTTACTATTAAGAGGAAAGATCAAAGTATTTTGGCAGTATTTTTTTACATTTTTAATAGTTCCTAGCACATCTGAAATTTTCATTAAAAATCTTGTTTTTTTGAGTCAGCAAAATTGACAGATAATCAATCATGGCAACAATTTTTTTCCATTTTATAAAATCATGAAAATCTCAGTTTGAAATTCTTTTAAAAATCAATTATCATTTTCTCCAAACTTATTTTAAGAAAATCAGAAATTATATTGTTTATATAAAATATTTTGAACCCAGCTTAACTTAGCTTCTGCACCAACAAGATGTAATTTGAAAATAAAACAAAGCAGGTCATAACCTTTCACGTCACTTGAGAGGTGATGAATGACATATCGATGTGAGGATAATTTGTTCTACGGAAGGAGAAAAGTGAAATTATTTAGATTTAATTAAACAAATTATTTACCTTTAAAAAATTAAAAGTGAACAAATTATTTACCTTTATTTAAAAAAATTAGAGTGCTGAAAGTTTTCCTTAAAAATAATTTTAAGGAAAACTTTCAGCACTAATTTTTTTTTGTTTTTGTACCTAGCTTTCAGCTTTATGTTTACGATGCTTTATGGAAAATATATTATAAAGAAATTAAAACGAGACTGTTCAAAGTGAGATTAAATTTCATAAGAAAGGTATCTAATTAATTTATAGGTACCTTTCTTATGTAATTTTATCAGAAGTGTACATAATTTTATGTACATTTACTACATTTTATTGTGTTATTTGTATTTCCATTCATTTTATTATTAATTTTGATATTTCATTTTTGGAAAAAATGTCATAACTGAGATTAATATAAAAATAAGATCATATAAATTTCATAAGATGATACTGATACTTGTAGGTACCCTTCTCAGTTGAAATTGAAAAATCAAATTAACTTCTCCACACGTGTTTTGCAAAAGTAAAGGCCTTAACAGCAGAGAACAATGCTTAACTCAAATAATGCAACTTAATTGTATTCTGGTTGGTCTTCCATACTTTATAATTACAGCCTGATTATAAACACAAAATTACATTTCTTAATTACTGCAGGTCTTCTGATTAGTCAAAATGATACAATTTACAACACGCTAAAAAAAGATCTATCTCATAAGGACACTTACAAAAGTGGATGCGGTTTTTAACTAATTTTATAATATTTTAACAACTTAAATGTAAAAACTGTATTAAAAATTCATTTTTCATTGAAAAAATTTTTTGCTTTCAGAAAATTTTGTCCATATTCATAAAAGCAAATAAAAGCATTGGAAATTAAATAATATCTTTGTTTTATTGAGTTTTGTATGTTACAATTCAGAGCTGATTTTCAGGGTGGGGAGGTCAATTAAAAACAAAAAAATCATGATTTGAATTCCTCAAGGCCTTGTGCTTTTAACTATTGTAATTACTAAAGTGGACTCGATCAAATTTCTAGAGTTTTCATAAAATTAGTTATTGTTGGGGGGTAATAAATATAAAAAATATATTTTTGCCATTCACCAATTGCTTCCAGATTGAAAAACGCGACAGGCCGCAGTTGATCAGCGTTAAGAAATGATGGGCACCATAGTGGGTGATATCCATTCCCAGTCTCTCTTGAGCATTCCACATGCCACACGGAGCCAACCACACACTGGGAGGTGCCCAACAAGCCTTCCACACAGAGAGAATACTTTCCATCACATAATGACACTGGGGGTGTAAGGAACCACGCTTCCACCACAATTTACCTTGTTCCATCGCGACTGCCAATCCTAGTACCCATGCGCCATCCTCCAACCATTCTGGGTCCTTGCATTCCAGCCCAAACTGGGCCAGATGTTAACATGGGTAGCAGGGACATCTTCATTGATATAGATGTCATCAATGGAAGCATATGCCGCACAACCCACAGTTTCTTCCTGAGCCAGCACCATGCTAATGATCAACTTCATGATGAGGGGAGCCATGTTTAACCCGAATCCTAAACGTGTCAGGTAATATCTTTTCCCATCAATTTTCACAGTCTGGTATGGCGAGAGTGACTCGTGAACATGTATTTGGAGGTACACTCTCCTGAGATCCAACAAAGACATGTTGGATTCCTTCTGCTGCCATTCACACAGTTTAGCTGCACAGACGTCTGCATTGGCTGTGAAAGTGTCAATGTGATGGTTGAGCTTCCAGAAGTCCATCACTGGACGTACTTTGGACTTGTTCTGCTGTAGTATGGCCATCAGAGGAATTAGCCCTTTGGGAGGCCCCAGTTTTTCTTTTGGGTATGGTACGTGCCAGCCATTGCTCATCCATGTGTGAGCTCCTGCTCATAGTCCTCTCTGATCTCTGCTGCTACTGGGTACTCAGAAACCCCATTGTGCAGTCTTTCAGGTGCGCTGTCCTCTGACCACTTCCATGCCGCAGTCCAGGATCACCTCTGATGGTTGAAGGTGGCAGTGAAGTCAGGTTCATCAACAGTAATGGCTGCACACTGAGCTGTTCGCCCATTGTTGGCCCAACAGCAACACCTCCCAATGCCGTTATGGCATCTATCCCCAATAGCTGATCAAATCCCAATGGTTTACCACGCACCACCAACATGTTGATCTTGGCAGAAACGCCTTCCTCCGTGGATATGGTACCACTCCCACACCGCAACATGGACGGGACATGCCGCCAATAGTCATAACGTCCACTGTCACTCTCTTCCAAGACTGGCACTGATCTGCATCCACAATCGTCCGTGAACAGCCAGTATCAATCAGTGCTGAATACCAAGTTCTGTCGACAAGGATGTTTGCCACTGGAAGCGCTGTATTTACATCTTGATTGGTGAAAATGCTGGCGTTGATGCCTTGTCCCCTGTTTCCTGAACAGTCTCGAGCCCAGTGTCCAACCTCCCTGCATTGATAGCAGTGTGTTCTGCGCTTCTGGCAGTCTTTTGCTATGTGGCCTTTGCTGCTGCACCTGAAGCATATCACACTGGTGATCGGGCTACTCTTGGTGGGAGACGCATTGTCCCTCCTGGGTGGGTACACAGCCACAACTACATCCTGGCTTTCATTCCCAGTTGTTGTCAGCACTCTCGCTCTTGTTAATAACTCCCCCACAGTCAGAGCTTCAACATTTGGTGCCTATCAGAGTTCAATGGAGATTGTATCAGGGAACCCCATGACGAAGGCTAGTTTGGTGAGCCTTTCCATCTCAGCTACCTCGAACCCGGCCAATCCAACAAGCTGCCCGATTTTGTTTGTGTAGACGTTCACACGTTTGCCTGTCCACCTGACCATGGTCAGCAGTTTTTTGTACACTGAAAGCATGTCATCTGTAAATGCCTACTTCAGCCTGGCTTCGATCTGATCAACGTCTCTGATCTTTCTCCTCCATTTCCATGTAGAGGGCTAGTGCATTCCCCTCCAGGTACAATGGCAGCAGGCTAGCCACATCGTCCACCTGCTGAAGTCTTGCCACCAGCCTGACCTTTTTTAGCAAGCCACCACATCACCCTGGCTGGAAAATGGTTTTATAATGTTGCTGCTTATGCGAACCTTTGCCATAAAGGCCAAAATAGCTTGTAGAGAAAAATAAATGATGATGAGGGGGGAGGGGGGGTCGAAAAGTGCAGTGTGACGCTCGCCAGCAGGCCAGCTATTTTTCTCCTTCTTCGGTCACCTCAAGGAAATGGATTGCATGGCTCCCTTTCTCAGCCGTTACACTGGGCAGTTGTGAAACAGACACCAACTCAGCCGTGCCTACTTCAACTTCCTCTTTGTCTGTCTGTCAATCTGTACGTCCAACTCTAACACACGCAGTCCGCTGAATGACTTATCTCTTTCGTGATGCTGGCACCCCACTTTTTATGCTATTCCAAGATGGCCAAAATTTGCATGTGTGCAAATATCGTCTCGTCTTGGATGAGATATGCACACATAAATTGTGTCTTTAATAGCGGCTGTATTTCTTTTTTATCATCACTTTGCAGGCAAGACATGTTCGCGCTCGTTTCGAATTCCAAGGTAAGTCATGTCTTTCATTACATTTTGGAAAGAGAGGGGATGTCCGTATCTGTTTCCACTGCGCATACATCCCCTTTGGCAATGGAATAGTTGAATGATGTCATCACAGCATCAAATTGCTGCACAAAAACAATGCTCAATAATGCAGGCCATATATTGGCATGATCTCACCGCAAAAGATAACATATCACCTTCCACCATGTCTGCTAATAGGATCTACCACTACTGAGTCTGTGTAAGAGACATTGACACAACACCTCTGTCAGAACAAGAGTGTGGATAACTGATGTACAAATTAGGGGACCATGTATGGGTAAAACCCCCACAAAGGCAATGTACAACTTAATATCAAGTAGGACATGTCACTGGGATCAGTAGCCCACCCACACTCTGTTCTCACTGATTGGATGCCACACCACTTAAAGAATCTATGCTTCTTTGTCGGTCCAAACATGTTGGCAAGTGATACCAGTAGTGACTACTTAGAAAGCGAGAGACTAGTCAAAATTGGAGATGACTCAGACCCGAGTGTAGAAGCGCCTGATGACTCTCTATGAGGCAACTTGTCTAGAGAAGACAGTAAATGTTACACTGAGAAGCACGACACTCAAGACGCCTGCCCCGAGTTGTCATCTGTGTGACAGCAGTGAGTGTAGAGAATGTAGAAAAAAAAAAAAAAAAAATCACCTACACCAAAACTAAAGAGTTTATGTCCTGTGTACAGTTTGCCAAAAAATAAAAATAATAAATCCTATATAATCACTGCCTCACATATTTTTTTTTATCCTCCCCAACTATCGCAACCAATCAAAAATTTACCTCCTCAATAAAAGCCGTTATTTTCTTGATGAGGAGAGTGTGTACTTTCTTTGATTCATGAGCAACAGTTCACTATGTTAGAATCTGTGAGTTAGATATTTTTACCCTATTTTATTTTGCTTTTTGGACTTTTAATTTCTTATTTCTATTCTACTTGTCTTTCCTGTGACTGAATTTGGACTTTTTCACCCTCCCTCATTGTTTTGAATGTTTAACTAACAGATTCAACAGACAAATAAAGATATATTAAAAAAGACAGGATACTTACTTTCCGGCTACAGTTTCGAACCGAATCGAAATCACTAAGGTCCAATTGCACGACGGACACAAGACTGGGATCCACTGCAGTCTTTTGGCGAATTTCTTCAGCGGCTGCTTCAGCCTTTTTCAAATTTCTGCAAGCCATAATCACTTTAGCCCCTAAAGAGACCAGACCGATGGCCGTCTCCTTGCCTATTCCAGAATTGGCTCCAGTAATAACAACAGTCTTACCATCCATTTTTACTGGACATTGGTAACTCAAGGGTCGAGTATGTCTATTATGACGACAAGCTAATTTTAAGAGAAGCACCCCAACGATAGCTACGGTGCTAAAGATTATGATATAAAGGAACATATTCAAAGGTTATACTTTTTCAATCCTAAACTTGGAAATATGAATGGGACTGAAAGCAAGAATAAAGAGAAAAAGAAAAAAAAAGCGTTTGGTACGAGTTAACACAAAACAATGTCGTAGTAAATATTGGACAAGGTGTTTCACTGCAGAAAATATTATTTTAAAAAAATCTACTAAAAACAGATTTTTTTTTTTAAAGGTAAGCACTTAAGCCGTTTTTTTTTAAACATTAGAACTGCTACTACATAAAAATTAACAATTATGAAAAAAATAACGTTTTTTTTTATTAGTGTATATACAGCTATTGCACTTAAAACAACCTTCGTATTATTAAAAATCAGGTGGATTTTCTAAAATACAATTATTAATCATGGTCAAGTAACAAACATGGTGAAATAAATGATCATGTACCAAGCGCGCGAACCATACAAACAAACAAAAAAATACTTAACAAAAAAGAAAAGTTAGATTAAAAAAAAACATTAACGCATCAGATTCACAATAATCGTTTTGTCAGTTTAAATACTTAATTAACGAAATTTTCCAACGCATCAGAAATTAATCAAAACTTTCTTCGTGACGGAGCTGAAATTGAAACAAATATTTAGAGGAAGCAGTTTTGTAAAATAAATCCATGAGAGTTACCTCCCTTGTCACATTAACTCTCAGCATTTTTATCTTATTTTTTTTTTTTTAATAAAATAAAATAAAACCCCGGGAAATTCAGATTTTACGAAATAGTTATTTAGCAGATGTAGAGTACTACCTGTTTATATGAATAAAATAAATTATATTTTTACTGATTTTTTTTGGCTTCACCAGAAGCCGATGGTATGACTTCTTCGTTACTTTTCCGTTACTTTTTTTCTAGGTACATACTACCACAAAAAAAAGAAAGAAAAAGCGATACCGGCGATTTAAAAAAAATAAAATAAATTAAAAAAAATCTTTCTTGCCTTTTAGTTTTTACTTTAGTTTTAATTCCAAGCTTTGGTAAATTTACTTTTATGTACTACAATAATGCGTAGTGATTTTTTTTGTGTTTTTTGTTGTTATTGTTTTTTTTCAGCTGTTTTTTTTTTTTTTTTTTTTTTACAGTAATAATAAATCTTTTATTGTTGATAACTTCAAAACAATAGGTTTTATCAAAATTTAATTGTTATTTCGAGTTCAGCGTGTACATTTACACGGAAAATATAGCGGGGCTTAAAAAGCAAATTTACCGTAAATTTAATATTTCCTATAAGCAAAACAAAATATTTTATTTTTGCTGTACTGTACTTCAAACCAAATTTAAATTGGCTGTTAAAAAATGAATTCTTCTGGTGATTGATCGAGTGTAAAAATAAAATTGTAATGAATGGATCGCAAATCAGATTATAGGATTAGCAGCTAGCTAGATAGTAGATACTGACGAACAACCTCCCCTTTCTGCCGTGTGCCATAGTATTTTTTTTTAAATATACCGAATTTAAATTGACTGGAATTTTTTCTTTCTTTGATTAAAATATCGTCTGTATTTCCAAATGTTTTTTCTAAAAACTTAAATAATAATACCACCCTGAAAAATATACACATTAATTAATATTAATTCAAAATTCATTCAGATTAAAAAACTAAAATACTGTAGTGTAGTGTATCTGTAAAGTGTAAACTGTTGTTAGTGTTGTTCATAAATCGTAATAAAAAAAAAGAAAATCCACATATTTATTTTTTACTAAACGTACTGTACTTCATTTCCAAATGTATATTTTTGAACTGACGGTTTTAAAGAGACTGTAAAAACTTTTGCATTGTTAGGTTAAAAATAAAACTATTTCTCTTAACACAGAATGACCTTCTGTGTCATCCTGGCCTGGTCCTCTAGTAAGCCCAACATAAATGTGCTATGTAAAATAATGAAGAACCACACCCTTCCCAAGGTTACCTTTTATAGCGAAATGTGACAGAGAGAGTTTGGGAAACACACACACACGTATATATATATATATATATATATATATATATATATATATATATATATATATATATATATTAGTGAAACTGGAATATATTTGAATAGTGAAATTAAATCAGAGAATTTTGTTTACTGATGAGGAAATTTGATCTAGGGCAGAAGTTGTAACCATTGAATCTAGGTCATCGTTAGACAATGGAAATGGTCGAAATAATTTTTATCGATTAAAAATTGAAATAGAGCTAAGTAAGCAAGGAGGAACTTTAGAATTCACATGATTTTGGTTGAAACAGTCAAAACCCCGTGATAATCACATGCGAAGGAGTAGGGCCAGGGTTCAGTTGTAATCAGACGGATTTTTCTATATAAACACGTAGTTATGCTGAAGAAGTTGGATGAGCGGACAGATGGAAGAGAGAGACAGAAAAGAATTAGTCCAGGCAAGAGTTGGGCTAGAGAGAGTGGAGACAGTGGAGAGTCGAATTGGAGACTCAAGAAGGAGAGAAAGTGACGTCAGAAATTGGAACGAAGCGTCCGCTAACATGTGCTGTTGATATAAGTACCGCTGCTTCTACTACCACGAATATTACTACTACTGTTACTACTGCTAAGGAGGAACGCCACTATAAACTTTAAGCCGCGCACAGAAATCTTACTCCCCCATCGCAAGAGTCGTATATCATTCTGAGACGATTTAACAACAAGTTAATCATAACACTCTCTCTCTCAGTCCAGAATCCAGTGTATGCGTTTTTACGTCAATTACTTTTCTTTTCTGTAACCCATTTCTTTTCTATACTATTCTTTTCTGCTATATAAAGGACATTAACAATTTAATCATTGAATAGCTGTTTGTCCGGCTTTCTGCAGATATTAATTTTTTTTTTTTTTTTGCTGCATTCTAAATTTTTTAGCGCAGGCTCTCCAGCCGTGTCAACATCTTCAGTCGACCGTGAATAGATGAACATCACTTCTGCTTTCTGGATCAAAGCAAACACAACGTGGGCAGGAAGCAGTGGACTGGTTGAATAATCTACGGATGTTCAGGGGACCTACGGCCACTCCCTTAAGTTCGGTTAGGACTGAGTAAACACTTCAACCCAGAGAGTAAGACATCGGAGGTTGAGGGGCTGGGGCGAAAGTGTTAGAGATCATCATCATCGCATACACACACACACACACACACTTACAAATTCAAATCTTCAACAGCATTCATTCATTGGACATGAAGCAACGCTGCTATCTGAAGCGACAATTTTAAAATCGCTATATTTTCATATAGTACATTTTGAAAACTTTTGGGAGAATCGGCCCCCAGAAGTCTCTCCAAAACTCATGCACTGATTGGTCAGTATTGAGCAATCAGATTCTCTGCATGTGGAGAATGATTTTTCCCGCGCAGCACTCCTAATTCAATGACCACTTATATAAGCATAGTAAAAGAGGAGACCCGCAGTGATACTTCAGCTGCCACAGAGATCCACGTCAGTTGAAGATATGCACCCATCTTCTCACTCAACTCTGAAGCTACATATTCTATCACACTTACATAATTTCCTCTTGCACGGCAGAACTGTATAAAAACATTTATAACAGTCTAATAACTCTTTCATTTCCTTTTCAGAGAACTTTGATAGTCAAAGAGAGACAACTCTCGTCTTACTCATTGCATGCTTCTTTTTCGTATACATTCTTTATTTTATGCTTTGTTGAATACAATTGATATATATTGATACCATTGCTTTGTCTCTTTTTTAACATCAGCTTGGGTTCCTAAACAAAATTAAATAAATGTGGTAAGAGGCCGCAGCATTTCACTGGTGACCCGACGTTCATTTGGAACCCCGTTTAGGAAAGGCTGATGTGATTTGAATGGGCTACGTTCCGTTTATCAAAGTCCACATAAAGACTAGTTGGCTTGTATTTGTCCTGCAAGAGAAGGCACCAAAACTCCTCTGTTACCTCATTCGCCAGTGAACCTTGTAAGAAAACTGTGAGGATGTTGTGGATTCCGCGTGAAAGATCGGTCTCCAATAAATGACAAACGCAAGTATTTAAGCTAAGAAATTAAATGTATTTACACAAAATACAAAAGGTAATGCTGTTAGTAAAATCCAGGAACGCCAGTTAGTATTAATCAAAAATCGCTATATATAGTCTCGAAGTAAACTTCCTTAGAGTCGGGCGTCCTTGTAACTGACTTCTAACGTCAACTCAATCACAGTGTCTATGTACTTTCCGCTCTGATCCTCCACCCTGTTCCTCTACCTGTTCCTCTCCTATCAGCTCTGACTGACTGTGGCTATTTTATGGCAGCAGGACGACTCCATTTATATCAGAAAAGGGTGGACCCCATAATAGAGGAATACCTCGGAATCAGCACATTTACTTGGCGCGCGAATTTTTTCGTCACCATGTGCAAATATTCACGCGACTCAACATGGCAGTCCCAGACAGTGACGGAGCTGCAGTCCTGGTCAATCTTCTCATGTTCAACACGATTAATGTTCACGTTTGGTTTTCACAACTGAGCGCAATATTTCAGGCTAAGAGAATCCAGTCACAGAATGCTCGTTTCGCTTATGTAGTCGAGAAACTACCTCCCGACATCGTATCGGAAGTTTCTGACTTGTTAGATAACGTCCTATCAGAGAACCCATTTGACGTCCTGAGAGAAGCTATTATATACAGGACAGGAAAGTCAGAAGAACGACGAATCAACGACCTATTCAATACGCTTCAACTCGACCAGAGCAAACCAACACAACTTCTTTGGAAGATGAAAAACCTTCTGGGTAACAACACCATGTCAGAGGCTTTGCTACGGAAACTCTAGCTAGATAAGCTGCCGACCCACGCCACGCAAATTCTGGCAACACTCCCTGAGGATTTGAACCTACTGCAAGTGGCTGCAATAGCCGATAAAATCGTGGAGACAAGAACTCTTAACAGCACTCATATTTCCTCGACTGACAGCACACCACATGACGATATCCTAAAGAAGATACAGCAGCAGATCGACGAACTGTCCACGCAACTGGAGTGACTGAGTAGAGTCCGTTGTCGTCCAGCATACAACGCATACAAGTCTCGACACCATAGCAGAATTAACTCGAAAACTAGGAGTAAACCAAACACTGGTATTTGTTGGTACCACCAAAAGTTTGGACAAGCAGCGAGACATTGTACTAAGCCTTGCCATTTCAACGGTCAACCAACATCTACTAAAAAACAAGCGGGAAAAGGCGTCTCCAACAGCCCATGAAGGCGGCGTCTGCTGTTGGGGGAACTCGAGCTAACCGTCTTTTTTTTTCTTTTTTTATTAAAGATACTTACTCAGGCGAGTTATTTTTGGTGGATACTGGAGCTCAGGTCAGTGTAATCCCACCCAGAGCTAACACCACAACAGGTGAATCAACATATACCCTGCGTGCAGCAAACGGTACCAAGATTGAGACGTATGGTCTAATCTCTCTCACACTTAACATCGGTTTAAGACGATCATTTCCGTGGTTGTCCACTGTAGCACAGGTGAAATTTCCTATCCTCGGAGCTGACTTTTTAGCCCACTACAAGCCGTGAACATGTCTAACGACACCCTAATCGACCAGACGACGCAACTAACACTTTCAGGCATGATTTCCACATATACATCCACTAAGATCTGCACCGCACTCCCAGAAAACAACCCGCTACAGCACGTCTTAGATAAATTCCCTGCGCTGACATCTTTTACTTATACAGAGTCCGTCAAGCACAACACTGTACATAGGATTCAAACTTCAGGACCTCCTTTTTTCATCTCCTCGCAGATTAAGCCCGGATAAATACAAACTAGTAAAGGCTGAATTTCAGCACATGTTAGACCTCGGCATCGTACGACCGTCATCCAGTACTTTCGGTTCCCCACTCCATATGGTAGCTAAGACATAATCAGGGGCGTGGAGACCTTGTGAAGATTTTCGACGTCTTAACGCACAGACTGTACCGGATAAATATCCTGTACCAAACGTAGCAGATTTTGCAGTAACGCTTCAAGGTGCTCAGATATTTACGAAGCTGGATCTACGGAAAGTATTTTACCAAATTCTGGTGGCTACGGAAGACATTCAAAAAACTGCAATAACAACACCTTTCGGTTTATACGAGTCTTTACGAATGCCGTTCGGACTACGGAACGCCGCACAATCTTTCCAGCGACTAATAGATGAAGCCCTTCGCGGATTACCACATTCGTTTGCCTATATCAACGACCTGCTCATAACTAGCAAAGACATGAACGAACACATAGATCATGTAACTCAAGTTTTCGAGCCACTCAACCACTTTGGTCTTAAGATTAACCCTGATAAATGTGTATTCGCAGTACCCAGGCTAGTTTTTCTCGGACATGAGATAGACGGTACTGGCATTACACTCGTCACCGATAAAGTAAAGGCAGTACAAGATTTTCCACTGCCGACAACACTTCGACAGCTTCGCAGATTCTTAGGATTAATCAATTATTATCGTCAGTTTATCCCTAAATCTTCACACATACTGGCACCGCTGACAAATCAACTCCGTAACCAGGGAAAACGTAACGCCAAAATTACACTCAACGGTGAAACTCTCACTGCATTCAAGGAAGCTAGGGATGCCCTAGCGAATTTCACCAAACTTACTTACCTTCAAGAAGAGGACAACACGCACTTATCTCTTACTACCGACGTTTCTTCAGAAGCAATTGGAGCTGTATTACATCAGCATACAGGCGAGGTAATTAAGCCACTTTCATTTTTCTCTGTAAAACTTACTCTTCTACCCATCCCCAAAATACAGCACTTTTTCACGTGAGCTACTAGCTATTTATACAGCCATCAAACACTTTCGTTATCTTTTTGAAGGACGCAATTTTACCGTTTTTACGGACCACAAACTTTACATGCTAAGAGCGACAAGTATAACCCTCGTGATTACCGACAGCTAGACTATACTTCCCAATTCACGACGGATATTCAATACATACAAGGGAACCATAATACTGTTGTTGATATCCTTTCGCGTGCGAATATTATCAATACGTATACCAAACAACCATTGAATTTTGACATACTAGTTGACAAACAGGAAAGGGACGACACTGTCAGACCTACAAGCAGTCACATCATTACGGATTGAGCCACGTTCCGTGCCCTTCAGCAGCAAGCAATTATTATGTGACACCAGTACAGGTCACCTCTCCCCCCCCCCCCGATCTTTAGTTCCTTCTTCCATGAGAAGACAGATATTCGACCACTTCCATTCACTATTGCATCATGGAAGGCGGTTTACAACAAAGTTAATCACTGAACGTTTCGTATGGCCTAAGATGCGTTCCGACATTAAACGATGGACTCAGACTTGTGTCAGATGCCAGCGAACCAAGGTACACGGATATGTCAAATCATCCTCTGGACACTTTGCAGAACGTGATGGCCGTTTTCAGCATCTTCATGCGGACTTGGTGGGTCCGTTACCCGAAATTCACGGTTATCAATACATCTTAACGATAATTGACAGATTCACTCGCTGGCCAGTAGCTATACCTCTTCAGTCTATCACGGCAGAATCTGTTGCTTAGGCAATATTGCGAGAATGGATTTCCATTTTCGGCTGTCCTTCGGTTATAATGACAGACCGTGATCCACAATTCCAGTCAACTTTATTCAAAGAATTCGTGAACTTGCTTAGAGCTAACTCGACAACTGCATATCACCCTTGTGCAAACGGCCTTGTTGAGAGGTTCCATCGTCAACTTAAGGCTGCATTAACAAGTTCCGACACAGCCTAAAATTGGTTGGAGAAATTATAATTAGTTATGCTTTCATCGCGAACACTAATGAAGGAAGATATTCAATGCACTCATGCTGATCTTGTTTTTGGTACATCGCTTACCTTACCAGGTCAGTTTCTGGACAGAAACACTTTTATAGAACCAACTTCTACTTTTATACAATACCTTCAACATAGAATGGCTGAACTGTCATTTATCCCTACGCAAGTACATTCTAAGGAGATTTATTTTCCCAAATCTTTGCAAGACTGCGACTACGTCTTCCTTCGACAAGATGCAGTAAAAAAACCGCTAACCCCAAATTACTCTGGACCTTTTCACGTTATCCCAAGTATTTTACCACCCAGACATGCAATGGTCAGTCGACCAATTAAAGCCTGCATATCTTGAACAAGCCGAAAAACAACTCAATCCGGATCGACAGCAACCAGCATCATCATCAACATCGTCAAACCAGAATCAACAGTCCACTTCACAAACAGAACCACTGTTTACCAAAACTAACAGGTAGGAAGGTACATTGGCCTTCTAAGTATCGCTCCAGTGTGGCATATTGAAGAATTATGTTATAAATCTCCAATCTCGGGGAGGTATTATGGCGATCATCACCACACACACAAACACCCTTACAAATTCAAATCTTCAACAGCATTCATTCATTGGACAGGAAGCAACGCTGCTATCTGAAGCGACAATTTTAAAATCGCTATATTTTCATATAGTAAATTTTGTGCACTTTTGGGAGAATCGGCTCCCAGAAGTTTCTCCAAAACTCATGCACTGATTGGTCAGTATCGACCAATCAGATTCTCTACAAGTGGAAAATGATTTTCCCACGCAGCACTCCTAATTCAATGACCACTTATATAAGCATATGAAAAGAGGAGACCCGCAGTGATACTTCAGCTGCCACAGAAATCCACGTCAGTTGAAGATATGCACCCATCTTCTCACTCAACTCTCAAGCTACATATTCTATCACACTTACATATTTCCTCTTGCACGGCAGAACTGTATAAAAAACATTTATAACAGACTAATAACCCTTTCATTTCCTTTTCAGAGAACTTTGATAGACTTTGATAGTCAAAGAGAGACGACTCTCGTCTTACTCTTTGCATGCTTTTTCGTATACATTCTTTATAATATGCTTTGTTCAATACAATTTATATATATTGGTACCTTTGCTTTGTCCCTTTTTTTAACATCAGCTTGGGTTCCTAAACAAAATTAAATAAATGTAGTAAGAGGCCGCTACAGGCTTACTAGCAGGGAACAGAAGAAGTTATGACCTTCATCCCGAAAACGATCGAAAGATAAAAAATATAACACATTCCTTCTCTACAACTCCAGTGCATGAACTCTAACGAAGGTATTGAACAAGAAACTTGATGTACTTATCATACCAAGATGCTAAGTTTAGTGCAAACATGTTATTATGTGGAATTGTGTTAAAAGGATGTGCAGGTGGTGTAATGGATATCAGCTTTGAATGAGAAATTGAAGAGCTGAGTTCAAATTTCATTCGAGTTCATTGCATTTACTTATGTGTAAAAGGAAAAGTATGAATCTATCTCTCCTCCCTCTACTATGGATTAAATATCAGGGCAGACTGAGCTTCTTACCCATTCTAGGCAACTCTGAATTCAAATTCGGTTGTTCATGGGGCTAGCAATATCATCCCGTAAAAACCTACTACTTGCTGTAGGAAGCACAGCAGCAATGCCTATGCTGAGTGAGCTGTGACCCCATACTCCTGATGGAGTCTATGTGGCCCCCATATTCCTCAAGGAATCTATGAGGCTATACACTTCAGAGTGTCTGCAGGACTTGAGAACTCCGACCCCCATTCTTATAGTCAATTGAAGAGGGTGTGTGAGTTGGATTACTACCCCTGACTAAACCACAAGTGCTGCAATTTTTGAAAAGTTCTTCTTCTTTTCCTTTTTAAAATCAGAGTGTCAACATGCTCTCTCTCCCTTTCCCCTCCCTCCCTCCCTCCCTCCCTCCCTCTCTCTCTCTCTCTCTCTCTCTCTCACACACACACACAGAATACGCTGCATGTTAGTACTTCAAAGACATCAACTGAAGATGTTGAATTGAATAATAAAGTTAATTTCTTTCCTTACTTTTCTGTAAAGATGTTTTGTCAATACATTTATTCATTGTGTTTGTCTAAATTTCGCGTCTCTTTTTGGAGATAATGGTTTACCGAGACAAATCCTACTAATTAACGCATAGCTGGAGGAAGAAGAGGTGGATTCATACCTTTCCCAAGAGTATTTGCGCATAAGTGAGTATAACAAATCCAATTGGAATTCGAACTTTGCTTCCCGATTTTCAATTCCGATCCGTTATCCATTACACCACCCACACATTCAAGTTTGCAGCACTTGCAGCAATTGCATTCCCTAGCGATCATCCCTCTATGTAGTGACTATGCTTGTTGTTGTTTAACTTTGATAAGCGTACAAGAACCAATGTTTCAACTTGATATGACCTGTAATCTACATTCTCTTAGATTCTCTCTTGAATACACTAGAATATTTATGTTTGAACATTTGAAATTCCAATTTATCACTCTATCCTTCCCCACCTATATATATATATATATATATATATATATATATATATATATATATATATATATATATATATAATTTTATTTTGTTTTTATTTACTCTCTGGCGATTTTCTTTCAATGCTACTTATAAAGCCATTTAAATATATGGTGGAATACAATGATGTCTTGAGATTGATCGATCGTTGTGTTTTAACGCCGTATCAACATTTCTTTTAAAAAAATATGCCCTGTAAACAATCCTTTGAGTTGTTTGTTCCCTCACTCTCCAGTTATGCCTCTAGAATGAAGTTATTTAGTGCTATAATTTGTTGTATAGACCAACCTCCTTCAAGTACGCTAGGATAGTCTCTACTTCTAGCTTCTTCAAAAGATCCACTAGACTTGTCATGTCATAAATTCCTTAACGTATAAGGGTAATAAGATAACCACAACCCAACCACCATAAAACTTATATTTTTATCCAAAATAAAGCTATTGTTTAAAATAAGTAAATAAAGACATTGACTTTAAAGTGTCATTAAAAAAAGATGTTAATATTGCTTGCAATTTTCATACATCATTTATCCTTTTGAGTTTTGATATAAAAACGTTTTAATTGCATATTTTATATAATCTGTACTTTTTTTTATTTATTCCCTTTCTTTCAATATTTTACAAATGAATATAAAATGTCGGTTTTCTTTTATTTTCTTTTCACAAGAGCATAGAAATCTTTGGCCCAGTTATCATTTCAGGTAACACTACAGGAATATCAGAAAACTTTCAATTTTTGAACTGATTTCCTCAACTTAAGTAGAGAAGTTAGAACATTTCTACAGGAACACAGCTCTCCAAGAAATAATCATGTTGTTTTTAATTTTCTTTTCTGTATTACTATCGGTAATGCACTCTAGATCACAAATATACAAAATAACAATAATAATTTCCTAAATTTTAAGAAGTTTGCTGTATAAATTTATTGCAAATTTACTCTCCTTTTATGTATCGTGTCCGTTCAGAACATTGGCCATCATAGCTCTCTACGATTTCCTATCTTTTCTGGTTCTTTTTAAGTTTTATCCTTTCATTTTCTCTCCTAATCCCAGTTCTGCCAACCATTTGCACAAGTTAGGTAGGTTATTTGCCACTCTCCTCTGTTTCTTTTGCCTTCAATCTGCCCTTTGAGTGTCAAATTCTCCAAGCTCTCTTTCTTCATTATGTGCCCTAGAAATTTCAATTGTCTCTTTCTAATTCTAAGAATAAGTGTCTTTTTTGTTTCAATTTTCTCTAAAACGTCATCATTGCTTACATGTCCAGTCCATGATATTCTTAACATCCTTCTGTAGAATTACATTTCTGTCATCTGAAGGTTCTTCATCTGTGAGGAGATTTTCGATCATTCATTGCTATATAGGAGGACCGATATTACATAGCAGTTAAGTACTTTTTCTTTGTTTTTAATGAGATTTATCTGTTTTTTAATACTTTGCTTAGCTCTTGGAAGATATCTTTTACTATCCCAATGTGCCTTTGGATTTCAGTGTTACATTTTCTGTCCTCTGTTAAGCACTTCCGGGATATTTAAATTATTTTTTGTATTTACTTGATTTTGGCATCTCCAGTGTGTAATTTGCATGTTGGTCTCTTCTTTTTGCTGGCAACCATACGTTCTGACTTCTTACAATTGATGTTTAGTCATTGCTTCTCGCTTTCCTATCTACCGTAGTAGTTTCTGTATTTTCTTTACTGTGTTGGCTATCAACACTGTGTTATCTGCATATGTAATATTGTTAAGATTGTGATCATGAATAATGACTCCTAGTCAAAATTTATGCATGACCAGAAGTAAAACAATGTGCTCATGCGATGTGATAGTCTGTCCTATTCCAGGTTTTGAGGAAGTAAAAAATGTTTTAAATGTATATTTTACAACTGTCTTGAAATGATTTGAAACTTTGTATATAAGCATTATTTTTACCTTACGCAAGAAAAAGATAAGTAAGAATATGCTTTAATATTAACTTTCTTTATTTTAACTTGAAATTAAACCCAAGCAAGGCAATAATGCCACTAAGATGCCAGGGATTTAGTGAGAATGAATGAGAATGATTTTAATGAGGAAAAGGACAATAAAATAACTGGATTCAGAAAGACAGAAGATGGTGACTGGTGTTACGTTTCAATTTTTGAAGATCATATGTGGCAGGGAAGCAAGAAACGAAGATAGTTTCACAGGCAAGAAGTGAGAGAAAAGAAACTATTAGAATACAATTTACGATTATATCTATTTCAATAGTAAAACGATGAACCATTGTTGCCAATCTAGTAGTAAACTTAAATTCATGCAGTGGAGGTAATAAAGAGGAAAGTTTATTAGAATAGTTGCCATAAAAATATTTATAGAAAAGCAGAAAGAAGCCATGCCAGGGTAGTGACAAAATGGCTGAAACAGAGGTAAGTATGAATATGCTTTAAAATTTGTATTTTGCACCTGTTTAGAAATTGAGAGTAGGAGGGTATTGTGTGGTATGAACAAATTCTTTTTTTTTGTTTTTTTTTTTTGGCTTGTGTAAATGGATGGTCAAATTACAATGTATTTGCATAGAAAACTGCCCCATTAACTTTTATAGAAAAAAAATTGATAGCCGTGAGCTTATGTGCTTAATCGATAGTAATATGAAAAAGAAATTTTGACAAAAATTATTATTCATAGGAGGGGTGTGTTTCTGTAGAAAGGCTGAAGTTATAATAATTTGTGTGGTTTTTTGTTATGTGAAATAGTATGACATGTCTAAGGGCATGGTTTCAAAATCAACTTACAATACTGCATATATATATATATATATATATATATATATATATATATATATATGTGTGTGTGTGTGGGTGTGTGTGTGTGTGTGTGTGTGATTGAATAAGCTGCAAACGTTATGACCACTTATTTTGATCATAATCATTTCATATTAACGAATATTTTTCGTTATATTCCAATTAAATGAAGCGATAAATGCACTGTAACAGTGAGAACCACTTTTATTACCCAAGTACTTGCCATCAAGAACAAATCTAATAGAAATTTTGGTGACAACTATCATGGAATATATCTGCTGTCAATTGCTGATAAAATATTAGCTAGACTGATTCTGAACAGGATTATCAGGCAACGTCGTTAATGTGATTTACCCGGAATTACAATGTGGTTTCAGGTTCAGTTGTGACATTATTAACATGATCTTCCCACTCCACCTGAAAAAGTGTAAAAAAAAAAAAGATGTTGCATTTGTTAATCTTATTAAGGCCTTCAACACTTTAAATTATGAAGCACTCTGTAAAGTTCTTAAAAAGTTTGGAATCGCAGACAAAATGTTGAATGTTATTATCTCCTTTCACCAGGGGATGAAATCTGTTGTATCTGATGGGGAATTCTCTGATTGCGCGAACCAAGGTTTTGTCATGGCTTCTGTTCTCTTTGCTCTTTTTTCTCAGTAATGCTCAAATATGCCTTTGGTGACATAGAGACCGGTGTTAAACTTCTATTTCGAATCAGTGGTGTCCATTTCACCCATCAACAGTTCAAAGCTAAAGCAGTTCTTCGAAATAGCGTCATTCATGATCTGCCATTTGCTGATAATGTTGCAGTTGTGGCAACATCCCAAATGGAAGCCAAAGAATTCGTCAACCTCTTCTCGGTTGCATGCAAAGCTTTTAGCCTTACCATTAGCATAAAGAAAACGGAGATAATCCACCAGCCGCCTCCTTGTCCAAAGCAGATTATTGGTGTCAAACAACCTTCACCAGTTCATCACTTCCCAGAAACTCCTATACATAATGATGGGAAGAACTTGAAGTATGTAAAGTCATTTACATATTTAGGAAATAAGATGAATGTAAATGCATCGCTTGATGATGAAATAAATTGGATTGTCAAAGCTACAGCCGCATTTGGAGAGCTACGCCACCGCCTATGGAATCACAAACGTATCAAATTGGAGACCAAAATACGAGTTTATAAAGTAGCCGTTTTGACTACACACTTTTGTACGGCTCAGAATCGTGGACCCCGTATAGATCCCATATCAATCAGCTGGATGTCATACACAAAAGTTGTTTCCGCGCGATTTGTGGCTACTTGTGACGATAGGGTGTCCAATGCTGATCTACCCGCAAAATGCAGCATTGGTGGAATTGAGACTTTCCTGATGCAATAAAACTTCGCTGGACTAGTCATGTTGCAAGGATGAGTGATGACGGGATAACAATTATGTATAGACAGCTTGACAGCGGACAAAGGAGTTTTGAGCGGCCGTGGCTCGGTTATAAAAACATGCTAAATAGTAACCAGCTGTTAATGTGCCTCATATTAACTTCTAGCAGGTTGCCCTGGATATAAATGACGGAAGATATTTGTGCCGGATTGGTATCAGAAATTTTGAACTCAGTTGTATTAACCAGCTAAGAGACGAAAGACAACAGCGTCAACGAATATTCCTATTGCTGTCCCGAGATTCCTGATTGGGGCACAATGTGTCGACTTGTATGTAGGTTACTAGCGGGGCTGAAGTTTCACATTCGACACAAACATAAAAACCGAATAATATATACATATAGGAGGTGCGGATAAGATTTTGGTCCGAAAAGTTTCACAAAATATAACCTGACCCTGATATCATTTGTGACAGCATTTAAATACTCAGAAAGAGTACAATACTAAATAGTAAATAATTTAAAATGCTTGATTATTTTTTATGGTTTTGGCGTTATAAAATATATTTTTGTAAAAAATCTTAGAAAATAAAATATTTAATTAAAATTATATATATATATATATATATATATATATATATATATGGGAGAATATATTAATTTTTACATATCAATACAATCTTAGGCAATTGAATGACAAAGTGGAAACATTTTTACACTGAAATATATATATGTGTGTGTGTGTGTGTATTTAGGCATGACAACCCAAAAGAACAACTCAATCTCGGACCTGCCATATATACAAAAATATAATGAACTACATAATGTTGAGATTGAGACACTACACCAAAACATAATTAAACCCCAAGAACAACAGCATATTACCACAGAACCAGAAATCTGTGATCTACTTAAGGCGGAATCTATGAAAGACACGCATGATAAAAGGAAAAATTCATCTAAACTCCTAAGTAAATCGCTGCAAAATAATTAAGCAACCATTTTGAAATATTATGTTGGTGCAAAAATAATGTCGTATTTTACGTTAAAAAATACGTCAAAAAACGACATTATTTTTGCACCAACCTAATAGTAATTGAAAAAGCTGATAAAGTAAACATCTTTGTTGTTTGAAACAAGTCTGACTACAACTTAAAAATTGAACAGTTACTTGATGATGACACCAAATTTAGAAAACTTACTAATAATCCTACTACTCAGCTAAAAGTGAAAATTAATTAATTAATTAATTAATTAATCACAGCTAACAATGCGGAAGAAGACAATTTAAAACTTACCAAAAATAATCGGAGACTGTGAATCAAGATACATTTACGGTTCTATCAAAACGTACAAACCTAACTTTCCACTCCGCCCTATTATATCCCAAATTCCAACTCTTATCTACCAACTAAAACGCTTAACCAACTAATTACACTATACATACCTAACAAATACAGCATTAAATCAACCCTTGAACTTATACAAATATTAAAAACCGAAAAACTTAACAAAGAAACCATAGCATCACTTGACGTTGAAAATGTTTACTTACGTTCCAGTTAGAGAAACCATATAATATAATAACCAATAATTCATCCCTGCCGCCATTAAAAATTAAACCTAAAATACTAAGAAAATTATTGTTAACCTGTACCACTGATGTCCCATTCTATGATCACAGAAATAACGTATATGTGCAACATGATGGCGTTTCAATTGTTTCAGTTCTGGGTCCAACCTTCAGCAACTTCTACATAGCCAACCTAGAAAATAATATATTTAGCACCACCAAGAAACCTTCCATCTACCTAAGATATGGAAAAAATATACTTATTTTAGTTAAAAACGTAGAAGAAATAATTGAACTCCAAAAAATCTTTCAAAAAACTCTGTCCTCAATTTCACATACAAACTTAACAATGATAACAAAATCGCTTTCCTTGACATTTTAATAGACACAAATAATAACACATTTACTACCTCTTCATATAAAAAAGCAACCAGCAAAAACTCTTGTACTCTCAACTATAAGAGTGAATGTCCTAATTACTACAAAATAGCACTTATAAAGAATTTAATTAACTGAGCACAAATTAATTCCTCTATAAAAAAGATTTTCTACACTGAACTAAAAAAAATACTAAGCAGACTCTCATTGATAATGACTTCCCAAACCAGGTCTTAGATGAACAAAAAAGACGATTTATCAAAAACTTCAACATAGTCAAATAGAATATGGTACTTCCACAAAGGACCCTAAATATATCAAACTCTTATATTGTAACCGGAGGCAAGCTAACTACAGACAGGATGAGAAAATCATAAAAAATCTCATTCGTACTAATATATCTTCCATGGATCCTAATAAAAAAATAAAATTAATCATATATTATAAAAAAAATATAATACAACCAATTTAATTATTCACAATATATCCTCCCCACCAACTAATGTTATATATAAAACCAACATTATATATCATTTCAAATTTCCCTTAGGAGAGTGTATCTGCAACATAAAAACAAATATATATATTGGATATACGACAACTACATTAACGAAACGTCTTACACTACACATGTCTGACCATTCATCCATTGCAAGACATCTACACCAATATTTGCAGTATAAAAAAATACTGATAGATAACAAAAATATCTTTCACCAAAAAATAACAAATTCAAACTACAGATCCTCGAAGCAATCTATATTAAAAAAATTAAAGCTGACACTGAATAGAATCAGGTACAAATACTGTAGAAATGTTCTGAAATGTTTATAAAAGGAACAGTTTTTCATACTTTAATGCACGCCTGACCATGGCATTACAACATAGAAGAAAACATTCCATAACGGATATTTTTTCACGTTCTAATGAACGCTAAACATGACTGTCAACCGTTGCACTTAAAAGCAAAAAGCAAAAAAATTATAGTAATGGATAGCAACACTCAGTTTTGTATTACTACTTGCACCCCTGAAGATGATCTCAGAAGAAAATCGAAAGTACTTGGGAAATAAAAGCGATTTCCACAGTTATAGCACATTTCACATCATTTAACTGCAATACACAGAAGGTTATTCGTGAGTATGAACGGATTATGTTTAAAATAAACAGACATAATATCTGTAATTTATTTATTCATATATATATATATATATATATATATATATATATATATATATATATATACACACACACAAACACAAATTTCAATTCCAGCCAAAAGTTAAAGGACACAATAAAATGAATAGAGAATTATGACAAATAAAAAGTTAAGTAGAAAAAGAAAAAATGAAGTTTTATTTCATAGACCTCAGGATAAAAAGAACATAGATTGGTCAGTGGAAAGAAGAGCTATCTCCCTTGTAAACCTTTTCTCCAATCTTCATTTTGGAGGCTTTTCTTCCAAACTGTTATTCCACTTTTTTGGTCAGTCCACACATCTCACTGGAAACATCCCACATTTTCTGAGCTAGTTCCGGATCCTTAGCAAAAGTCGAAAGCTGATCAGATATTGCCACATTTTCAAAATACTGTCCTGAGACTTTTTCTAGGGCAGGGTCTGCAGCCATGTAGATTGCAGTTTGGGCTGCATCTTTTGGAGTCCGTCCAATGATTGTTGATAACCATCCAAAGAACCTCATAAATATGATGACAAACTTTTTGTGACTGTCTCTATACCAAATTCCAGACGACACATATCCTGGGTGCATGCTGTTAGCAACAACGCCATGTTCCTTAAGTTGTTTAGCCAGGACATTTGTATGGAGGATCTGGGCAAGTTTACTCGTTGGATAACCGAAAAGTCCAGGATATTTCATGTCAGATTCTGGTTTTGGTTCCCGACTAAAGTCCAGAGTCCTGGTCACTTTTCTGTGATACATGGAGCTGACATTAATGATTCGACTTGGGCTGGATTTTTTTAGCAAACCAAGGAGGAGATGAGTAAGAAGAAAATGTCCAAGATGGTTAACTGCAAATGTGTAATCATAACCTTGTTTGGAGGTTTTAACGGGCCCTATGCCAACACCCGCATCATTTATCAAAACATCAAGTTTTGGTTCAGATGCACAAATCTGGAAATAGACAAAATTATAAAAATAAAACTAGATTATATGTATAAATCATATAGTATTAATATATGTAAAAGGTTTGTAACTTAGCTGATTGATGTTACTTTCAGCATCCTGACTCCAGAGTTTTGTAGGCGGGTCTGTCCATCCACTCGTTAGGGAATATCAGCAATTGACTGCTTATATTTTCTCGATTTTTCTTTTTTATATGCACTTATCATTGGTATAAGTTTTGCTCATAGTGTGTGTGTGTGTGTGTCCGTTCGTGCACATGCGCCCGTCTGCACGGATGTGTGTCCGTGTAGGGTGTCGTGATTATTTGTCTTTTTTGTCGTTTCTTTTTCTCTACTTTACACTCTTTAGTCTTTTTTCTCATTTTGTCTTTTCCTCATTTATTTCAATTGTTATCATTTGTTGATTATTCTGTTTTCGTTTTTTCCTAGACATGTCATTCATATATATATATATATATATATATATATATATATAAAGTGTTAGCATCTGTATATAAAGCTGAATACTTTACCCCTAAATTCTCCTTAAACTTAACTCTTGACTCATCTGAAATATTCCTGTCTAATTTCCCACTTAGAACTGATTCTCTGTTGAGTGATATGCATATAACCCCTTCTCTGGTTTCTGCTATCATCTGTAACCTAGATCACCATAAAGCATGTGGACCTGATAGTATCCCTCTAATAGTCATTAAGACGTGTGCTCCTGAACTGGCTCCTGTTCTCTCTAAACTGTATAATAAATGCCTCACTGCATACTTCCTAATGATTATTATAGGGATACCATTGGGTCCACATGCTTTGTGGGGATCTAGGTTAGAGATAATAGCAGGATCCATAAAAGTGGTTATATGCATATCACTCAACAGAGATTCAGTTCTAAGTAAGAAGTTAGGCAGGGAAACTCCGGATGAATTAAGAATAGTGTTTTTCTTATAATAGATACAATTGATATAATATAATCAGGTGTTCACCTGATCAGCCATAAGTACCAGTTTTGTACAAGTTATGTTCACAGTCAAGAGGTAGTTTTTAGTATTAATCACCTTTGGTGATTTTAGTTAGTAAGTTTATGTGTACTCCATCACTACCTTTACTTGTAGGTTCACAGCCATATCACATGGTTCTCGTACTAAAGTTAAGCAATGTTGAACCTGGTCAGTACCTAGATGGGTGACCGCTTGGGAATACCAGCTGCTCTAAGTTTGGGTGTGCAAGTGGTGTAAGCTTGAGTGTACGGGTGATGTAAATTGGATGTGCGGGTGGTGCAAGTGATAAAAGTTTGGGGCTGGAAATCGGAGAGCTGAGTTCCAATTCAAATCAGGTTCACTATTTTCACTGCGCAAATACCCTTGGGAACGATATGAATCTACTTCTTATCCCACCAGCTATGGGTTAATTAATAGAACTTGTATTAGTAAAAATCATTATTATCGCCACACCCACCCCAACCTCAAATTTTTAAAATTTAAAAATATTTTCTGGATTTAAATAACTTGCAAATGGTTGCTAAGACTTTAAAAACAAATCGATCAATCAATTAAAACCTTACTGTAACATCTTGGCTTAGACGAATTAGTCACTAATGACCGAGACTGTGTGCATAATGCATATAAAACTGGTAGCAGTCACCAGCTGGATGAACAACTGAATATATGATATGAATTCGGTCATTGCATAATTAAACCAAAGTAACTTTGCAGCTGTCAAGAGTGATAAGATACTGAATATTTATTACATGTTGGAACTATTTTTTCATGTGCATGAGGAATGTTTCAAAACTGTCTCTTGTCATGATCAGTACAAGACTAATGAACACTGACAAGAAGGCAGATAAGAGAGCACTATATATTTGGGCTGAGCAACCCAGGGACAGTTTTCCCCGCAGATAGCGAAAGAGACATTCATCTGTGAATAATCTCAAATGCACGCATCTGGCAAACAATATTATAGTGATCACATAAACACATCCTAATAGGAAAAAAAAGAAATCTGTCAAACTTTCCACTCCCTACATATGCTGCTTTTTGTTCCATTTTTGTTACCTGTTTTTAAATGAGAGCTTATGATCAATATAAAGAATAAAATTCAAGTATATTTTTCTATACATTGTGTGTGCTTTGTTGTGTCAGAATTAGATCTGCATTTAATATTTTTTTGTCTTTGTTTTTCTGTTGTAGAAAAATTGTTACCATCTGAAGATTTTCCAGTGAACAAGATGACTCCCTAGTGATTGACATATCCTTAAAAGGTCTTTGACCAGAAAGAATCCTTAAGGACCTCTAAAATTTTGATACACCAACAAGATGGCTCTACATTAAGAAGAACCAAAAATCCAATGCTGTTCAATATCACCAAAAGAATTTGTTAACAGTTTTAATGTCGCTCAATCCACAATGACAACCACCAAATACTTAACATGCAAAGATGCGACCCAGAACAAATGAATAGAGACCAATTATGTTATGGCAAAGAGAAAAAAACAACAAATGTCACTCAAAGAAATAAAACTGTAATGAACATCTTAAGTGAATGTAAGAAACTGGATCATTAAAAATATAGAAAAAGGCATAACAGATTAGAAAGAATGATACATCATTAAAATTATGCAAACAGCTTATGTTTCACCATATAGACAAAGGATATGAACAGAAAGTAGGCTAAAAATACTCTTGAAGTTTGACGGCCACCCTGGTCATCCCTTTTGACTAAATTGAATAAATTAGTTATGAACAAAGTTAATTTACCGAATTGTTGTCTACGCAGTTTAAAAAATGGGCATTCACAGGATTTTATCTGAAGCAGCCAAGGAACATGAAGGTCAGTCATGCCCATAATTGGAGCACTTGGAACAATACCAAAAAGCTCTTGAACAGACTGGACATATTGGGTATTCAAAGAAGGATTTAAACTGTCTAGGCCATTGCAGTGTTTGATGTCTTTCAGATTACTGAAGAGGCTGGAGGAAACTTGCAGCTTGACTCTCATTCTCTTAAGAAATAGAGTTAAGATGCAAAAATAAAATAAATTTATTATCTTTATGCCAAATCAATGGGTCTCCACAGCTTCCTTTTCTTTGATATGTGTGAATTACAATGACTTTTAGAGAAGTATAGTAGGATTTTCTGTTGCCTTTTACATGGCTTTGAATTCATGGTTGTCACGGTTAGTGAGTGCAGCTTACCCTATTTATTTTACCTATAACTTGGGCTGGGAGGGCACTTTGACGTGTGTAATGTTAAAATACAACACTGCCATGATGAAAAAATGCATAGAAATCAGTTATATCAAGGCAAAGAGAAACAACCATAAATCTTCAGGGAGTATGTGAGTGTCACCTCCGCTTACCAACCCTGTAGAAATCTTGCCACAAGCGGCTATAGGTCTTAGCTCAGATGCCCACTGGTAACACTGTTATGTAATCCTTTTGAAACTACTCTCTGCAACCTCTTAGGTAGTACATAAGCCTCTCGTCATCCAAACCATTTGTAGCCAATATTTCTACAGTGAGCTATGCCAATGAGTCTATAGTGGCCTTGGGCTTCGCGGTTAAAATGAACAGTTGATTTATCCATGCCAAAAGGTTAAGAGAAGATGATAATGATGAGGAAACACATGGGTAATTTTAATAAAACAAGATAAGGAATTTATTCACAAATTTACACACTTGAGGTTTGTCAGTAGCTCGATTCTGGAAAATAAATCAGAAATTTTTAAAGTTCGTAGTTTCAATGACATGCCATGAAGAGGAAATGTTCATACAACAGATTAACTGATCTGACACAAAATAATATTCAAAAATGTTAAAACAAAGGTAAGAGTGTTTGTTGTTCACGCAAGGGTTATATGGTTGCATACGTTCAAAAGTAGACAAAGAGAGATAATTTGAAATACTTAGCTTTCTTGGATTGTTGAAAGAAAATGCTTTGAAGTGCCAAGTGCTTGGTTAAAAACTGTTGTCAAGTAATTTCCCACGGGCAAGAGCTTGAACACTGGACGTGTGAACAGAAACAAAACTTTTCACATCATTTCCGACACTTGTTAATTTAATATTTTTCCTCATTTTATATCAAAAGGTATTTCACATAAGTTCGCTATTTTCTTTTCTTTTTCTTTTGCTCAATGACTAATTGCTATGAAGACTAGGTTTTCATTGGTTCAAAAGCAGTTTTACATAAGCTAGCAAAGTTCTTCCATTTTTTTCCTCAGCTCGCCTAAATTTGAAGGGAGGGGGTAAAGAGTTATTATTATTTCGTACTCATCATAAGTCCAAAGAATTTTGGCTGTAAGGCTGTCCCCAGAGATTTTCACCCTCTGGACTTTGGTTTATTAATTCCATAACATAATAAATCAGCATTTTCTTGATGCCCTTTCCTGATATTTTCTATAGGTCTTCAGTTGACTCCAATGTTGTATCATTTTTTGGTCATCCCTTCTGTATAGCGTCCTGGGTATGACGATAAACTACATCCAACAACAATAATGTTTTGGAAAAAATAATGTTGCCAGCTATACGTTTTTTGGAAACAGTAATGTTGCCAGCTATACGTTTTGTTTTTTTTTTTGAAAAAATAATGTTGCCAGCTATATGTTTAATAGTACTGTATATTTAATATATGTATAGGTATATATATATATATATATATATATATATATATATATATATATATATATATAGATAATATTAGTGGTAAATATACATATATATGCAAAATCCACAGGTGCATATATACACATGTATATTTTAGAATAAAAAATTTCCGAGAGGATAAAATCCAGGTAGAACTCAATGTCCAGGACAGAGTAAGGATATAATAAAAAGGCTTAAACACTAATATTCCATGGTCATAATTTATTCCATTGGAATCGTAAATACGATCCAATTCATCAGACCTACAAATTCAAAAAGAAAACAGAAAAAAACCCACTCCGGAAATAAAAATAGAATTTAGAGAGAGTGTAATTATGAGAGTGTGGGACGAATGTTAGTTTATAAGAGAGGGGTTTAACAGAGAGAGTTTTATTTAAAATTAGGTGTGAGTGGAAGGGGGAAAAAGACTGTTGACGGATGTCTAAAACAGTATAAGGATACACATCGAGGTGACAATACACACACCATGGCCGATCAAATCTTAAAGAAGGAGGGAGAGGTAAGGAAGGAAGTGGTGGGGAAGAAAGATGGGGCGGGTGAAATTAAAATTGAAAGGGACGCTGTGTAATTGAGAAAATTTGACAAAAATAATATCGACTGCAGGTTACAAATCAAATATTATAAACAATAAATATGACGATTATCTAATCTGGCGAGGACCTATATTTTTATGTTCAAAACGCATGCAAAATCACACACACACAATAAGTTATACACGTATATACATACACATCGCCGTGTACCTACATACACACTTACATATATCCATGTACACATACACGTAAATCCACATATTCACACATACATACACACATACATATACATACACACACACACATATATCTGATTCAATATCTCAGATACTAAGCGCTTTCTAATAATTACCGCGCATATGATAAAGAAATAATTACACCTACATATATACACACATACACATACACACACACCTCCATATATATATAAATATATACATACATACATGCATACATACACATACACACACATATATATATATATATATACATACATATATATATGTATATATATACATACACACACACACATACATACATACATATACATGTACACACACACACATACATCCATATATATACATATATACATAGACACACACACACATGTATATACACACACACACATACATATACACAAACATCTACTCGTATACATACATGTATATACTACACCCACATACGTATACATGAATATATACACATACACACACATATCCATACATATCCATACACATATATACAAATACACACACCCCTAAATATATACCTACATATACCCGTAGCCAAGTACATACATACATACATACACATACATACACACACACACACACACACATATATATATATATATATATATATATATATATATACCCACATACCTACAAATACATACATATAAATTAGAATTTAAAAACTAAATAAGTAAAATTTCAACAATTTATATATACACATATACCCACATTCATACAAATACGTACAAATACATACATATAAATTAGAATTTAAGAACTAAGTAAGTAAAACAATTTGGGCGTAAAAAAAAAAAAAAAAAAAAAAAAAACCATAGCGCATCACAAAAACACACACAATGATCTATATAGAGATAAAAAAAATTAACATAATAGTCATTCCGTTCAAATGTCATGCCCGATGTTTTGAACCAAGATGGAACTGACATAAGTGACAGAAAGTTACAAAACGGTGTTTATGTTTTGAATCTCTTCTTATGTCTACATTTAGAAAATATCTCATTACGAAGATTCAACAGTTCATCTTGATTTTTATCTTTGGTATGTGTATATATAAATTGTTGAAATTTTACTTATTTAGTTTTTAAATTCTAATTTATATGTATGTATTTGTAGGTATGTGGGTATATATATATATATATATATATATATATGTGTGTGTGTGTGTGTGTATGTATGTGTATGTATGTATGTATGTACTTGGCTACGGGTATATGTAGGTATATATTTAGGGGTGTGTGTATTTGTATATATGTGTATGTATATGTATGGATATGTGTGTGTATGTGTATATATTCATGTATACGTATGTGGGTGTAGTATATACATGTATGTATACGAGTAGATGTTTGTGTATATGTATGTGTGTGTGTGTATATACATGTGTGTGTGTGTCTATGTATATATGTATATATATGGATGTATGTGTGTGTGTGTACATGTATATGTATGTATGTATGTGTGTGTGTGTATGTATATATATACATATATATATGTATGTATATATATATATATATATGTGTGTGTATGTGTATGTATGCATGTATGTATGTATATATTTATATATATATGGAGGTGTGTGTGTATGTGTATGTGTGTATATATGTAGGTGTAATTATTTCTTTATCATATGCGCGGTAATTATTAGAAAGCGCTTAGTATCTGAGATATTGAATCAGATATATGTGTGTGTGTGTATGTATATGTATGTGTGTATGTATGTGTGAATATGTGGATTTACGTGTATGTGTACATGGATATATGTAAGTGTGTATGTAGGTACACGGCGATGTGTATGTATATACGTGTATACGTTATTGTGTATGTATGGTTTTGCATGCGTTTTGAACATAAAAATATAGGTCCTCGCCAGATTAGATAATCGTCATATTTATTGTTTATAATATTTGATTTGTAACCTGCAGTCGATATTATTTTTGTCAAATTTTCTCAATTACACAGCGTCCCTTTCAATTTTAATTTCACCCGCCCCATCTTTCTTCCCCACCACTTCCTTCCTTACCTCTCCCTCCTTCTTTAAGATTTGATCGGCCATGGTGTGTGTATTGTCACCTCGATGTGTATCCTTATACTGTTTTAGACATCCGTCAACAGTCTTTTTCCCCCTTCCACTCACACCTAATTTTAAATAAAACTCTCTCTGTTAAACCCCTCTCTTATAAACTAACATTCGTCCCACACTCTCATAATTACACTCTCTCTAAATTCTATTTTTATTTCCGGAGTGGGTTTTTTTCTGTTTTCTTTTTGAATTTGTAGGTCTGATGAATTGGATCGTATTTACGATTCCAATGGAATAAATTATGACCATGGAATATTAGTGTTTAAGCCTTTTTATTATATATATATATATATATATATATATATATATATATATATATATATATATATATCTTAATTTGGCATTAAATGACCCACAGTGGTTGATATGCCATAAAACCCAACCAACCAACCAACCCTTCTGTATAGTAATAATACTGGCACATTGATATCAGCTCAGGCTGTCTGCATTGTTGTGCTTCAATCCAACTTGACATACTGCTCTATTTTTTTTCACCCATCATACCAGCCACCCGTCTAGGTACATTAATGTCATTATCCACTTCAGTGTAGCATGACTGATCCAGACAGTAAACATTAATCAATACGGGTAGAGGTGGAAAAAGTTCACACGCTTGACTAAAGGATACCTGCTCCTTCCTCGTCATACAATTCCTTTCTTCCAGAGTAAAAACTATCAGCCGTATACAAGCACTTTCTCAGATCAATAATTAAAATTAACGTTGAATGAATGAAGCATGTAGGTCGTAGCAAGAACTGTCCGTCTTCAAACTTCATGGATTGGTGCTACAGAATCACAAACAAAGAACTGTACTAAATAACAGAAACCATATCACTTGAGCAATTTTAACATCAGCAACAACTAAAATGGATAACTCAAAGAGAAAATAATAACATAATTAACATGTTGACATTTCACACTACTTCAAGCAAAAGGTGAGGAAGGAAGCCTCCATCAATACTGGAAAAATCAATAACAGTTACTGGACTTAAGAAATCTATTTTCTTGAAAAATTGTTTTAATCAAAAGATTTTATAAATTTCATTCAAGAGTAGGACTGGTTGCCCGATCAAGGAATGCTGAAAGTTTCCTTATAAGGGAACGGCTAATATTGCTATTATCATTACTGCTGAATTATGCCACAGCCTTCTTGATTTTGTTGTGGCTGTTATTGCACTACAGGATGAAAGACTTTGACAAGTTCAGAGCCTCCTTAACTGTGCCTTTGATATCCTCATAAAGTTGTCCTTTAATGAAGGGATTGTAGTCAAGTTCTTCTACGTGAGTCACTAGTAGTAGGAAGACAAGCCAAGGAAACTCTTCAACTATGTCAGTACAGATCAGTTGACAGCAACTACTTTTTCTGTGTCAGTGAGCTTTCATACCGTACTCACAATGAACTTCCAAATAGCACTTACAGGAAGAAATGACACAAAATTATTTCACAAACATCCATGATGTTATTTTTAAATGACATTAACCAGAAGAAAATTAAGTTATATAATACTTAGATAAATGTTTTGTATTTTTTTTTTTTTTTTTTTTTTGTCGGATTGGAAAAAAATATGTTTTCTTATTCTTAGAAGTGAACATTTTTTCCCAATAAAAGCTGAAAATTGTTAATCATTGAATTTACTAAATGACTGAAACATATCTCTGGAATAAATATTGTATTTTTAAATTTGTGGTTTACTTTTTTCGTCTATAATGGTGATTTGATGAGCTGATAAGTGGCAAAATCCAGAAAGAAACTAGCAGAAGTTTCTCGGAACAAAAAGGATAAAGAGGTAATATTAACTGTAGCAGAATGATCTGATGCATTGGGACACTTCAGAGTAGGGTCATGGTTAACAAGCTAGTCTATTTGACAATCACTACTGAGTAGTGAGCTCGATTCTCACTGAGTTCACCATACTTGTGACAAGTAATAACAGTCATCTTACTTAAACTAACATGACTTGTTCTTATAGCTAATGAAAATTTATATTAAACATGAGTGAACATGATAATAGTTTATGCAAATATTTGAAACAGGAATGTGCATAGGAAATCGGATTTATTTTTATTTTATTTATTTATTTTTTGGCATCAATATTCAGAGAACTTAAAACGATTACTTGGTTACTTATCTTAGTGCATCATTTTACTTACAATTTTTTTCATATGTCGCAAACAGTCAGTGCGTTATTTAATCAGCAGTGACTTTTTATCACTTATATTATTATCAACTTAATTTTTTTACATTTACATAAGTAGCGAAGTAATCGTTCTAAGTAACACAGTTAATCAAAATAAATGCTGCGTTTTTTTTTTCAATAAAGGAAAACAAAAGCTAATATCAAGCAAAACAGTTTTTAGATGCAGATCTTTGTTAAGGTAAGTAACTCAGATGAATACAGTTTATCAATTTGAAAGAAATCAGTCTTTTAAATTACATTAAAATGCGAACATGTGGTAATATTCTCTTCTAATATAAGTTTCTTTTGAAACAATCTTGCAAGTAAATCATGGTGATCCTTGGTTGTTAAGTAATTTTCAAATATTTTTTAATCATTAAAGCCACCAAAGTGCAAATGGTTTCTGGGTGATGGAGAATATGAGGAGAAAAACACTATTAAGGAGAGAGAATAATAAAAAAAAAACAAGAATTAAGAAGACAGAAGATAACAAGTGATACTGCATTAAAATTTTTGAAAATCAAATTTGACTGGGAAGCAAGAAGCCGTACGTGAGAAATGTGATAGAAGAAATTGTTAGCATAGAACTTACGGTTACAACTAGCCATTTCAAATGTAAAATGATGAAACCTTGCTGCCACCAATCTAATACTCTACTAAAATTCATAAAGTCTAGCTACCACAGAGGAAAGTTCATCAGAACATTTGCTATGAAAATATTTATAGGAAAAACACAGAGAAACCATGTTACAGTGGAAAAGTGACTTTTATAAAAAAAAATGTAATTTTCTTTCTTTGAAAGGAGTTTAACTTAGCTACCAAAATGGGTGTTGTTTTTTTTTTTAAATTAAAACAAAAAATTGTTACCCTAGTATTAAAATATTAAATTACTCCACTGGATTGTGAATGGTATGCTGTGATTATTAGTCTGTGAAAGTCTATTAGTTGTGATAATTCACTGAAAATCTCACTTTCAAACTGGGTTCTTCTGTCGGTGACAAATACAAATACAAATTTTTGTTCCAATCTGAGTTGTAACCTCAACAAGCAGAGAATCACTGGTTGACATAGCAGTCCGCCATAATAGTTTTCTGATCCGAACCTTTCGTTTGACATGGGTCCTCTGGATGGTGACGTCGACTGGAGTTTGGCTGTATTTTACAGACTGATTTATTTGGCCACTGGCACCATAGTTTGCATGTTTGGGATTTTTTCCCATACTTGGGGCCTCTGGTTTTCGTAAAACGGACAAATTCCAGTTCGTGTCTCAGTTTTGGTGTTTGCTGTTGGTCCGGTTTGCCTTCTTTAGCATTCATATCCGTTTTCATAAACAATGTTAGCTCACTATTTACATTATTCGGACTATTGTCCTCATCTTTGTCGCCATATTTATTACAACGATTCGGCCGTTGTACGGTCCGGCCTTCTTCAGGTGATTGGAATGTTGAACTGAACCATTTTATTTCGTTCACTGGAGTAGAATGTTCTAGTTCAACGTGCCATGTTTAATGGATGTCAGTTATCAGTTATCTCCTGTTAATTCCCCTCTCCGAGTTCTCCACTTAACGACCTTAACGACACTTCGCAGATATCTCTCCCAAGTAAGACCACCCATAGAAGAGGAACATGACTAAAGACTGTGTGTACGCTATCCCGTGCAGCTGCGGAAAGATATATAAATGGGAGACAGGCCGCCCCCTTAAGGTAAGGCTTCAAGAACACCAGAAAGCTGTAACATGAGGGGAAGTGGAAAAATTAGGCGTGGCTGACCACATATAGAGAGAAAAGGGAGATCACCGCCCTCTGTGGGATCAGGTTGAAATCATAGACAAAGAACACCATTGGAAAATTCGTAAACTTAAGGAATCAGCACATATTCCAGGCCACATAAATCTCCTGAGCCGATCAAGCATAGAAATGAATACAATATGGGAACCAGTAATAAGGAGTGCCAGAGAAAAGCGATAATAACAACAAAAATTGCAATATAAGCTCTGGTAAAAAACATGCAATGATAACAGCTAAAATTGCAATATGAGCACTGGTAAAAATGGTTGCTGAAGACATTTGGTTTATAATACCCAGAAATTTATACACAGATGTCTTCAAGGACACATGGCACAGTGGCATAAACGCTATAGATCCAGTGACAGGACCTAAACAGTGTGAGTTCAATACCCGGTTAAGGAGAGGGGAATTAACAGGAGATACCTAATAACTGACATCCATTAAACAAGGCACGTGGAACTAGAACAGTGAGCGAAAATAAAGGGTTCAGTTCGACATTCCATCCACCTGAAGAAGTCGGGAGCGTACAACAGTTGTAATAAATATGGCGACAAAGATGAGGACAATAGTCCGAATAATGTAAAAAATAGTGTACATAATCCCTCATCTCAGAAATATAGACAATATTAGCTCGTCGGCTAAGATATTCACTTCTTTCAGTGTTAGGTTTCTAGCAGAAGCTATGAATGGTGTTATTATGGAAGCCAAGTCTTCTACAACTTCTACTTTATCGGCTGTTGCCATTAACTCTGTCAGATAGTGCGAGGACCTGCTGTTAGCTTTTTGTATCGTTTATTAACTTACCAGTTTAGTTCTCTCGTAGTTTGTGATAACAGCCTCTTTCAGATCTTCATAATTTTTTTTGGTTAAAATAGACGCCTGAAGTTTCATTACCAGTTGTAGTGGCAGGGCCGAAAGCACATTGTAAAAAATAAAAATTGGTTTCTGTGTTTGTTCTTTTTCTTATGCAGAACTGGGCCTCAATAATAGCAAACCAGACAGCAGCGGCCGTTTCCATAAATGTTGGTATTTTTATACCAACATTGCTGATGTGTCCCTTTCATTCATTTTGTGGTGAGGTTGAAAGTTGAAATGTTCGTTTCACTTTTTCTTTTTTCTTTTTTCTTTTTTTTTTTACACACGTGGTGAATTAAGCATTAATTTTTTTTTATACATATATGGTGAATTAAGCATTCAATAATTTTTTCTTCGTTGGAGTTACCACTTATGGAATTTGAAGTTGCGTGTTGGTGTATTGTGTGTGTGTGTGTGTTCACATATAAACAATTAAAGAAGAAGCAGCAAAACTTGGATTTCTACTACGGACCTTTAATTCTTTTTTGTAGAACCTGTAGGGAAACAAAATTATCAATATCTCTTGCTTGTCTGTTTTCTTTTTCTGGTAAGGATAAAGAATGGTTAATGGTTGAGCTTAAGTCAGCTTTGCCCTGGAACGACAACAGTAAAAGTTGTACTTACTTCGTGTATGGCGCTACAAAACACGCCCGAACGTTATGCGTTCGAAAGTGGAAAGAGAGCAGCCCTCTCTTTTCCAGAAGTAGGTCATAAAATTGCGCAGATGACCAAAAACCATTTCCGGTTCCTTTATTACTAGCATCATGAGAAAATGTATTTTTTTATTCTTTATTATTATTTTTTTCTATTAATTTTAAGTTTTTAATTATTTTTAATTCATTTTTCCCACAAATCATCCTATTCCAACGAAATTTTCAGTATTTATTGAATTGTATATTATTATTCACTACAGTATACAATTCAATAAATAAATACTGAAAATTTTATTTGTTTGGTTATTTTATTAACAAAACTTTGTGGAAATATTTCGTGTGTACATTTTTAATTTGGTGCATTTTCGTTGATCTTTTTACAGTTACAAGGAAAACTTCCTAAAGATTCAGGAAAAAATATGCAGCATCAAGGGTAAACAACTAAACATATTGAAAATTCATTCTGAATCTCACCAAAAATAATTTAATATAACTCAAAATATATTTTTCTGTCAGTTGTTGCGTCCATAATTTAATAAAACACATTATTTTCTTTCAGATTGGACAGGAAAAAAATACTCAATATATATTTTTAAAAACTTACTCGTAAATCTTTCAGCGTTTTTTATTTGTCTATATTTCTGAGATGAGGTATTATGTACATTACATTATTCAGACTATATTGTCTTCATCTTTGTTGCCATATTTATCACAACGTTTCGGGTGTTTGGAATGTCGAATTGAACCTTTATTTCGTTCGCTGGGGTAGACTGTTCTAGTTCCAGGTGCCATGCAATGTCAGTTATCAATTATCTCATGTTAATTCCCCTTTGCAAGTTTTCCACTGCCTTAATCAGGTATTGAACTCAGACTCTTTGGGTCCTGTCACTGTGTCTAACTAACGCCTTTATTCACTGTGCCATGTGTCCTTGAGGACATCTGTGTATGAATTTCTGGGTATTATAAACCAAATGTCTTCAGCAACCATTTTTTACCAGTGCTCATATTGCAATTTTTGCTGTTATCATTGCATTTTTTTTAACATAGCTCATATAGCAATTTTCGTTGTTATTATTGCTTTTCTCTGGCACTCTTATTACTGGTTCCCATATTGTTTTCATTTCTATGCTTGGTCGGCTCAGGAGATTTTTGTGGCCTAGCATATTTAAAGAATCGGGAAATGTTTAATGTCATTTTCGAGTGTGAACCTTTTTTTAAAAAATAAAAATTAACTTTTTTCATTTTAGCAGTTATTTTTGTTATGGATGTTCAAAAAGGAAATAATTCTAAATTACCGCTTTTAACTACTTTTTCCTATTGGAAAAGGAATGTGATTTATGATAATTCAATATTTCTTAGATGCAGAATAATTAAAAAACGAAAACACATTGGGTGTAATTAGATATTTTATGACATGGAGCTTGTACAAAAATAAAAATAAATAAATAAAAGCAATGTATAAAACTCAAAAGTAACATTTAACTTAATAAACTGCTTCTAATGTAGTATAAAAATAAAATTATTAATTCTACTAAGTTTCATAAAATCGTATAAAATAAAAGTTAAAAAATTATATTCTTAAATTTTTGGTTAGCTAATGTTAAAGATAATTTATTTTTAAACATAAGTACGAAACCAATGTCTTGATTATTGCACTGCTGGTGTTCCGTATTTTTTCAAATTTTTATTTTTAATTTTTCGCACATTTTTTAAGACAGGGGTGTAATTATACAGTTTTTATTTTTTAACCTCTGCTCCGACAGGTTACTCTTTGTAAATAAACGTTATTTTCATTAAGCTTTATGTAAAAAGTAAACATTACTTTTGCAAAATCAAGTTAATTAATCATTAAATTTACTAAATGACATCGAAATATATCTCTAGGATAAATATTGGATTTTTAAGGGACTTTTAAATTTGTTGTTTACATTTTTCATCTATAAAGGCGTTTCGATGAGTGACGAGTGAATATGCCAATGTTTTTAAAATTCCTAAAAACTTTATTTATATGGTAATTATTTTTTTCTTTTAATTCGGATTGGCGTTAGGTTGTTATCTTTCAAATAAAACTGAAATTTAATCTATTCCTAGATACCAACAATGAAGAAACAACAGTGGCTGAGGAAAACTTGGTTTCAGTTCAAAATTACACCGTCCTGGGTATGACGATAAACTACGTCCAAAAGCACGGCCTCTGATCAGGAGGTTTTGAAGAGCGTGGAACCACCTCTTAATTGTTGGTGTTCTCAGGTCCACCCTGACTCGGGGTGGTAGCACCTGTTAGGGTCCCAGATATGGGCAAATATTTAACCGACAAACTAGCGTCAAAACACTATGAATGTGTAAAAACAGGTTTTAATACCAGATATACCTTATAAAAAAATTATTATCAACAATAAATTGTTGAAAAAAATATATTACCAGTTATACATTTTTGAAGGAAAAAATATTACCAGCAATAAAAAAATTGTCGGCATTAAATAACCCATTGTGGTTGATATGCCGTAAAACAAACCAAACCAAGCCAGAATTACACTGAATTGAAGAAAAAAAATTTCTGATCACAAATATTTAAAATGGAACAAAGTAAAGATATACACCTACACCTCACTTAATAACTGGGTTCCATTTCAACAATCTAGTCGTTAGGTAAGAAGTTGTATCTGACTGCTATTTCAGGGACACTAAGCATCGGTGTCGCAATCAGCTTCAGATAACTTTGTCACTTTTGCACCATTTGCAACCTTTCTAATTTCTTTCTAAATGTTATTATACGCTACAGTAAGCAGTAAACGTAAGAAACAAATTCGAAAAGCAGCTCTGTTTGTATTGTAGTGAGTACAAGTCAGTTTTTTTTTTAGCTTTATTTGTTTATTTTGATTCGTTTTGAAGAAGGATAAAATAAGTTTTCATGTAACGTATAATACCAACTGTTTTGATCTTTTAATGAAATTGTTGAGGATGTGCAGAATTTATTAATTATGCTTGAAAGAATCAGAAGGAATTTGTGTAGGTTGCGTGACTTTCTGCATCCACAACAAATAAATAAACGAAATTTAAATACGATTAAGAACAAGACATATTCAATTAGAAACTAATAAAACATTTATATACAATTCAAAACAATATACAAGCAGGATAATTGGTATATGTTATGTTGGCAAAATGCGTATGATGTTTTAGGTTTCAGAATGTCTCTCTTTGTAATCGTTCGTTCATTTACAGTCCGTTTTAGATTTGTGTTGGTATTAGAATTGTTAATATTAAGTGTCTTTTTAGAAGGAGTTCTTAAGGAGTGATCTACCTTTGACTGTAATGTTTTTAAGGTCGTTTGCACATTGATGTTTACTTAATAGGTAGGGAATATAATTCACTTTGGATAAGCAATGTTCGAGAATCGATGTCCACAGAATTGGTTGAGTTTAAATTGTGAGTGAGTCAGCGTTGATGTACCTTTACGCGGTAAAATCGTGATTTCGAGTGACGTGGAGTATGTTGGCAATTTCTCTGTGGGTGTTCGTCACTGACTGCTTGGGTCAGTCGGCGTCTTCTTTTATAAGTTCTGAAAGTCCGAAATCGGCTCACTTAAGTTTTGGCGCAATTTCGTTTTGCACGTGAAACTTTCAGATTATAGTGTCGTTGACCAATGAGATTTGTTGGTTCGTCTAGTACGGTTTTAATTGGTTGAAGTTTTCCGTACGTAGGCGCAAGATATGGACTGTTCTGTTACTAGGGGTGATAGATAGGAAAAAGACGAGTCTACAAGATTTTACAGCTGGTCGTAAGTCCACGGGTGTCAGTTAAGTCGTTATGTGAGGAGTGGTTGTATTACTTTCTTACCTTCACAAAATCAAATTTAGTAGAGTGGAGTTTTATTTCAACTGTCGCCCAGCTTCTTCCCTATCCCCGAGAAAAAAAATTAAATGTAAATTACTGAAGGCGGATATCTAAGACTTTTTTAATACACCCCTCACCTGATATCTGCACCATATTCATCCACCCCATTAAAAACTCTAGATTCACCGTTTCATGTTGCTAAACTTTATATAGGTACCTCCACTTTTTTGGCATAAATTTTCGATAAACTAAGGTTTAAAATTAAATTTTAAAAATGAAAAATCTTTCTTGAAAATTTCATTTTAGCTTTAATTGAAAGCTTAATAATTAAATTTATTATTTCCATTAAGTAAAATATTCTGGTGTATTTCAGATAGAAATTATATAGATTGGAATGTCAAATTTAATTTCGATTTCTTAAAATTTTCTTAAAAGGGGCCATTTTCTTAATTTTAAGAAATTTGTAAACAAAACAAATTTTTCTATTTTAAAATTCTTTCAAAAAATAAATATATATTTCTGACACGTTATTTTAGTAAAATTAGAAAATTTAAAGTTAAATTAATCTGATTCGAAATAAATATTACTTACTTATAGTATTAAAAAAATCATATACAACCAATTATTAACGATTGGAAACCAACAAAATAAATTAGCTGACGTGTCTTTTTTTTTAAAATCAATTCACCTCAAGCAAGACGATAATGCCACTAAGAGAGAGGCTACTGGGTGTGAACGAGAATGAGAAAACTTTAGCAGGAACCAGAAAACCAATCCTAAAAAGAAAACAAGAGCTAAACCTCTACTCTTGTTTAAAAGACCAGGGAGGAGTGTGAACGGGACAATAGGGGAAAATTGTTTTCCGTGAAATGCATATGTGTGATTACAATGAATCAATCCTTAATTGTTTTGAAGTTGTGACCAAAAAAGAAGTATCTACATATGAGTGTGGAAGGGGTGCGCTAGGGTTGTAGTCTGAGAACCGGGGGAGGGGTAGCTAGAAAATGATTTGGAACCACTGCTCTAAGCAATGTTTGTCACCTTACAATCCCTCGCAGTCCCTGTTCTTCTATCCATTTATTTACAAAAGCTCGTTAGGTAGGTGATTTGATGCCCCTCCCCCCGCCACTTGGATTCAATATATCCAAAGTACCACCATGGACTTTCTAAAAAGACAAAAAGAAAAAAAAAAAAAAAACACATTTAAAATATTTTAAATGCCTTCTTTGAACTTAAATTTCAGTTCTTTTTTTAAAGATAATGGTCTTGTCGAGGACCGGGTGGTTTGCGTGTTGTTGAATTGGAAACACGTGCTATTATTTCCTGCTAGAAGGTCCAACTACAAGAAAATGGCGGACTCAAATTTAGTCCAACCGAAGATGAAAAGAAAACAAACTAAACCGATATATATATATATATAAGTGAACATAGAAGTCAACACTTAGAGGCGATAGTCTGTTTCATAGTAGATGCAATCGTCAGGCCATTGCATCTAGCATGAAACAGACTGTCGCCTCAAAGTGTTGACCTTCTATGTTCACTTTTATATTTACACACGCTCTATCTCTGATACTGAGCACTTTATCCCATAAATATAGCACATTTTAAGACTATATATATATATATATATATATATATATATATATATCAACAATTAAACAATTGTGCGTGTGAGCATTTGTGTTTGTTCTTTGGTGAATGTTCGTACGTACGTGTATGTGTGTATAATGTTCACGGCGTCTTCCTGCAAGTGGGAAACGCCATCTTTCTGCGAGAGCTCACATTGTAGAGGTGTTTGTTGAAATGAAGAAATGAAAAAAGAGAACGAAGCAAGAAGCTGCCCAGTATTTACAGTGTAGGGAGAGAGACCCCTAGTGAATAATTAGGGAATTAAGGAGGAGCTAACTCCGATAGTCTAAAGTAGGGTTTCTCAACCTGATTGATATCGTCCATCGGTAGGCGATTTCAACTGTTGGATGAGCAACGAACAACTGAACAGAAAATGGTGGGAGATTGGAAGTTTTGATGGGCGATTATAGGGTTTTGAGTATTAAAAAGGTATTTGAAGTACTGACCTCGGGATAATTCTTATTATTGCTTTTTTTATCACATTGGCCATATCGAATTTATCAAGTCCCTGTCAAACCATAATTTACCCATTACTGTATGCTTTCGAATATTTACTATACAGGTGGGCGGTAGAAAATTTTCCCATGTGAAAATGGGCGATGGCGCAAAAAGGTTTGGGAACCCCTGGTCTAAAGCTAATCCGTATGAAAAGAAAAATTAATTTCCGTGTATAAATTTATGAGGCATTTTTAAATCATTAGTACTTTTTTTCGTCACTCATCGACACATCGTGCCGCCATTGTATATGAAAAATACATATAAATTTAAAATTCTATTTAAAATCCAATATTTGTCCTAGAAATGCGTTTCGAAATCTATTAGTAAATTTAAGGATTAATTAACTGGATATTTTTAAAAGTAATGCTTACCTTTTTTGCCTAAAACAAAATGAAAATAATATTTTATTTACGCATGCTAGCCTGTGGGGTCAAAGGACAAAGTAAAAATACAGCCATTCTCCCACTGTCTGAAACAATGCGGGAAAAGTAAAGACAAAACCTAAAGATCAGCAGTGAGATAATCAAGAATTTGTTATTTATGTTGAAAACTAAATTTTCTTTAACCTTATATAACCAAGAGTTTAAGCATATTTTTTTTTTTAATTCTTTACGCTTTTATTGAACTTAATATAATGAATAATTTTATTTTTTATACTGAATGAGCGGGAGATATGATATTAGATTAATATCATAATACTCCACTGATATTGAATAGTAATCAGTGAACGCGAGATATCAGAATATTTCCTTTTTATCCACCCTTACCAAACATAGTCTAAACAGTTGCTAAAAGGAAAAAGAAACAACAAGGTGCCCATAAAAAAATGACGAAATGTACTCAGTGAGATATAGAACCAAACAATTTTATTAAAATAAAATAAAAGCAAATTTTTCTAAATATTAGTTATGCACAAATTGGGTGGTTTGTGCGCTCGGAAAAGGGAGTAATAAATTCTTGGATGTGAGAAATATATTTCTAAAATAAGGTTCAATGGTAGTTGTGGAAAAAAGATCTAGTTTACAATCAAAAAACAAAATATCACAAGAAAAATGCCAGCGTATGCAACACAACGCAAATTACAAGGAGGCAAATTACAAGGAAGAGGGTATATGAAAGGTTTTCAGTTAACCCCTAACCAAATTAAAAGGGTATGTTCACCTTGAAGGTATAAAATGTGAATGTTCTTAATAGTTATTCTGAGTTGATATGAGTTCAGTCCTCGACGTAAAAGCATTGTTTTTAGAATGGCTCTAGTTCTCCGTCGTGGAAACGACGATTTTGTTACAGATTGAAATAAGACTTAATTCTGTCGTGACAACGACAATTTGGTTGTCAAGAGATCCTTGAGGAGTGAGTTTTCGCGGCCGTTCGATCAAGTTTTGAGATAAAAACACCGCGTCTCCCACTCTTCTGGCGCTGCGTATTACTACCCACCCCGGTGTCGCGTCTCCTACGGCTCGCGATGTTCGTATTTCAAGGATTTTTATAGCCAAAGGTCGGCTCCGATTTTACCTGAAAAATTTTGGCGGTCAATACAAGTATTTCAGATTTCAATTCTTTCCTTGCTCTTTCCTTCACCTTCAACTGACCCCCTCCACTCCTTGGTCAAGGAGCTTTGCACGCAGACTGGCACGGTTCAGGTTTTAGTAAATTATTTTATTAGCTTCATTCCTTCCACCAAACTACTGAGAGCCAAATTTTTAACAACTATAATTATTTTACTGCAATAATAACTTCAGAGATTTATATATATATATATATATATATATATATATATATATATATATATATATATAATGAAATTGGACGAACGCTACCAATTTATATATATATATATATATTTTTTTTTAATCATTTCACCCCAAGCAAGGCGGGAAGCCACTAGGACGCAAGGGGTTACAGAAAATTTAGAGCAAGGTCAGATAGGAGTGATAGAAGAAAGGATGAGGGTAGTGGATAGATCAAGGCAACTGGAGATGTCGATTGACATTACACTTGAATAGCTGGAGATTATAGCTCACAGGGAAACAGTAATGTGTGTGTGTGTGTGTGTGTGTAAAAATTGGACGAACGCTCCCAAATTAAAAAGAATAAACGCAATATTGAAAGCGGGTGGGGTGGATAAACACACGCCCCAATATTTCCCCAAGGTTTTTTTAAAATAAAATATTCAGTTAAATATTGATTCATTAATGAATAAGTCCTAAAAATTTCGTTTGAATTCCATGATTTTTGGCAAATATTTTAATAAAGCGGTGGTGAGCGATTTTTTGCTTTTATTGCGGAAAAAGTATCCATTTTGATGGTACATTATACTATTGAACACCCCAAATCTGATAACAATTTTGAACATCTTCCCTAAAAATAAGAGAAAATTTTAAAAAAATTAAATAAATAAAAAATAAATTATCGTTAACAGTAACACAAAAATTTCTAATTTAGATTTTCTCGCGTATATATATATTTTTTTATTTTGCATTTAAAAATGCATTAATTACATTTTTAGGACATCACGTCGTATTGTTCGTAAGCTGGTCCAATCAAACCTCACTGGGAACTCCATAAGTGTGGCCTTCTGCCGAAATTAAGCCAAGGATACCAAATAAAATAATAATAGCAAATATTTACATAGTCGAAGTAGCAAGCGTAAAATAAAAACTAGACGGTAGGCATAAAACTTGGATTTTTATTAACTTTTTTATTTTTTAACTATGTGGATCTTGAAATTTTTAAAGCGTAAAAAAAACTAAGTTACAAAATTAAATTCGTTGATAAAACTATCAAGATTATAGCCTTAAATAAACAAATACAACTAAATACAAAATATATAACACAAACTAAAAAAACAGGATACTTACTTTCCGGCTACAATTCCGAACCGAATCCAAATCACTAAGGTCCAGTTGTACGACGGACACAAGACTGGGATCAACTGCAGTCATTTGGCGAATTTCTTCAGCAATTGACTCTGCCGTTTCTTTATCTATGCAAGCCATAATGACTTTGGCCCCTAAAGAGACCAAACCTATAGTTGTCTCCTTGCCAATTCCAGAATCGGCTCCAGTAATAAGAACTGTCTTACCATCCATTCTTACTGGACATTGGTAATTTAATGGCCGAGTATGTCTATTATGACGAAAAGACAATTTTATTTTTAATAGAAGCACTCCAACCACAGTTACTATGCTAAAGAAAATTATGATATAAAAGAACATATTCGAAGGTTAAGCTTCTTCTTCTTATTTCTAACCCTAAAAACGAAATAGTTGTGTACTGAGCTCTCAACACTGGAAAATTGGTAATCGAGACAAAGTTGTTGGAGATCGCGACACTTGAGAAAATATAAAAAAGTAAAACTGATTCTTATGCACTAAGTTTTATTTCGTAGCACACACGTCCACTTGAGTGGGTAACTCATAAAAAGAGAGGAGGAGATTATTAAGCTTAAAGTTTTTGGTGCGTGTATTATTGCCATTGACATTTTCAAAGTATAAAGTTTCAGTCTAGTGAGAAAAAGCAAAACGTTTTAAATTAACAGTAACACTTTCTTTCATTCTTTCATTCATTCTTTGTTTGTTTCTTTCTTTCTTTCATTCTTTCTTTCATTCTTTGTTTCTTTGTTTCTTTCTTTCTCGGTAACTCCACAGATTCGCAAAAAATGAGCATACATGATGAAAAAAAATGTCCTAAACTTAAACAAAATTTTAGCGTCAAACAAAATCTTTATGTTATTATTAGGAAAGACCAAAAGGCCAAAAAATTTTGTTTTTCTTGTCAGCGGGGAACCAAGGATTTAGTATCGGAAATATTTTAGCGTTGATTTGGAAATTTTTGTAAAAATCAAATAATTGTCGAATCTTAATGAAACTTTCAGAACTTATTTACAAATGAATGAAATGTTTATTTATTTTTTTTTTTTTTTAGAAAACAATTTTCTTTTTTAGATTTGTGACCCTCATTTATTTCATTTTATGAAATTTTGAGAAATTAATTTTTATGTTGCTTAATATTCATTAGTTTGTGATGATGATCATCTCACACATACATACATATTTACACAAATTCAAATTATACAATAACAAACATTCATTGGATAATAAATCGACACAAATGGACAATTTATAAATCGCAGCTATGCGACAATTTTATAATCGCTATATTTTCATGTAGTCGATTTCGTGCACTTTTGGGAGAATCGGATCCCAGAAGCTTTCTCAGCTTAGTAAATATTTTCAGGAAATATCAGCTTCTAATTGGTCAATAAACACACAAGTGAGCGTTGCAGTCCACCCACGCATAATATATTTTTCCAGCGCGTGACTGTCAAGTTTCCCGCCAAGGTGCTATGATCCTGTCACGTGATTACATTATATATAAATAGCAAACACGAGTTTGCCTCTTTCTCTTTTTTCTCTCTTCTTCCTTCGAAGATGTGACCTTTAAGAATTATCGTCTCGAATATGTGGTTAGACGTTAAATAATATTTCATGCATTCACGTACGTACGAACTCTTACAAACTTTTCCAACCTTCTCACTCACACCACCACTCACATGCTGAATATTCCCTATACTCACATAATAATTTTCCTTACACAGCAAAACTGTTGAAAAAGTTTATTACTAGAAACTATCACAAACTTTCTTTCATTGAACTTTGGAACACAAATAATAATTAAATAAATACAACTCTTGTTTCACTCAGTGCATGCCTTTCTTTCACATCCTTGTTTGTACATCTTGTTAAATACAAGTTTTATTTGTAATAATGTCTTTGGCTTATACTCTTTTTCTTCATGTCAGTTTGGTTTCCTTATCTAAGTTAAATTAATGTGCTGAAGTCCGTCACAAGTTATAAGCAGAAGTTCTTGGAGAATTTAAATCATTCATTTTTTTGTAAAACAGGAACGCATACACTAAAAATCTGCTCTGAATCGTAAAATAAAAATTGCCATAAAACTAAAACTTTTTTTAATTGCTTTTATGAATAAGATATATTATGGACACTATTGTCTTAAGAAAAAAAATTTGATAAATAATGAATTTTTACGAGAAATGTTTTCATTTTTTTAAATTTTAAGTAGTATAAATTATAAAGTTTTAAATATTTCACAATTCTGTATTAATTTTTACCGTTTAGGTAATATTGTTATTAAGTAAAAATTATATTTACTCATTAAAAATGGAAAAGCTTACCATAATTCAATAAAACAATAGATTAGGGAGAATATTTTCCTAATTTTTTAAGATTACTGTGTGGTTAAATTTATATATATATATATATATATATATATATATATATATATATATATATATATATATATATATAAGCTCACGTTATAATCTTCAAGTAATGTTAAAAAATATGTCACCCGCCGAAAAAATTAGATAAACTATCAACTTATCAATAGCTACCTCCATATTAGAAATATAGAAAAACACCTACCTGCGTGTTAAAAACATGAACTTATGTCATCTGTGATATTTTAAACTAAAAGTAATATTTGTTTCAAATCAGATTAATTAAACTTTAAATCAGCTAATATTTCTCAAATAAAGTTTCAGAAAAATATATTTTATCTTTTAAAGATTTTTATTAAAGAGGATTACATTGTGGTAACAGATGGTTAAAAATGGCGATAAAATCTGCGTTTTTTTAGTGATTCAAAAAAATAAAAAACTCCCAGTTAATTTAAATTAGATTTTGAAATTAAAAAAGAAATGTTTTCTTTAGTGGAAATATTGAATTCAATCTATTACCTTGAAATTAAAACTAAAATAAAACTTCAAGAAATATTTTTTATTTTTAAGAATTAATTTTAAACCTTAGGTATTACGTTTCTTTGGAGGTACTTATGTCTTTATTTATTTTTAGAAATTCCAATGAAAGATAAAAGTGATTAGAATTATTAAATACATTACGGGGCCAACTGTGAAGTAAGTTTTGCAGTAACGAAAGTTTCTGTTCTGTTCTGTAAGCATAGATAAACTTGGATATGTATGTACGTATGTATGTATGTATGTATGTATGTATGTATGTACGTATGTATGTACGTACGTATGTACGTACGTATGTACGTACGTATGTACGTACGTATGTACGTATGTAAGGTCTCAGCTGTTCCAACTTATACTTAACTTGAAGTATTCGATTTCTATTTAAGGGAAAAACGACATTTTTAATACTAATTCTATATTTGTCACTTCGCTGACAGCAATATAATCAAAATGTTAAATAAATGTATTTGAAATACTATATTTAATAGAAATGCTACATTTATTAGAAAATATATTCGATTTAAATGCAAAACGAACCACAGAAATTACTTCAAAGGGCCGCACGTTTTAGCTTATAGTTTTCAGGTTACCAGGTGTTTTTGCCAGACAAAAACGGAAATAGTCCTCGTAAGACAGATGTCCATTTCACTTGTATGCACGTTTGAATGCACGTATGTCATAATTCGAGGACACGCCTAAAATATTTCTATAAAATTTAAAAAGAAAAAAAAAACATTTAAAATAATTCTATTCATTGAAAAAAATAATTTCCGAAAAGTGCAAAGAAATAATATAATTATCTGATTTTTTGTGTTTAAAAAATTTAATTTCTTTTCCTTGTCTCCAACTTCATGATTTGATCGTTCAGCTCAGGCCAAGGGTTGTTCTGACTGAAAGGGCGATGGACGTCTTATTCCAATATTCTATTTCAAACTGTCAAATTGTGCGTGCATATGTGTGCTCGTGTGTTTGTGTGTACATTAAATGGTGCAAATACACACGGGGCCGGCGTGTACTACCCTCGAACCCCATCTGACCGGGGTGGGCAAACTAGATTAGGAGCTGCTGTGACCATTGCTATCTTATCAACATTTGCTTTTTTTTCTACCTACATTTATATAAGTTATAAATTTAAACTAAGTACAAATGATTATCAAAAGATTTTCGCGGATTTTGACGTCTTTTTCTTCGTCAAAATACTTGAATTTGTTTTGCTCATTCTAAGTCACGAAAAACATAAAATTCACTGTTTTTTATCCACAATGTTGAACGTGTTAAAATTATTCAACCTCATAACAAGAAAAATCTCAAGTTGATGTTAAAAATTGCCGCAAACCATTGTTGATTTAGGATGGAATGATCTATTATGATATGTCTCAAATTTGTATTTAGATACATTGTATATATTTTCAATTTTTCTAGTTGAATTATTCACCTATGTTACATATGATCCATTATTATACATAATTAGGTTACTATAAAATTTGTATTTTATATGAATACTACCTATGAAAAATTAGATGTAATAGAGTTGGAAGCCTGTATCATAGATTCAATGTGGGACACAAGATCCTTGCACCGGTCCTGTACATTACATTAACGCATACAATATGTGATGAACAGAGAATCAGTTCTTTGTATATTCAGAACGATTTCTATTTTTATATCGTATGTACGGAAGCAGTTATGCAAAACCGAGTTTTTGACAATTGTATTTCTGTTCTTAAAGTGGAAACATCCGTCACGCCTCTGGTGCAGGTCGCTTGAAAGTCACAACACTAGTGAAGTGGGAGTAATTGAAGCAAAATTCGATGACTCGTGAAATTAGCCACATCGACTGCACCTGCTAGTATTTCCTCATGAGATTCGACATATAAAAGGTATTTCTGACATTCTAGTTGACACTTTCTCCAGAAACAATTCGCCAATTGACGTTAGCCTAGTCGTTGATTTCGACGTCATTAGCGTCAGCGCAAAAAGATGGCGAACAATTAAAATGTAGGGATACAGAAGGCGCTTATCTCCTTTTGGTAGAAATAAGTCACGTGGCTCAATTAACAGTTGCTTAGTGACGTTACTCTATACAGTGACGACAGCAGCAATCAATTTCAGTTTACTTATAACAGCCAAACAGAGAGGGTGCTTTCTTTAGCCCGCCACAACCATGGCTCGAGCAGAGGCTAAATCTGCCTCCCCAGCAGCTTACATATCTATGGTGCCGTTTCCCTTTGGAAATATATTTTCATAAGTATAGAAAGAAACTCCAGCTTGCAGTCCTCAATTAGAGAAAATACAAAACTCGCTGTTTTCCGTTCGTGGAACATAGGAGATGAACCCGGCCCGTTTGAATCTGGAGTCCTAAACATGGCTTCTCCATATTATATGTAAAACCCCTCTTCTTTGTTTCTCCTTACACTCTGCTTTGCTGTGTAGATATATGTGATATATTATTCTCCGCGTGGGACACGTCTACATATGTAGATATAGTTTTGTGTAAGTCTTAGTAGTATAAAAGTCTCTGAGAACAAAGTATGTTTGTCATCACTTTTCCTTTCAACCATTCCGTTCCGTCCGTGAATTACGGTGTTATTATATCATGGACGTAATAATGCATATAGCAGGTGGGAGGGAAACAAATGGAAGAAGAAATCTTTCTTCCCTCTCTCACTCACATTACAAAAATATTTCTACAGGACAATGACTTTTCTCTGCAACAAAAGGATATGCATAGTTTGCAAACAAAGCTATCCGAGTTGTCAGGGCTTTCAAGAGAAATTTAGCAAAGCAGTACAAGACCCCTTTTGGGATCCCGAGGCAGGCAAAGACTTTTCTTAAAATTGAGAATTTTGATGTCCAATAAATCTACAGCTAAACTCCCCTAATTGCTTTATTTCCATTATCAAATACGCAACAAACATATTCAATTAATGCAGCAGCATAAATCAGTATCCACGGTTACATTCACCAATCGACTTTTAGGTTTTATTATAGAGAAATGATTTTTAAATATTCATAATAATAAGATCTAGAATTCTCTAACAATTACAATACATAAAGTTCTTGCGAAACAAAATAATAATACAGACAGGCAAATGATGACGCGAAAATTCTAATGTGATAACTACGTCATTACGCTAATTTACATATCTATACATCAACCCGGGCTGTAGGTAGATACTCTTGGTATTATCAGATGTTCGTACAACTCTAATTACAGTAATTAATAATAAATACTATTAAGTTGGTGCAAAATAATGTCGTTTTATCGCATATGTTACTATGTGAGAAAACGACATTATTTTTGCACCAACCTAATAAGAAGTAAGTGTGGTGTGATAAATATAGCGATGTTTGAGTATGTGAATGTAAGTGTATGTCGGGCTGGGGGGTAGTAGAATGTGCTTGTTCTCGAAGGGTGTGAATGGTTGCTGTTGGGCCCTTCTTAGTTCTTGTGCCACTGAACAAAGTGCCGGCTGAACCCCCTTCTCATAGGTCCTGCGTGTATTGTAACATTTCAACCGGAAACTTACAGCCTTATATTCTCAAAACTCTGCAGAAAGCTATTTGATATTTTCCATTCGATACCAAACCTTGGTATGACTACCAGACTTAAATAAAAAATAAAAATAAAAATTATGTAGGACCTGGTGTAAACCCTTATTATTCTTTATGTGACTTCATTTGCTGTACAAAAAGTATATCCTGCCTCTGAAGATGACTGATCTCTGAACAATTGCGTATTTTAATTTTATTGTTGTGTTGTCATATCCTGCTATTGCAACATAAGGCAACTTTGAGTGAAATTAACAATAAGGATACTGCAATTGAAAGGCCATGGAAAAGTATGCAGTGGAAAGGGAAGTAATATTAATAATACATAGTGCTAAAGGTTAATAAAGATACAAGGGAATGGATATGCAATTGTTTACCATGTCAAAAGACTAATGGCGGGGCTGATCTTGTATCTCTCACTATTTAACACACGGTTTGATAATGTTTATATCAATATTAGAGGTTCATTTCCTCTTGGTTAAATGACTCTACTCTATCGACAGATCTACCCGTTGGCCTGAAATAATTCTTCTGACTGGTGTGCACGGGCACAAATAGTTGCACAAGCTATCGTCACAAGATGGATTAGTAGATTTGAAATCGCTTTAGCAGACAACAGGAGAAAATAGTTTGAATCACCTCTTCATTGACCAATCGGTATTAATAGAATTCGTGCAATGGCCTATCAAACTGAAGAAATACTCGTTGAAAGCATCACGAAATCATACTTCTTGGTTCCCTTTTGATCTTGGGATTAAGATCAGCTATTAAATCTGATTTCCAGAGTTCTTCATGTGAACAAGTATATAGAACAAACTTAGACCTACTGTGCCTACTGTGAGATTACTCCCACTTGATTTGCCTAGACGCCGTTAGGCGGCGCTGTGTTAAAACTATAAACATGTGAGATTTCCTGTTTCTTCCTATTTTTCTTCTTTCTTCCCGGCATGCTGTAGCGACAACACCAACATGGGGCTGGTTCCCAGCTAGAGATAATATCTTTTCCTGGGTGACTGAACTCTTTCACCTCCCCCCCCCCCACAGACACATGTATTGCACACACACAATTCCTAATTGCTTAAATTTAAAGTCTTCTTTCTTTTCGGCTATTTCTGGCATGCATACAAGTATATTTTATTTATTAATAATTTAATAGCCATATATAAAACTCATAAAAATATCTCCGGCTTCTTGAAATGTATTCCATTTCTCCTTTTATCTTTACTAACAATGACAACCTGTCGTTTACATATGTAAGTTATGTTTGCCATTGCTTTTAATTCATATAGGAGTAGGTCCACAAGAAAAGGTGTCTTTCCGACATATGACACGCAAATAAGCACATACCACAAGTTGGTGATAAACGACACGATTTGACGTAAAGCACAAAACTACAGATTATAAAAGAGAAACCGAAAGCAATTTGCAAAATCCAGAACATATCTATGCGACAAAGGAACTTAGTTATGTGTCATGCGTGACTGACGAGGCAGATTTTTTCTCTCAGTCGGTTGCTATTTCTTTCTGCGGTAGACCATTTGTCATCAAAGTCTATAGAACTCGGTCTGTCCTGCTATTTACCCATAGCTGGTGGTGGGGGGAGAAAAGGATTCATACCGTTCCTAAGGGTATTAACACGTAAGTGAATGTAATGGATTTGACTGGAATTCGAACCGAGACGCTATCCACTATCCACTGCTACGTAACCCTTTTGGCACGTTCGGCAGGCAAACGATGCTTTCTTCATCTCTACTGCCACTAAACCATTTATTTTTTTCAGTCACATTAACGCCTAGTTTGTTTTTTTTCACCTTTTACCTTTCTTTTTAATCACTGCTATCGCCACCACTAACGGACATTGTTTTTAATTCGACCACCGGCAGATTTATCAAAATTCAAACACTACTATGACACTTTATATACCAACCATGCTAGAAACGCAACATTTTACCTGTCAACAAAGACATTAACAACAGGCTAAAATACACGCAAAGCTTTCTAGTAAAAACAAGTTGCCCTAATATACTTCAACAATACAAACATGACAAAAGCATGGAAATTTGTCAAAGGCAATATTTCAAAACAACTTAATTCACTACGTAGGAAGTTTTCACCAAACGAAAAATATATCGACTTTCTTCAAACAAGTTTGAATCAATAACTAAAAACATTACTACTTTCAAAAACGTAGACAACACAGATCATTTTCTTCATAATACCGTCCAAAAATTCACAAAGAAACGGACAGAGGAAAAATTAAGTGCTTGCAATACACAGGTTGTACCAGTCAAACCGAAAAGTCGATTCTTTCCAACACACATAAAAAAATTAAATTACTGCACATTCGTTCTCAAGACTTAACAAAAATATTAAGTTGGTGCAAAAATAATGACGTAATAATGTCGTTTTTTGACGTTAAAAAATACGTCAAAAAACGACATCATTACGTCATTATTTTGCACCAATCTAATAGTTTGAAGTGACCCCCATCAACGCACTGACGCTTCAAAAAAGTTGCAAGAACGACTTAGAAATCTGCAAGATCGATTTAATGATACTGAAGACATCAGAATATTCGAAAGATCAACAACCATACCAGATCTCTTCATATGAAACATGCTTTGAAACTCGGTATCAATTTCACTAGCATCAACTCAACAAATTCTCTCGGTGTTAACTTTGTGACGCCAAAATAAGAATCTCCGTTACAACTAAATGCGTCCTTTTAAAATAAACGTAAAGTAGAGAACTGGAAAAGAACAACAAATTTTAAACAGTGATATCAGTTTTTTACTGATTTTTTTTTCTCACCGCGAAAAACACACTACTGACAAATTCTTCAGAACGTGCTACATTCTGACACATAAGAAATTTCCACAGCACTTTGATAACACAGTATTTCAAACAAATACCATGTTAATGACTTACATCTCAACTACACCATTTAAATTTTTCCGTCTACGAAGAATGGCACAAACTCGAGCATTATGGATATATTGGCGAAAAATATTTTTTCACAATTTGGGGCAGTACCTCCATTTGATTTGCCAAGACGCCGTTAACTAAAAGAAATGAAAATTTAACACTTCCTTTTTTTAATTCATTCTTCCCAGCATGCTGTTGTGACACCACCAGCACGAGACTAAATATTTCCTTTAATCGCTCGAAACTAGCACATTAGACAGTATTATTGGCGATTCTCGGAATATACGAAAATATTACTCGGTAGCAGATGATTCAACGCGCAGCCAACCCATCAAATGGTTCTAAAACAAACTTTTTCTTACATAACACAATATTTTGCATACACTATCGACTTTTTGAAACTTTTTTTTAACTATCTCGCTTAAAATTCAGTACCGTAGTGAGTTGCTCTTACATACAGGAGGGCTGTCTACTTGTCAAGTGAACATGACAATCGCTGACACAAAAAGCCTTGACTTAAATGCTGTGTCAAGTGTCGACCATGGGGATCAGCAGTGACACTTGAAGCCAGCAACAGACTATGGAAGTTAACAAAATGTGTATGGTTGTGTGTATTTTAGGTGAAAATGCGTGTTCATACATGTAAACAATTTGTGCACATGGTGTAGTGGTTAACAAGCTTGTCTCGCTAAAACAATTAATACTGAGTAGTGTGTTCGATCCTCACTGGATGCTCCATAATTTCGGCCTTGTGCCACATCTAAATTACGCTTAGAATATCATATATGTAAACAATTTAGATAGATACAAAAACTTGAGTTTTACTGCTACGAACGTTTATTCTTTTTATGGAGACGGTAGTGAAACAAAGTTATCCGTGTCTCTTCGATGTGTTTCGTTTTTTTACTGGTCCAGAAGTTAGGGTAGGTTAAGTACAAGTATTCATAGTCAATCTCAAGTCAGCCTTGCACAGAGTTGGAACAACCAAAGGAAAGTTTCTACTTACTTTATCACTAAGAGATTTAAACATAGTTGTGAGATGTCCGTTTTCTTTTTCATGGCCCAGAAGTTAGAGTTAGTATAAGCATAGTTACTATGGTCGCACTAAAGTCAGCCTTGCGCCGAGTTGGAACAACCAAAGAGAAAGTTTGACCTACTTCATAGGTTGGGTTTTTGAAAGACAAGTGCAAGTGACATGCGTCGTAAAGTGGGAAGAGATTTCAGTCGTCAGTGGACCAATGAAACAAACATTCCCCAGTGGGAACGTAAATATTTTGGAGCAAAGAGGGGAAAGAGCGTGAGGCAAGAAATGTTTGCCCCCTTTTTTATAGACTTCAACAACGCCACTTAACGACGTTTTTCGAAACCTTGTGGGGTAATCATATTTCCGGTTCCTTTACTCTTAGGAAAACGGGGAAATGTATTTCTTTTTCTTTATTGTTATTTTATTTATCAATTTTGTTTCATTTCCCCATGGGACTTACATTCTTTGCTGGATACACGACATACTGGCTCTGATTACTTTGACGTCTCGGTTGTACAGATGGCCGGTTTTGCGTGCCCTCAAATATCTTATAAGAACTGAGCGGTTTTACACTCTTTACCATACTACATAGAACGGGCGGCGTAGCTCAAGTAGAAGCCTGGTGTGAAAACCTCAAACCTAGAAATCTAACTGATCAAATTTAGTCTTTGCGCATATGGATCCACGCACATATTCCGGTAAGAATACATAAAAAAAATACAATTTCAATTTCTAATTAATGAAATGCTTTATTTATTTTTTTATTATTGGTAACCTAGAAAATCATCCTGCGCGATTCAGTTTTTGGTTGTACAAAACATCTAACTACTGCCAGTCATTATAAAGTTTTCCTTCTGCTGCATGTACCTAGGGCGACCTGGATCTCATTGCACAAAACATAACTCATCAGCCTTTACGGTAGGTTATTTATCTATTCTCTTCAGTTTGAAAGTGAAACGACAAAATTCAAACTAAAATGAATTGTATACAAAGACATTTAACCAAGGTCAATGCCAATAAAATATAAGGGACAATAAAATACGCCAATGCCAATAAAATGCAAGGAGAATCTTCGGGTCTAGCAGCACACATTCTTAAATATATTTTTATGTTTACTAGTTCGGAACTCGTCATTTCGTTGACGGCAAGATAATCACATTTCAAATCTAAAAATTGCTTTTGAAAATATATGCTGTTTGATTACTGTTGTATTTTCATATGTAAATGAGTTGATTTACAAAAGTGGCAAACATTTAACAGGCGAAAAGACGAATAAACACGAGGGTACTTAATAATATATTATAAGAATTTGAAAAAGGTAGTAAATGAAGCTAACCCTTTACCATTCAAAATCAACCTTGAACATAAAACCTTTACTAATCCGGGACTAACTTCTGTTCAGTCAGAATCTCTTCTTGGGACGACGCGTTAAACTCGATCTTGAAATATTCCTTTTTTGCAACTAACAGTCGTAGTGACCACATTTTTATTCAAACCGTCCTTTCTGCCGTTAATTTTCTGTACATTAAACCCATTGAATTTAATACAGTCGTTGAGTTGCTTCTCATCTTTAAATGTGTCCGTCTTTGTCTTGATTTTGTGAAACTTGAGTGCAACAGAGAAAATCTTTATAATATCAACATTTAAAGGAAGAAAAAGAAGCGATTGTAAGCTTTTGGTTGATCTTGCGGAGTCAAACTTATCTTTAAAAGAAGAGTCCGTTTAACTTGATTCAAGATGTTAACTTTACATCTAAAAGAGACAGTTTCAGAACCGATCAAGATATCTTTCTTGTACAACGTCACTATACAAACGAAGTAGAGTTTATTGAGATTTTTAGCGCCAATAGAAGCTGTTTTTTTATTTGCTGGTAGAATATGTGGGTGTACTGTAAATAGAGGAAGATAACTCCATTCCCATTATAATTTTTAATAATACAGGGGTTATAAATAAAACCGACGTCAGGGCCACATATTTCGGTTTTTCCGACACAATTTGAAATTATATGTGTATGTGTATGCATATTTGTGTGTGCGCATGCATATTTTAATTCATGACAGTTCTAAAAATTTTATGAAAAATATAGGTTATCTCCCTTCGGTTGATAAGATCCCTGGTAGGGAAGAGATGAGTTCATTTATTTGGTAATACCAAAATTTAGGCGCCAAATGGATTTAAGGCGTCAAACGAGAGGCCTGAAGACCATCAAGGTGACAGAACGCGTTTTAGCTTACTCCAAAGAACAGCTGCCCGGCCCGTTTAGGATCAAAGTGTAGTATCTGTGCTTTGTGATCATCCGGGCTGGCTTCTGTCGAACTCTCTAATGCAGAGAGGAACTCGGAAGCTTTGCCGAAGGGCAAGGTTTCCTTCGGGGAGGTAGACAGGACCTGAACCCGTCAAGGCGGGTTCAAAGGTCATATTTTTGGCCGAGCCTACGGGCTACCCACATTAAACCGGCCTTGTGCCACATTTAATCCTCGTGGGTGGATTAATAAATACCAAGAACAGGCGATGCTGGTCACGATAGCAAACATGAATCGACAAGCAGACATCGGAAGAAGAGATATGATCAGCTTCAGATGATAAGTGTTTCATTCATGTGTTAGTCCCCAATGACATGACATCAGCTGCTAAAGGAATATATTTAGCAATCCTCTCTTCTCTTTCTTGATATATAAATTAATTACTTATATAAAATTATGCTTTTTAAATTGTTCATTTGTCTCGTCCTTTGTTTACGACTCATATTCGCTAATTTCTCCATAATATTTCTTCTTGAAAAATAATTTGTTTTTTATTATTACAGAATAATTCCCGAAAAGTTTCATAACCTTAGAATTATCTTATTTTTCATTTTTTTATTTATTTATTTTTGGTGGCGACGGTTAAAAATAAGGTTTTTTCAACGAATAGGTCGATATCAATAGATAAACGCGTGATGGTACACAACATATACGGAGAAAAGAAATCAATAAAATCATTCATTATCAAAAATATGTTAGCGTAAAAACCAATGAGACATTTTTCTTTAAACTTTAAAACATTGTTCGTGTAATCGAAAACTGAAATGTTTAAAAATACAGTCTGAACGTTTTCAAACTAGGTAACTTCTTTCTAATTCCGAGAAAATTTTTTATATCTCCAACCAATCCCAAGTTTTCATTTGATACGGAATTGAATCTACCACAAACAAATATTGTAAGTAGGCTTCTTTAACTTTAAAAAAAACAAAACAAAAAAAAAAAAACACACACAAAATGAATTTCTCCACAAATTTCTTGTCACCAACCAGGATGTGTGCATTTATGGAAATTTTTACTTAGATTTTTTTTTAGCCTTTAGTTTTTTTGTTTTCATTTCGTCGTGTTATGCTTGTCGTTATAAATTTTGTAATTCATTGAGCTATTTGAAATAACCCAATTCTAATATAAACATAAAAGACCTATTTAAAGAAAATATTAAATTAAAAAAGCAACAACAAAAAGAAAAAAGTTTCACGCACCAGTCGTTTAAAAAAGGGCTTGACTGGGTCCAAGGCAATGGTAGTGATTTTTGTGTTTAGCAGACTAAAAAGTGTTGATTCGTACGTCGGGTTGATCAATATCAATTATATTATATAATGTACTGCTTCTCGAGTGTTGTGGTCACCAATGTTGAATGGGTTAAAAATAGATAATGCGGCTGCGTGTTGAGAAGGTAATCAACAGTCATACATAATATTTAAAACATCAAGGAAAAAGAACAATGAGAACCAATTTTGTTTAACGAAGAAATATGTATATTAAATTCAACAATAATACAAAAACAAAGTAGTTGCAATATGAGTGAAGAATGGAGAAAAAAGTAGCTTCCCCTTGACTGTAAGGAAATGTCTTAAAGAAGATTTGTCTGAGTAAATGTTCAGAGTTCAATGTTGAAAATAGAATATTTCTTTCAGAAAATTGTTCAGTAGTTGTAACTTACAAAGTTGATTTAACGTGGTGTGTCCACTGAGAACTGGTGGTGTGTCACATAAAGTTCTGTAATGTGTATGTACGTGCGGAGTGAGTAGGATGAAATACACGAGCGAGTAAATGAGAACTATTGTCTCTGGGTACCTCGACTGTGGTTCTGAAATTACTACAACTGGTTTTTTGGAATGCATCCAATATTTATAGTATCTGGAGTGGCTCCAAAAAAGAGACGCTATAGTACATTTTTGAATATACATGAAAAATATCCGATTGGACGGAAAATGGACCAATCAGTGATTTTGTAGCAAAGCTTGTTTTGAACAAAGTGTAGGAACAAATTTACTATGGTGGAATGCGATAGATAAATTGTCCTGTTATTTTTAAGTATGTATTTTTTGACCAATTAGAATTGGTGGCACTACAAGACAGTGAAATGAAATGCCTACAGGAGATAGTGAAGGATGGCAAAAAGAAAGGGCTAAACATCAATTGCAAGAAGACAGAATGCGTTAGTAAAAGGAACAGCCCAACATGCAAATTACAAATTGGGGCTACCAAAATTAAACAAGTACAAAAATTTAAATATCTTGGAAGTGTTTTAATGTAGGACAGAAAGTGGGACATTGAAATCCGAAGGTGAATTAGAGTAGTGAAATATGCTTTTTAAAAGCTAAGCAAAGGATTCAGAAACAGAATATTTTCTTAGAAACAAAAAAAAAGTAGTACTGAATTGTTATGTAATATCGGTCCTCCTATATGGCAATGAATGCTGAACAATCTCTTTACAGATGAAGAAGAGACTTAAGATAACAGAAATATGGTTCTACAGAAGGATGCTGGGAGTGCCATGGACTGAATATGGTAGTAACGAAGACGTTTTATGGAAACGAAAACGATATTTATACTTAGAATCAGAAAGAGACAATTGACATTTCTAGGAATACATAAATGAATAAAGAGAGGAATGGAAGGTAAGAGAGAGATAGAGGCAAACAGTGAATAAGCTACTTAACAAGCTTGGGTAAATGGTTGGTAGAACCAGAATTAGGATAGATAACAAAATGACAAACCTTACTAAGATCTACAAAGGAGAGGAAGTTGAGGAGAGTCTTGAACGGAAATGGCACATAGAAGAAACCTATGAATGATCAAATGCGACAAAAGTTTGCAAAGTTTTATACAAGAGATTAGGAAAGAAAGATAGATAAACTACTAAAAGCCAGAAAAGACAGGCTTACAATCATATCACGTTGAAAATCGGTTCCCGTACGATCACCGAAGTTAAGCAACGTCGAGCCATGTCAGTAACTAAATGGGTGACTGCTTGGTAATACCTAAGTGCTATAATCTAATGTGGGTGGTATAATGGATAATTTCTCGGAATTGTTAATCGGAGAACCGTGTTCCAATTCCAGTTGGGTTCGTTATAATTACTATGCACAAATATACCCCCTCCCCCAGCTATGTGTTAATTAGTAAGTCTTGTATAACTATCTTCAAAACATTTCTTACAATCCCAAAATACTTTCTGGTTTTAAGTAACCGGTTGATTCTCCGTAGAGAACGAATCAATCAATCAACAATTAAAAAAGACAAGAAATTGTGGAAAGCCGTGATCGTCCACGTCCTGAATAGACACGGTACATAGAAGAAGGTTTGTGTTTAAAACACAAAGTAAAAAAAGAAAAAACGCCATCCTTCTTCGTAATGCTTTCCTTATTGAAATTGAGTTTCAATAAATAATTTGAATTTCAATTGATAAAGAATCTTTATTCTTGATTATTTTTTTTGATTCTAATAGGATTTATGAACAAAGAAAATATTTGTATGGATACCGGTTTGTATCAGTAACCTAAATTTACTTGTTACTTATACTGTCGGAACATTTTTTTTCATTCTTAAAAAGTTTACTTTCTGTTTAAAATATATTGTATCGAATTGAATGTAAAATATATTACAATCTTAGAAAATAAATAAATTGTCACCATTATAATGAAGTACAAATAATAAAATAAAAATGAGGATTTAAAAATTCCGTACATTTTTTTCTACAATTTAATAACAATTTTTGAACTCCTCCTGAAAAAAATAGTGTTAACACCAAAGTTACGAACTTAGCATATAAGTATAGAAACGCATTTTTAAAGTTTCCATCCTTATTTTATTTATACATTAATTACATTTTTAGGACATGACTTCATGGGTTGTTTGTTAGTAAACAGGTGTACTTGAACTTCAGTTGGAACGCCATAATTATGACTTTGTGGCAAAAGTTAAGCCAAGCATAGTAAATAAGAATAAATGATAAAAGGTAGCAAACATAAAAGTAGATACTTGGATTTTTTGTTAGTTTTAAACTAAAGTAAATCTTGAACATCTTAACCTGTAAAAGTTGTTATTAAAAATTAAATTCGTTGTTAAAACTATCAAGATTAATAAACCCTGTTCATCAAACTTTTAGGGAGTTGCCGCCCCCTTACGTATAAAAACACAACCTTAGTGTCCCCAATGTATATAGACACAACCTTAATGCCCCCGCACTCAATGTATAGTCAATCTTTGATTGGATTTTCTTGGTTCTAGCATCGCATGTCGAATGAGTATCTTAGGATTTAGCATAATAATTGTTATAATAAATGGGATACTCAATAATGGCATCCCAAAATTCCAGGAACCGGTTCTAAAGGCAGGTAATCTTTAGGAACTTATTCTGCTTATTTTCTTTACAATCTGAAAATAGAAACAACTCACTTTATAGTATCAAAAAGAATTAAACTATTTTGATAATTTAATAGAAAACATTTATTTATTAAGATATTCCCAGATTGAAATTCTGCTTTCATCATATTTCTGTTCAAAAGTATGAGCTTTTGGAGACTCTAGTGTCATCAGCTCTGTTATGGTTTCTTAGCCATATTCGAACAGAATCGCTACAGTCCCAAAGATCCAACGGAAGACTTACCAAATTTTTGACTAGGAAGATTTGCCACATTTTTAAATTCAAGGCGATTTGTCAGAATAAATTGTTCATCACAGAAAACCGTCTTTCATTTTCCGCAGAACTTACAGCAATGGTAATTATATTTTTAACTATTATACATCGGCTATTATATAAGATTATTTTCAGATAATCCAACAACCGGTTCGCTAAGCTTTAATTTTAAGAATCGGTTAGCGCGAACAGGTGCGAACCGGTAGGATGCCACCACTGGATAAACTGTAGCAGTGTAAGTGAAGGCAAGATGTACTTGTGCGTGTGCGGTGCATGTTTATGGTTCAGATGTACCAGTCTCACCTTCTGGCTGCCCACATTTTTTCTCACCGCTTACTTTGAGAATCACTGTTATAGGCAATTAAACAAAAATAATATAAGTTGTTGAAGATGAGAAAACACTGAATTTCTGTCGTAGCAGTTGTGAAAATGATTATAATTTTTAAATATTTTGATTCACACCAACTTCTCGTAGGTTCGACTACGTAAGTGCACAACTTCATCAAAAAAAAAGAAAGAAAGAAAAAGGTTTCATGCATCTATTTTGAGTTTAAAAATGAAAATTTGTTTAACTTTTGGAGACATCTCGTAGTTTAATGAATGGTTGTAAGCGTGCTGATTTAGTTGACTAATTCAATCCTTACTGAAAGCCTCCAGTCCATAATTATAGTCTTGTGCCAAAACTTTGCTTAGAAAAGTAAATAACTTCACTTTCAAAATAAATATGTTTCACACAGGTTCGAAATAGGCTGTTGGTGGAGAAGGTGGGGTAACTTCTTCATGAATTTTTTTTGTATAAAATTTTAATTCGTAAAACTTATAAAAGAAACACCGAAATTCATCGGCAACAATCAAAGTTATAGACAAATAAACAAATAAAATATATATAAAAATGACGGAATACTTACTTTCCGGCTACAGTTCCGAACAAAATTCAAATCACTAAAGTCCAGTTGTACGACGAACACAAGACTTTCGAATTTCTTCAGCAATTGCTCTTGTCTTTTTCTTATGTATGCAAGTCATGATTACTTTGACCCCTAAAGAGCCTATAGCTGTCTCCTTACCAATTCCAGAAATGGCCCAGTAATAAAAATCATCCATTTTTATTGGACACTGGTAACTTATGGATCGAATGTCTGTTATATGACAAAACCAAATTTTAAGAGATACACTAACGACAATTATTGTGGTAAAAAATATCATCTCAAGGAACATGTTCAAGATTTTCCTTAAACTGAAAATGGCACTAAAAACGAACCGGATAAAAAAAATAAAAATTTTCGAGGTTATAATTTTTCTTATATTAATTGGGTATCAGCAACTCTCCACAAACAATTTTTTTATTTTTAGTTTTCTTGAATTCCTTTCTTCAGATTTCGGACGATATTTTCAATGTGTCCACAGTCGATATAAAAATAACAGTAATGACACCGTCGGCGATTTGGCTTTATAAAAATTGGTAAAAATTAACTAGAATGGACAAGCCGCGAGTTAAATAGATGAGGAGAGATAACTGAGCTGAAAAATAATTTAAAAAATATAAAGTTCATCTATAATAAATAAATGCTGAAAGTTTCAATGAAATCGGATAATTCCATCACTGTTGGTAAATTTTTAAAAACAGTGGGGATCTTTTTTTTTTTCATGTGTCGAAAGAGCGCATAATTTTTTAGCAGTGCACAATTTCAACTCAATATTTTAGTCAGTTAGTAACAAGGTGTGTACGGTAGAGAAATGTACAATCGAAATAAAATGTACAACTTAACAATATTATAAAGCAGAAAGTAAAACCTGATTTTTAATAGTAAAACTGAAACGAAAAAAAAAGAGAAAGAATATTACACAAATGGTTTTTCTATTCGTGTATGCAAGTCTCCCGCTTAGAACAACAAACCTTAAATGTGACCTCAGGTGATATTAAATTAAAAATAGGTACTTCCAAAGATTCGCAAAAAATGAAAATACATGATAAAAATTGCCCGAAACTTAATAAAAATAAAGTTTTATTGCAATAATCCTAGTGTTAAGAGGAAAAATCAAAGAAATTTTTTATGTAAACATTTTTTTAAAATGCTTTTTAATTTTAGAACATCCGAAAATTTGGTTTAAAAATCTTGTTTTTCTGATGTCAAAGCGAGTGGGGGGGCATAAATTAGTATGGGAAATTTAGGCGTCTTTTTTGCGGTGAAAAACACATTGGCTTGAAAATTCTTTGCAAAAATCAGAAAATTGTCAGGTTTTAATAAAACTTTCAAAATATACTAACAAATGAAACCGACATTATTTTTGCATTATTTTTTGGTCAATCGGGACCACCAGCAACTTAAAAGGATTTGGGCGCGGGGGGTGGGTTGATAGTGGAAGAAGAGAGAGCGTCACCTCTTTTATGCTGAATATGAATCAAGGCGCATATGAAACGAAACAAGACTCAAAAATCCTATATGAATTAAAAAAAAAAAAAAAAGAAACTGACATTTATTACGTTAACATAAAAACATACCCTACTACTGCAATTAGATCTCTTTGTTTCTACTTTCTCGTTCGCTCTACATGTCGGCCGGATGTGATCGCTAAGAAAGCAAAATTGGTCTGGTGTAACGGCCCAGAATAAGAAATCGGAGAGCAGATTTCAAATTCCAGTCGGGTTCGTTACAATAACTTACGCGCAAATTCACTTGGGAAAGATCTAATTCTATCTCCTCTCCTCCCAGTTATGGGTTGAATAGCAGGGCAGACTGGGTCTTAAGCCTTGGTTGGCAACCAGTCTAACGCTGAAAGAAACGGCAACCCACTGCGGAAATTTCTTCTGCCTAGTCAGTCATGAAACGAAAGAGACATGATCGCTCAAACAAACGTGTACCACGTATGTCACTTAAGTGACTGAACACACAGCAATTTCGTTTTAGAGGCGTTAAAATTAACAAGTCACTCTTTTCCCTAGTTTACAACAGATTGTAGATCATTTTCAAGATCAGCTGCAACATTGATTTTATGAAAGCTTCTTCGTTTGCTTGGGCAATAAAATGTTGCGGCTAATTGTACGCAAATATCAATCAATCAATATTGTCTCTTGTTTGAATATAAACTATATCCCGATGACATCCTATCAACTCAAAATATTCCATAATCCTATTAGCACTTAAGAGTTTTTAATTATTAAATTCATGGAGACTTAACCAAATTGTTGAAAATCTGAATTAGTGCAATTAAACTGCTGTATCTAAAAAAAAACCAACCAAACAAAAAGTGTATTTCTGATATATGATTGCAACTATTTACAATATTTACGCTGTTGTGATATACAAGTTACCCCCCTTGAACTGTTAAACATACCTCCCAGATTACTTACGTCCCCTTATCTCTTTGTTACCTAATACCCCCGTTAGTGGTCTCCGGACGAGGCATTTAGACGTGGAGTTAACAGAGAGGGACTCCATGGGTATTATCCTGCAGTCGGGAATAAATAATTTTAAATAATACCGAACTTGGTTGTCATTATTTACTTCGACCCTTCTTCAAATGTTGTTTATATACCTATCACCGGCAAACTTGACTTATTGCTCGGACTGTTGTCATCTTTACTATCACATTCACGACGCTTCAGCCACTGTATTCCTTCTTCAGGTGATATTTGTTGAAATTCCGAACCGAACCCTTTATTTACTCCATGTGGATAGATTGTTCTAATTCCACGCGCCATGAATTTGGATATCTCAGTTTTAGTTCATTCGCCTTGATAACTCTCACAGCTTTTTTGATCAACAAGTCTCTTCTTTTCCAATTAGTCAACCAACGCTTTATCCATTGGCATTTTTTTTTAACCATGTGGTATGGTACGTGAAATTAGAACAATCTGCCCATTGTGGGTTCGATTCGAAATTTCAGCAAATATCACTCGAAGAAGGGTACTAATAATATTTAATTTTATTTCGTCTACCAGCCTGAATTTTCGATAAATTTTATTAAAGAAAAATTTACGCTCCCTGGCAAGGTTCGAATCTGTATCATTCTGGACAGAGTGAGCTCCCGTTAAAACAAGCACGCTCTAACAAATTAAGCTACAGAGAACCAGTTGATCAGGCAAGGCCGAAATTGTGCCTTTAAGCGAAACTTCTCTCGTCATAGATCTCCCGAGTTTTTCATATCTGTACAGTTTCGTATCCAAACGTAAAAAAAAAACGAATTTTTCTAAGTACAGTTAATAGTAACGGGTTTTTATTAATCCTAAAGTGATAGACAATTTGTCGGAGTAATACAAAAACAAAGCCATTACTTTCTTTAGAAAAATTCGCTTCGGAGATATATATACATACATACATACACACACCGGAGTTGTGTAATAATAGTTTAGCGAGCTTGTCTCGCTAGAACAATTACGACTGAGTAGTGAGTACGATCCTCACTGAGTGCCCCCTACTTAGGGCCTTGTGCCACATCTAAGCTACGCTTGGAAAATCACTATATATTTTTTCTCTACCTAGGTTAATTAATTTCTATTAAAGACAAAAGAATATTTTGAGTCAGCCTGTCACCTTTCTCTTTTTCACATAGTATTTGTTTATTACAATCATTTTGTTTCACTTTCACACCGAATAAAAGTAATTATTTTATTGTGTGCCTAAATATGGGAAAATCACTTCATATAATGATGATTGTTGAACTGTTCTCGCACTTAGGAAAAGCATGAATCCAACAATTTATTGTGGTATATATATATATATATATATATAATGAAACATGTAGAATTCAGTTATGAAACTGCAATGGACTGCCTCTTACTCTGTTAGAATTTTTAAGTGGCGTCTTCTGTGGTATGTTCGTCATGCGTAAAGCCCTCTTCACCCGCTGGTTCAAACGTTGAGATGCGTTGAAATCATCATGTTTGTTCCTGCAAAATCCTTTTTTTAAATTTTGTTTTGCGGCATATTATATTATTTAATGTCGAAATCTAAATATTTTGAAAGTAATTGCATGATTTCAACTACAGATAAAATGTATTTTGGGCCATTTTGCTATAAAACATATTGTTGGTAATTCTACTATAAAATGTATTGTTAGTCAATTTACTATAAAAATGTATTTTTATACTTTCATAGTGTTCTGTTTTTTTTTTTTGCGGGTTCACTAATTACCCATAGCTAGGATCCTAACAGGTGCTACCACTCGGGTCAGAGTGAACAACAGCAATTGAGAGGTGGTTCCAAGCTCCTCAAAACTGGCCTTGCTACCGGATGTAATTCTCATGTAACTAAGCTAGTAGAATACTTGATTATAGTTTACAATAACATACCTTGGAACTCTTTCTCTTTAAATTTACGTTCTTCTTTTCTTCTTTTTTTAAATCTGTTTAAAGCTGCACTGACGTCGGTAGTGAAGTCATTTAAGATTTACTCAAATTTTATTTTATTTGCTTATAAACGAGTTGCTTATTAGAAAAGAAAAAAATAATCATCGTGTGGAACCCGGTAGACATTTTTGTAGACTTATTTAGAAAAAGAGGGCAAACCTTTAAGTCATAAAAAACAAAAATCAAGAGAAGGCAATTATTTTTAACAGGGGGAAATATTTAAAAATGTATTAAAGAAAAGTAAGATTACAGTTTACCCTGGCGTTTTTTGTTTTTTTTTATACTACTCAATCAATACCGCTTTCTGATTCATAAATACACTTTAACAGATATGTCGGCCGGATGTGAACGCTAAGAAAGCAAAAGAAACAAATTAAAAAAAGTTGTCTTCTGCACAGGGGATTCGAGCATCACATCCGGTCCAGAAAGCAAATCCCCGCAAAAATCCCAAAATGCAGTAGCCAAACACAAACATTCCAGCACCTCCCCACAAAAAAAAAAAAAAAAAAAAAAAGATTTCCTTGGGAGCTTGCATCTGTTAAACCAAAGGTATAAAAACGGTACAACTCACAAACCACAGCCCAGCGGCGTACGGCATTCAAATTAATGCCTCGAACAAAAGCTTGGAGAGTTGAGTTCATCGCCTTACACTGCGACCAAAACAATTGTCTTGCATCAACCTACCCCCCTTCTCCACCATGTCACACACATCAATCCAGTTAGGAAGCATCGTCTCCACTTCCGTCGAGGGGAACAACACAAGACTCCCGATCTAACGATATTTCCTCAAATACCACCTAAATAGAAGACAAAAGAAATTCCGAAAAGATCGACACAGAGCAGATCCCAGCGCATTTCAAGGATTTCATTATGCAATAACCCTTTTCCCCCCACCCCTTACACATCATCATATAAACTCAAGATATATGAATCAGAATGAGATCTGGGGAAGCTGTTATGCTACTGTTGTAATCTAGGGAAGATTACTGAATAGAATAATCACACGAAGGTTGGTAATGAATGATAAGACTTAGGACAAGAAAAACACAAGATTCATCAGCGGCGCGTAGATGTAGTAGTCAACTGCTAGGAGTGAGTCAAGTGAATACCACAATTGATCTCAAACTGCAGGATATCTACCAACCGCCCCATGTGGCACAGGGCCGAATTTAATGTAGGGTATCCGAGCCCGTATATATATATATCTGTGGTAGGTAACTACATAGATACCGCTTCTTTTTGAGATTATCTCCTTTGACAGAACTCTTCTCGACCAAACAATAATAAATAATATACATTCTTAACAGACTAATCCTAAGAAGAAGGCAGCATCATAAGCTACATCGCTCTCTGGTGGTGTCTTTTTACGATACCCAACACCACATCGCAGATATAACAGTGATACGCGATGGAAGGAAAAAAACAAAACAGAATATCCCAATGAAATGAATTCCCAAAAATGAGTTCTGAAAATATTTTACACACAACATTGGATTACACAAATGTAAGACATACCAAGATGTAGTGTGTGTATATATATATATATATATATATATATATATATATATATATATATATATACACACACTATACTGGACTTCGGTTACTTTCCCATGTCCAGCGGATGCCGTCGGAAGATACAGACGGCGACAGCCAAACAGTGTGAAATATCCCAAGTGTGTGTGTGTGTGTGTATATATATATATATATATATATATATATATATATATATATATATACACACACAGATATGGTTTCTGGTACAAAATTTTATGACCGCCATAAAAAGACAAAATTTATTTTTATTACCACTCATGTTGATAATAGATAAAAAGTAAAACTGAAAAACGGACTTAGCTAAACGGTTTCGAACCTCGTTCAACAGAACTAAATCGTGGTTAATAAATTAAATAGAATTATCACTAATACGTGATTGACAATATGCATTGGGGGGGGGGAGGAAAATATTGTCTAGATGAAAATTCGTACTTGGCATCCAACTAATTTCCATCAAAGCAATATCCCCACCCAATACGCGAATAAAAAGAAGGTTTTACTCCCAAAGATTCTTATTTATGGCACATGGGAATTGCCACCGTATACCATGGTCAGCCGAATCGCAACTAAATCACGCATCAGCCCCTGTCATTAGTTAAGCTCAAACTGACTATCCTCACTAACGGACTGTTGTGTGATCTCACGGACCCCATAAAAGATCAGTTAGTCCTTCCTGTAAAAGGAATATAATCGTCTTCTGCACTATTACAAGTCTTTTAGCAGAAAAGTGCGAAAAAATTAACTTTTTTGAAGGTCATTGAGTTGACCTTTACAATGGCGTTTTGGTGTCATTCTTTTGTCACATAATTATCAACAAACAAAAGTTCTTTAAAAATCGATAGTGTTTGATTATACTGTTTATATTCTAAACTTTTTTTTACATATTAAATAATATAATTTTGGACTGGTGTGAAATGTATTTCTATAAAAAAAAAAATAAGGTTAAAACAGATATGTAAATAGTTTTTACTAAAATCTTTACTGTGAACCTGGAGCCTCAAAAATTGTTTTCGATTGGGCCCCTAAGGCCGATCCTGAATAATGAAATAAAATACGACAAACTTAATCATATGTGAACTAGACTTTTATTCTTTTATAAAACTGACGTTTCACCAGACTAAATGTATTATGATATAAAAAGTAAGCGCTTCGTAATAATTTCATTTTGGCTCACGATGGACCACATCAAACAAGAAGTGTTCCTGACAAAAAAATATAGATAGGTTTGAACGTTCACCATCAAAACTGACATACAAACGAGTAACGGACATTATTATTTGTCGAATCAGAGCAATACTTATCCAACCATTTAAATGCCCATTCCTTTCTCATTTGGTTGCAACGGTGACGATTCTCCGGGTCTGGTCGACCATCCAAATAATTGGTGTAAGTAACTGGACTTCGGTTACTTTCCCATGTCCAGCGGATGCCGTCGGAAGATACAGACGGTGACAGCCAAACAGTGTGAAATATCCCAAGGTTAATCAGGAATTTCTCCAGTGCGATCTGCGTCTCGACGTTTTCAACCGTGACCAGCCTGCCGCCCATCCCCTTACACGTGTTCAATGCTTTTGCAACCGTCTGTTGAGATGAAATATATTTGAAACATAGGCCGTTGATCTGCTGACCAAAATAGGGACATGTTTTCGATCGACGTGAAGGATTTCGCCTGTGCATTGTGTGTCCAAGACTTCTTTCAATCATTGTTACATTTGAAGTGTTAACAGGGACCTTCAATGGTGACACTGGCGATGACAACTCTGTGGATAACGAACCAGAAATTTGTTCATCAGTAAGTTGATCATTGGGGGAGTGCTTCAATCGGGAGAGCAAAGTTTCATAGCTATTGTATTGCTTAAGCAACTCCCGCTCACAGACAGTGGCGTGTTTCATGGCTGAATTACAAATTGCTTTTGTTAGTGAGAACTTGTTTATCGGTTCCATAACCAAACAATCTGCTTCTTTAACTGTGTGTGTCAAGTGGAATTTCAAAGAGATACTTCGATGGTGAAAAGATCCAGATGTTTTTTTTAATTGACCGCCATCATTATCACCAACGACTTCTGATTGATCGTTGTTTCTGGAAAGCCAAACCGAAGAGCTTAAATTAGTATGAATAGCTAGAAAGATCCTTATAGATTTCCACTGGTCCATATTCTCGGCAGCAGCTACCCGCCCGCCTTTATTTCCGCATTGACTCTTTGCTTCATCCCAATCTACTAAATCGGGAAGGAAGCTCAAACAACGAGAGACCGATTTGTACCAACCAGATGGACATTTCGAAAGATCTTTGTCTTCTTGCATAGATTCTTCATTAAATTCTTTATCTTGTGGTGATACATGAACGACGTTTAATTTGGTTTCAACATGAGACATATGGTCATCTTCTCCAAGTCGTTGGATTCCTGCATGGGAAACAGACATCACGAGATGATTTTGATCTTCGTCTGTGTTTTCGGATTTGTCGGAATGTTCTTGATATAGGGGTTTAAAAAGCTGATTTTTCTGCAAAGAGAACATTAGATTATTGTCTGTATTCTGAAGTGGAGCCATCTGTTTATCTCCATTTACGTTTTTGTACAGATGACCCATCATTAACATGTCCTCCAGGTTTTGTTGTTTGTTCTCTAAGTCGAAGACAGAGTTCTGAATTTTAGATATCTCTTTGAGAATCTCCGAACCCTTTATAGCATTACTGTGAAAATTTTTGGACGCTTCAAGTTCTTCTAAAGAAGCGGTGTTAAGTGCTGTATTGCTGGACAAAACGTCGAGTTGATTCTCAAGTATTTTTATTCTTCCTTCTAACGAATCAGAATTGAGCAGCTCTTTTTCCATTTTCTCAACATCCGAAATCTTACGAAACATCTTCTGTTCTCGTTTTATCCCTTCATTTTTAACAATTTCAATTTTGTTGTCTAGCTCTTTGTTCCTATAGGTGCCTTCTAAAAGCTTTCGGCCTATTCCTACAATATCGGCGTTAATACTTTTAATTTCTGACGATATCATTGTCCATTCTGACATAATGTCGCGGATCTTTAGAGACAATCCCTTGAGCGAGGTTTTGATTTGGGCGTTCTGCTTCTCAATATCACTGACCATTTCTCTGAATGTTTCTACAATGGCGAGATTTGATTCATCCTTTGATTCCATGTGTTTCATTTTGTCCGTTAGAAGGTCCATTGCTGCTTCTTGATTCATGGCAGATTTTCGGACCTCATTCATTAATGTATACTTCTTTTTCGACTCTTTCATCACTTGGATTTTCAAATCGGCAAGCTTTTCTTGCATTTCCTCTAACTTATTAATTTTTTTACCCAGAAACTTCACGAGGAGTTCCATAGCTGAAAGTCTTTCTTGAAACAGATCAAATTGCGACATGTCCTGGTCCACCTGGGGTGCCTTGTGGTCTATTTTCAAGTGTTCCTCGACTGCCAGGTAACAAGTACCCATTCCGGAAATATATCGGAAGTATTTGCAGCTAAACCTTGTCTCTGTAACGCAGGCTTTTGCACATTGCTTCTTGGAAAACCCATTTTCTTTGATCATTGTTTGAGTGAACTGAATCGACGCCATGTTGTTCGGATCGATTTGTTTCATAAACGATGGCCGAATAAAATAAAATAAGATAGGAAAATAGTATAAATAATTATGGAAATACATTTGTCATTTAAAATAAAATTTAAAAAAAACATACATTGAAGCTAATCAATTTTTCCTTTAAGAATTTAAAACACAGAAACGTGTATCAATAGTTATCCATCCTATAATCAGAAATAAACTCAGAATAGAATAAAGAATAATTAATTTAACGACTAAAGAAACATTACGTAATTGCACCGTCCATTCAAATCGGTCGCTAACGACATTCCACACACGTGACTGACGCCTTATGAGTAAATTTTGAATCAACAGTTTTCCATGAATTTATGAAACTAAGCCACAGCAGGAGCAGCGGTTGAAACCGCCATCTTTACAGATAAAAAGCACGATTATTCATTGTTAGACGCTAAAGCCTAAACAAACAATTATTCGTGAAACAGTTCGTAAATAATGATTTTTTTTAATTTTTTGCGTGGGGAGAAGGTGATAACTTCTTCGGTTGTCAACAGATAAAAGTTTTTAATGTCTTATTTAAATGCTGGTAAATGACTCCAATTGCACATAAAGATCTTTTACTATCGGACCATTAAATTTTAATGTTAGAGGACACGTGAAAAACGAAAAAACAGGAATTATTGGCTAGAGATGATAAGTTATACATCAATGTTCTAACTTATAACATTGATGTACGTTGTCTCTAAGAAACGAATATAAAAGAAGGATTTGATATTAATATCGGAGTTAGACGGTAAATATTATGAGAATGTCTTTTCATCAATACCAAATGGAAGAATAACATCCATGAATACTGGACGAAGGTACTATCAATAAAATTCAAGGTACTATCAATAAAATTCAATCAAAACCTTGAAAAGCTTAGAAAACCGGCAACCATTTTTTTAAGTTTTGGAAAGGACCGATATGAATTATTTACAAAGTTACTGACGATGAAAAATCACACTAATTTGCTGTCTCTTCAAATGGAAACAGCTATGGCGATAACTCTTTATTATTATTATTCTGGAATATCAATTTATGAAAGTCTTTTTTTTCCTCGACAAAAGAAAAAAAAATTCCGGCTTATATTTAAAGTAGGAACAAGGGAGGTAAATCTCATGTCTGGTTCCTTTTTACCTTTAATTATCTTTTATGTGTCATGTCCCTCCCATACGTGGGTACACGAGTGAAATGGCCCTCCTCGTCTTTGCCGATTGAAGGAACTTTGGACCATTTAATCATCTAACATGAAGCACAATAATTTAATTGAATCAATTGCTAGGCGTGCTGCTAGGAAGCTTAGTTCATTCATGCCAGACAATTTTTATCGCCAGAATCCATTTTGCACATTTATAACTGCCATTTTCCGGGCATTGAATATTGCCTTTCTAGTGCTTCTACTATATATCTAGAAGATTCTTGACAAAAATCCAAAGGGTCTGTAATGTTATATCCTGACCTGGTATCTTGACGTTAGTCATTTTCCTACTGTCATAACGTCTTGTGTGTGTCATTTCTATAAATATTTTCATAATTGTTCCGAGATCGTCTCTCTTTGGTAACTTGATTTGATAAATTTAAGCATAGTATTAGATTGGCAACTAAGTCTCATCATTTTAGTATTGAAATGGTTAAGATATAACTATAAGTCCTATTATAGTTTCTTCTCCCCCGTGGAATTCTTTTGGCATCTTTTCCTGTCAATTACTTTAAAAAAATTTAAATGCAACATCAATCAACATTTTCTGCCTTCCTGAAATCTGTTCATTTATTGTTCTAACATTCTCTTTTACACTCAGTAACCTATTGCGTCATACTGGCCCTGCTTGGGATGAAATGATTAATAAAAAAAAAAAAAAAAAAACTCTGCTGTTTCCCCTTGCTTCTCACACCTTCAATATATACTGTGAGTATTACATTCTTCAGGCTCTTTCCTCATTATGCATCCCAGGAATTCAAATTAGAACCACATCTGTTGTGTCAAGTCTTCCATGTGGAAATTAACCAGCATTCACTGCTTTCGAGATTAGACGTTACACAGAAATTCAGTACTTTTTTTTTGTTTGTTTGTTTCTAACACTCAACTCTTAGCTATATATATATATATATATATATATATATATATATATATATATATAAATATAAATTTTTAAGGTTAAAAATTCCAATGCCCTTTTTCTTCGTTATTGTTTTTCAATAAGATGCTATTTTTCTTTTGCAATTGTTCTTCCTATGCTACACAGTTTTATGTTCAGGAGTGGGGAGCCTTAATATTTGATGAGCAATAACAAGGATATTGATACTTGGTTTGGAAGCTTATTTTTTTTTAAGTCTAAATCATTATGAGTGTTTCAACTAGCTTTTTCTGAGACTTCCTCAGATCAAAAACTTAAACACAAGAATGAAAAACAACAAAAAAAAAAAAAAAAAAAAAAAAAAAAAAAAACAATTAGAGTAAGACACTCAAGAATTAACCCCCAGGCTGGTAAAGGAGTTGAAACAATTCAATTGCTATTTACTTCTATTGGACACACTTTCCAGAAATATGTTAAAATAATGAAGTGTAAAATAATTTTATTGATATCATGCATCAAGACTAATTTAAAATAAATAACACTTGATTCAGCAATTTTTTTGCACCTAGTTAAAGAAAGAAAGGAAAAAAAAAAAAATTTTTCAAAGCTCAGATATCATGCTTCTTATTCTGTTCACACAATTATTGCAAATTAGTTGTGTACCTTGAAAAATGAGAATATATATATATATATATATATAAAAAATTGAAAAATGAGAATATATATATATATATATATATATAAAAAGACTGACTTATTTTAGCACACACATTACTCAAAAACCTGTTAATATATAATAAATATCAGTTTTATTGACAATATTTTTTATCATTTTGTCTTTATTTCTCAATTTTTATTAACCAACCTATTAAATATATATATATATATATATATATATATATATATATATAATGCAATGGACTAGATCTCATAATTATTTTAATATATTTTCTGTTTACTCATTTTTACAAATATTTAAGAAAATCTACATCCTGAATATATATATATATATATATATATACACACACACACTTGCCTCTAGACATTAAAGCTAATACTCATACATATATATTTTAGGATATTACATCGAAAACATGTCAAAATCGCTACACAATTGCAGTCATCTTTCAATGCATATCAAATGCATCTTATCAGGCGATCTACATTTGATACACATTGAAACACGACTACAATTGTGTAGTGATTTTGACATGTTTTCAATATAATATCCTAAAATAAATAATATTGCTCTACTCTGTATTGAGCCCTCTTTTAAATTAAATGTTACAAACATTGGAATTGTACTCTTTTCGTTCTTATATATGTGTGAGAGAGAGAGAGAGAGAGAGAGCTCTCTCACAGTGCAAGGTAACTAACTCCCCAACCCAATAATTTAAATAAAGATTTTTTTAATTTTTTTTTAAAACTGGGTTCCTGCCACTAGGCTAGTAAACTCAGCTTCCATTATCAGAGTAGTTCAGCTAAGTATTGCGTGAGTCCACAAGTATAGAGGGGTGAGGGCAACCAGCAAGAATCAAATTCACCCCTCTTACCGACATTGAGTACCAAAGAAACATTTTTGCTCCCAAATTAACTCAAAAATCAAAAATCAACATTTTTCTCAAACAACGTAAGAGATAACACACACATCAACTGACTGGGAAGACATACAGATTTATTGGAATTTTTAATCGCATAAATTGTTCAAGCCAGTCTTCTCACTCATACTTCATAAATAGAAAATTGAACATGGCAAACCTCTGCAAATATCTTAGTAAATAATCAAAGTGAATATGGAAAGAAAGAAATTCATTTAAAATTTTGTTTTCATTTAACCCATCTTGAAGTTCTAAACAGGTTCCTTAGAGTGGGGAAAACGGCAATTGTTTCAGTTAAGAAAGTTGAAAAATTTGATTCCATGTTGTCATATAAATTGGGTAATATAAAGCTAACCTGTTTAACAGCATACCAGCCCTTATAGATCATTTCATGTCAATCATTTAGAGTGGAAAATATTAAATTATTGAAGTATTTAACTCATATCAATATTAAACCTGCTAAATTGTGATGCACATTTGCATTTTGTGGCATGTTACTTCTGATTAACATGTGTCCATTAAATCAAATTTGGCCCAGTTTTTTTTTTTCTCTCTTTAGATCATAAAACCTTTTTTCTGTTTTTTAATATTTTAATTTGTACATACAGTAGATGCAGAAATATGTCACATGCCACAAAGGATAAAAATATAAAACCAGTACAGAGGATACACTTTACTATTCTTTATAAATTTAATTTTATTTACCTAAATAGCGTATAAAATAACCTTATAGAGCAATTCTTCATAGTAACAAAATACAAATGGCATTATGTAAGGGTTTAAATATCCAAGTAGCAGGGTATATGTTAAGGACAACAAACTGTAATCATCTGCCTACTTGCCCCAGTGAAGGAAACTTCAAAATTTATAGTGACTAAAAATAGTGGCACGGGGAAATGAATAACCTTCTGAAAATAATTTTCAGGTAAATGTTAGGTTTCTGGCTATTCACAGCTTTAAAAAAAAAAAAAAAAAAAAAAAAAAAAAAAAAAGAAAAAAAGGCTCCTGAGGACTAATCGTTATTACACATAAAAGAAAAGGGGGCATGACATCATAAATGCTTCTCTCAAAAGCTGATAAAGATAGTTATATGTAGAAACTGCCTATCATGCAGGGAAAAAAAAAAGAAAAAAGGTGTTGTTTTGTGGCCTTAGGGAGGCAAGTAAATACCTTAAAAGTCCTTTTAGTTTTGTTTTTATTTTCCCCCCTTCCAATTGCTTCATGATTCATTGTTATTTTTAGATATTATCAACTGTGTTAATTGCTCATGACAAATGATATATGAAGACTAATTAGCAGTGTTCATCTCTTCTTTCTGAAAGTACTTTTTGTTAATTTGGGTCATATAATAGCAATTATTTACTTTATACTCAACTTATTTAAATATCTCTAACTTTTATATAATATAATCATTCCTTTCTATCTCCACAGACTTAGGTTAGGTAGTTCTATTTTAATCCCGATACAAAAGCCTTAGAACTCAAACTGAAAGGCAAAATTGAGAAGACATTACAATCATAAAAACTTGCAAAGGTGATAATTACCAAGAGGTTTTAACCATAAATAAAAACACCAGATAACTGGGTGCACTTACGATCCTATGAGGATTAAGGCAATTTATTAATGAGCTGTTGAAAACTCATTTTGGTAATTGTAAATTCAACATAGTTTATTTGCAGTAAAGCACGTGATATCCAATCTTTCTTTAACTCGAGTGTTAGGAAAGATCGAAAGATGACATTCTGACACAAGCTATTTTACAGAAAAATATTTACTGAACAAATTACTAAAAGAGAATAAATACAAATATTTACAAAAGATAATATTGATGAGCCTAGCATTCAAGATCAGGATAAAAGCAAAAATAAGAATAAATAAATAAATAACACTTTATACCAATTTTATGAAAAAAAAAAAACCCAAAAAAACAAATCTAGCAAAGCAATAAAGCTCATCATATACATTCCTGGAAAAAAAATGTTAAAAAAAAAAAAAAAAAAAAAAAAAAAAAAAAAAAGAAAAACATCTGTCCCTTAATAATGTATGAAAGGTGTATGCAAACATAACTATTATGAGACAGAGATAATAATAATAATAATCAGCTAAAGAAATACAAGAGAAAGAAATGTATAACATCACCCAAAGTGTTTATTTCAAATCATTGCAAATGATTTTCATATTTTCAAATAAAATCCATCATATCTTTCTTAAATGGAATGAAACATTTGTAAAGAAGCCCCCAAACCCTAGCACACAGCCAAGTGAGCAGTGGCCATCTTGTACCACCTTCTGGGGGCTTTAACAAGCTTCTGCCTAAGCTCTGCAGTCATAGCAGCAGTAACAGCAGCAACCAACCTTAGTGAATGCTCAACTGTCATTACAAACGTGTGTGTGTGTGTGTGTGTGTGTGTGTATGTATGTATGTATATATATATCCCTTTACACACTGCTTACCTTCATATAGGAAGAAGTGAAGAAAGAAATGCAGTGTGAAAGCTTTGCCAATTGGAGAATGCATTTATCAGATTCATGATTACTGCAGATGTGCATGTTTCTCGAAGACATCACAAAGAGAGTTAGCATTATGGTTATAGTTGTGAGGAGGAGGAATAGCAGCTGCAGCAATAAATAATAATAGTAGTGAGAAGGCGAAGGGTGAAAATGTGATCACTTGTTTTCCCCAATATTTGGGAATGGAGAAATTCAAACTACAATTAGAATTGTTTACAACAAGCATTAAAAAAAAAAAAAAAAAAGTCTTCCATCACAATATTGGATGATATTTTCAAGTTTTCGTTTTTAGCATGTCTTATACACCATTCCCACCCACTTTTCCAACAAAGAAAAAAAAAATCCTGACTCAGGCTTCTAAGAAGAAAGAGACCACCTGCCTAAAATGGCTGTATAACAAAGAGGCACCCCCACATCCTTCAGTTCTAGAAAATTTGACCGTACAACAACTTTGCTGTCTTCAAGAAGTGCAGTATTTTCAAGAAAGCTTTAGAGAAATTCAAAAGCATATCAACTTCACATGAATCGTTTGTGTATGCAGAAGAATTTTTTGTAATGAATCTCCATATATCGTAACAATCATAAAAAGACAAAATTTATTATAAATTGAATTTTTAAAAAATTCAGGCAAAATGAAAGCAGTACAATGAAAATAAAGTGAAAGACAAGAATTCCTAAAAGATTCTAGAAAAAGGGTACGAAAATAAAATGAGTCGTGTATTCCATCAATATTAGAAATAGCATTTTATGAAATCTTTTTTCTGTATTTCTTTCCTTAGAAGAAATAGAAAAAAGCCAATTAAACAATCTCCCAAACCTCCTTTTTGTTTTTTTGGCATCCACCATTGAAACAAAAAAGAAAAGAAAACAAAGAAAGAAAGAAAAGAATGTAGTCACATTTACAACATGTTCAAAGATATGACATTACAAAATAGTTAAGTGTTTGAACAGATTAAAAAAAAAAATATAAAATAAAACAGTTGGCAGCCATTTATTTGTAGTCCATATGAATGTCTCAAGACGAGGTATATGTATGTGGTTGATCTACTGCTTCTTACATTCACAGGAGGCTCATCTGCTTTCTAGTTCCATTTGTTGTACAAAGCCCAAGAAAATTAATCTTGGAGACTATTAGTTTTGAATATTCAAACTCTTATTTGTTTTACTCAGACTTTGAATGGACTTTACATTCATCTAATTCAGACCTTCATATGACGTGAGAAGAATATTTGAGAAGTGAGGCCAAAGTTGACAATGATTAGAAGCCAAGTAACATGGAAGCAGAGAGCATTCGTTTCATAAATTTGAGCTATTTTGCATTGAAGGCTTTTACTGCAAAAAGTAAAAGTTTACTTTGCTCAGATGATTGGGATGAAGAGAGAAATAATTTAAAAAGAAAAAAAAGATCAATTCAAAGAAATTATGTCTAACTTTTTTTTTTTTTTTTTTGAACATTCAACAAAATCAGTAAGAATTTTGAAGATTTGTATTTAGAACCTTCTCAATGAAATTTATTCCTATCTATAGAGCTAAAGATTTTGATTCTATCAATTTTTTTTTCTTTTTTAAGGAGTTTTGTGGTCAGGTGCTTTAATCTGATAACTGATATCTTAAATAAATGCTCCAATCACAACTAAGAATGGTGTTGATGTGTCCAATGCTCATTTAATGGTGAACAGGATAGAGTAATCGTTAATATTACAAAGGACCATCTTTTCACAATCAAATGGTCAATAAACAAAATGGGCTTCACATCAACTCATAACACCAAATGCCAGCAGTGGTGATGTTAGATGTCACAGTGATGGTGTTGGTAGTAGTTGTAGTAGTCACCCCTCAACATTATGCAAGGAACTTGAGACTTCAGGCATCAATGGATGACTGGGAGTTGCAGACTATAACAGCCTCATTGTTTCTGTAGCCAAAACTGCAGACAGAATAGTGGAAGAAGTAAGTAATACAAATGTGATTTCATTTGGACAATTGCTGGTTAAAGAACAGGTGGAATTATCTTCGTGAAATAGATTTGCTGTTCTTCCATAAGTTGCCATTAATGACAACAGCATCAATAGACACAGATAAATGTTTGGTAGAAGTCACTTCAGAAAAGCTTTTTCCACCAGAGTTATACCTGGAAGAGAAAAAAAAAATTAAAAATCACATCCTTATTCAGTATTGCACACAGACACAAAGAAACAAGTTATTAATTCTGTATCCTACTTAAAAAAATAAAAAAAAATTGCAATAATCTTCTTTGCTAATGAAGACCTAATACTTTTATAGATTGACCATTATCTAGTGAAATTTCAGATCAAATTAAATGTCACCAATGGAATAACAGTCAAAGAGCTTATAGGTCATCTTTAATGAAAGGAGGACTTTTACAAGTTCATCAGCAATAATCATGTACAATTAACTTTACATTTCCTAATTTAAAAAAAAACAACAACAAAAAAAAACAAAGAATTACAATTAATTTACATTATTTGCTCTTAATGTTACTGCATGACTGCAATAAATTTAACTTATTTTTATTTTACTCAATCCAATTTTGAGAAATGAAAAATTAACTTGAGAACTATTTCTATTCATTTTGTGCTTCGATAATATTCTAATGAATTTTACTACCAAAATTCAAAACTTTAGACACTCTTGCCACAATGTATTAGGTTGGTGCAAAAATAATGACGTAATAATGTTGTTTTTTGACGTTAAAAAACGACATTATTACGTCATTATTTTTGCACCAACCTAATATTAATAAAAGCATAATATTTATTATAAGTTCCATTTCAATAAAGAAAGAATATAATCATACACTGTATGTAGTATAAGCAGATCTGTTTATTTTATGGCAATATGGAAAGTAGTATTAAATTTAAATATTAGGATTTATCTTTATTAACAAGGAATTTTAGTTTATTTTTAGCATTAAAAACTGTACTGAATTCCAGGAACATGAAGTAGTATTTAAAAAAAAAAAATTTCAAAATTTTCCTATATTAAAGATTAAAAAACGATATGCAAACCCATTAAAATCATTAATTCATAGGATTTTTAAAAAATCTCTATCAAGATATTCACATATTCAGTATTAGAAACTTACTTGTAGTACTTTTCAATATTTTTACTAGTAACTAGTTTTGGTCCAATTCCATGAATTTTGACAGCCTCTTCTCTTTCTGGATAATATGCATACAGTGACCGGAATGCACAGCCAGCGTCACGGAATAATATCACAAAATGCTTGGCATCAGACTTAGCAATTTCCTAAGGAGGAAAAATGAAAACTTTATAGTAAATAGAGTGAAAAGTATTTTTTACACTATGGCAAACAGACCAAGTCTTTTTTTTTTTTTTTTAAAACATCAAACAATGTTGTTAATCTAACAAATAAGAAAGAAAAAAAAAGAAAAAATGACCATTTGATTGCTTACCTCTAATACTTTATTTTTGAGATCTGTATTTACAGATCCAGCCAGACAACAATGACTAATGGCATTGATAATAATGTGTCTATTAGATTTTGAGCTAGGTTTCACAAACAGCTTCGGACCTAAAATAGACAGGGAAAGAGGTGGAAAGTTGAAAAAATAAAAATAAAAAATCTGTCAATAAAGCTGTTTAACTATTAAACATAAGGAAGATCCTGCCAATGTATGTGAGAATAAATATGGCTGTAGCAATTGATGCAATAATCAAAGACAATATATTGCAGCGATGGACAGATGAGTGGAATAAAGATGAATTTCAATAACAATTTTAATACTGCCTATTTCTCAAATAATTAGCTGTTTCATAAACTTTTGTTTATTTTTTTTTTTTTTTTTAAATTAAAACAAAATAATGATCAAATTAGTACAATGACTAGGGTTTTAGGATTTACATCCAAACTAGTTTAATATGCAACAAAATATTTTGATAAACACGCCCTCAATAAATTTACAAGATTTTTTTACAACATTTTAGATTTTTAAAGTAATTCTTTAGAAATACTAAAAGCATTCTCATCTGGAATATTTTTAATTTTTGTTGAATTTGTTTAATATAAAGAAACACATTTTTATTGATCAATTCAATTTTTGCAAAACTATTTTGATTTACATTATAATTTTTGCATAAAGACATGCCAAATTAAATTTTAACTCAGCCTTATCAACAATATAATTGGGGTAAATATTTTTTACAATCTGTATTACTTAAAAAGTAATATGATTGAAAATGGCTTAATACTATTAAAATCAAGTAAATTTTAAGCACAATTTATTCATGAACAGAGCTGCTGCTGACTTTAAACATTGTGAAGATACAATAAACATTTTACTGAATGTAAAAGGTTAAGAAATATGACTATTACAGCTGCTATTATGATGTGAAACTGGGCAGGAAAATGAAAGATTTTATACTCAAAGAATAAATCTTTTTGCTGAAACATCAATTGCATAAAAGAAACTGTCACTAGTATTTTGTCAGGAAGGAGGAGGAGATTTTTGTTTAAGTTAGTGAGGAAAAAAAAAACAAAAATAAAATTAACTTAGATGTACAATATTTAATACTTCTGGACAATTCCAGATGGAAGCCTGATTTAAAGAAAAAAAAAAAAAAAAAAAAAAAAAAAAGCAGCATGGTTTTTGAATTTCTACCACCATTTTAAAATTGATTGTAAGCACACCCAGAGAACCACTGATTCATCAGTTACTACTGTTACTCAGATTTGAACAAAGCAAAAAAGATTATAGGTACCGTCATGAGATTGCTAAAAAAGAGCATAGCATTTTTTCGTCAAGTTTGGGGTCTGAAAAAGACCCCAAACTTGACGAAAAAATTTTATTGTCTAAATGTTTATGTTATTAAAAGGAAAGATCAAAATATTTTGGGGGTATTTTTTTTTTTTTTTTTTTACATTTTTTAATCATAAAAGCATGTCCAAAATTTTCATTAAAAATCATTTTTTTTTGAGTCAGAAAAATTGAAAGATAATCAATCATGTCAACATTTTTTTCCATTTCATAAAGAAAATGAAAATCTCAGTTTCAAATTCTTAAAAAAAAAAAAAAAAAAAAAAAAAAATCAATTTTAATTTTTTCAAAACTTATTTTAAGAAAATTAGAAATTATAGTCTTTACTTAAAAAAACTTTGAAACAAGCATTACTTAGTTTCTGCAACGAAAAGAAGTAGTTTAAAAATAAAATAAAGCAGGTCATAACATTTCACATCACTTGACAGGTTATGATTGAGTATTTCATCACATTACATGAGGAAAATTTATCATATGGGAGGACAGAAGTGATATTTAGAAGTTATTTAGATTTAAGTGAACAAATTATTTACCTCGTTATTTTTAAGGAAAACTTTCGGCACTCTAATTTGTTTTTTTTGCACTTAGCTTTCACCTTTACATTTATGATGCTTTATGGTAAATATATAAAAAATTAAGACTGTTGAGAGTGAGATTAAATTTCATAAGAAAAGGTACCTATAAATTAATTAGCTACCTTTCTTATGAAATTTTATCAGAAGTGTACATAAAATACGATAATTTCATGTACATTTATTATATTTTATTGTTTTATTTGTATTTCCATTCATTTTATTAATTTTGATATTTCATTTATGGAAAAATGTCATAAATGAGATTAATATAAAAATAAGATCATATAAATTTCATAAGATGATACTAATACTTGTAGGTACCCTTCTCACTTGAAATTGAAAAATCAAATTAACTTCTCCACATGTTTTGCAAAAATAAAGGCCTTAACGGCAGAGAATAATGCTTAACTCAAATAACGCAACTTAATTGTGTTCTTTCTGGTCTTCTGTGCTTTATAATTACAGGCATATTATAAACACAAAATGACATTTCTTAATTACTGCATGTTTCTGATTGGTCCAAATTATACAATTTATGATGTGCTAAAAAATGATTTATCTCATAAGGATATTTACCAAACTGAATGCAGCTTTTAACTAATTTTATAATATTTTAACAACTTAAATGTAAAAATCTAATATAATTAAAGAAATAAATAATTGTATTAAAAATTAATTTTTCACCGAAAAAATTTTTTTGCTTTCAGAAAATATTGTCCATATTCATAAAAGCAAATAAAAGCATTTGAAATTACATAATATCTTTGTTTTATTGAGTTTTGGATGATACAATTTAGAGCTGATTTTCAGGGATGTGTGTGTGAGGTCCAGTTAAAAAAAAAAAAATACATGATTTGCTTTCCTCAAAGCCTTGTGCTTTTAACTAATATAATCACTAAACTGAACATGACTGAATTTCTAGAGTTTTCATAAAATTAGTTATGGGGGGGGTGTAATATATATATATATATATATATATATATATATATATATTCTTTTTTTTTTTTTCCCCTCCCCATGACTTTAAAAAAAGACATATTTATAATAATTTCCATCATTTGTGAATAGTTTCTGAAAGTTTCATTAACATTCGACAATTATTTTTATTTTTTCAAGATCTTCCAAATTAATGTCTGTCATACAAAAAAACATGCTAAAAATTTGTTATTTTACTAGTTTCGGTGATACAAAGAGAAACAAGGTTTTTTTAAATCAAAATTTAAAATGTTCTAAAAAAGAAGGCAAATTTTTTTAAAATAATTAAAAAATACTTCAGTCTTTCCTCTTAATAATAAACATTTAGACAATAAAATTTTGTTTTCGTCAAGTTTGGCGTCTTTTTCATCAGACTATGCTTTTTTTTTTTGCAATCTCATGAAGGTACCTAGATTAATAGGTTACAACTTCTATAATAGTTACTATACAGTATGCTAAATATATGTGCATATTTTTATCTGCAACTTTTAACGATGCCAGTGTAAAGAAGAACAAGTTATCTGCCTTGTACTGTTGATGCAAAGTGGCAGGGTTTTGTGATAACAATGGCAGGTTGGTTAAGTGAATAATACAAAGAAAGGATCAACTGTGAAATCTAGAAAAGGCAAAAAAGTTAAAAGATTAGAACTGTAAGACATTGTTATATGAATGCATAAATTAGTAATCTATAATAATTGGGGGAGAAATATATTTAAGGACTCACACGAGAAAAACCTAATAGTATATCCTAAATTATACTGCCATTTTTTATGGCATGGGTAAACTATTTATATTATTGCATTTTAGACAATACAAAGAATTTAAGCAAAAATTCTTGTTCTATGAAGAAGCTTCTTGTTTTTGAAGTTAAGGGTGCAAATGATAATTCTTTTTGGCATTACAATATGATCAAATTTAGTTTCTCTACCAGCACGAGAAGAGCTGATTAAATTTCCAAACTTTGCCTATTGGAAACAAAAATAATAAAATTCTGCCCTAAAACAAAAATTTATCACGACATAAAAAAGGCAAAAATTAAAATGTATCACACCAATTAATTTAAAGTGAAAAGTTTCTTCTCTTTAGCAAAAATAAGGAAACATGGCTGGAAAATTATTCTGAATATACAAGTAAGAATAATGAATAAATTCAATTGCTTTTAGGGTTCAGTGTAAAATGGATTGTTTTTAGACTTTTGTATTAGAAATAAAAGTGGGGAGCTGAAGAATTATCATAGACACCCATCATCCAAGCTCAGAATCTGTTTAATGAAGATACACAAATATTCCATCAGCATACCTAAAAGTATATATATCTCACACACAAACACACTGATAAATGAGAAGGGAGTATGAGGAACAGATACACATAAATGAATGTAATAAAAAATTGTCAGCATGCAGTACTAAAAGCAAAGTCCTTGATTAACATTTATGACCAATTCTATTAATAGCATTTTATTATGACCAATATAAATAAATGATTTGGTGGCTATGAAAAGAGAACTAGATGAGAGTTGGTTTATTGAAGGTGTTTTAGTACCTGTATAATCAGAGCCTGCTGTTGAACCTGCATCACTACTGCTTTCAGTACTCTTGCCACTCTTTCTGCCAAAACGGTAAAGATCTATATAAAAAAGAAACAGATTAATATTTGAGAATGGAGTTGGCAAAATAGTGAGTGGCATTTCTTGTGATTTGATTCCTTTTTATTAGATTATCTAAAAGTAATGAAAAAAATAAATGTCCTCAACAGCCATTCCAAGTTTTTAAAGAATAGCTTATAGCCACCAAACACTTCAACATTTGAGTTTTTTGTTTTGGTTTTTTAAATAAATAAATTGCTGTATTGTGAGAAAGTTGTTTAGAGAAGCCTTTTGTTTTTATTTTAAGAGAATCAAGTATGCTTGCTTGGGTTTTTTTGTATAACTTTAAAAATATCAGTGTGGCTTAAAATACAGAATGAAAATTATATTTCGAATAAAAACTTACAAATCAGAAATTTGTTCATTATGATCATTGCTTCTAAAGAACTGAAATTAAATTATTTAAATTGCAAAAATAAAATGTTTTTTTTCTATTTCTTTAAAAATCATTCAGGATCTTTGCATTTTTCTATCATAAACATCTTTGCTAATAAAATATAAATAAAAAATTAAAAGGAATGTTATTAACTAGTAATATACTTTAAATAAATGCAAGATAATGTGATAGGAACTACATGCTGATGTTGTACTTGGTCAGTGACATTCCTGTAAAGACAAAATTAGTTACATACAATAATAAATGAATAGTCAAAAAACCAATATTGTCTATACCCTGTAGAAAAGGTGGGGGAGGAAGAAAAAGTGGATAGAAGATGCATGCTTTAGTGACATTCTTGGGAAGGTGAAATTTTAAACTCAAGGTGTTCTAAATTAAAGAAAAAAAGCAGTAATAAATGTGGTTGATTATCTATTCAAGAAAACGCATGCATTAAAAAATAGATATGAACTAAATACAGCAGTCAAAAAATTTGTTTATTATATACAGATTCAGTTCACATATTTTTTTCCATATATAGATGATTTAGATCCTATCAAAATTGCATTTTAAAGCAATGAAACAAAAAAACAAAAAACAAAAAAACAAACTCATTTACAGTAAAAAAAAAAAAAAAAAAAAAAAAAAAATCTGTAGTTAAATTTATGATATAAGCAGAAGCAATAGATAAGCTTCTTGTAATGATAAACGTTTCAGTTGAAGATAAAAGTAGCCAGTAAACAGATACAATATATATATATATATATATATATATATATATATTGAAGTGACTTTTCAATATAACTAGATTATCAAATGCTAGTAATTTACTTTGTTAATCTCTGTATACACATTTTAATAAGAATCAAGATATAGTGTAAAACCTAATGATTTTTTACAAAAGATTTTCTGAAAAATTAGTTTTCAAACTAGTTACTACAATGCAAATATCAAATTATAAGTTTGTTTTATGAATGTGATAAGAGCTATGCTGAGTAAGAAACATGGGAAGACAGATGCTCCATATTATCCATGCGACCAGGTTCCTGGTGATAATCAAGTATAACTGCCACATGCTGCTAATGAGCAAGAAATATTTACCTGGTGACGGAGGCCGTCTGCCAAATCCAGTGCGACCAGTAAAAGTTTGATGCGTGAAAAGGTTCATCATCACTACAGGAAGAGGAAGAACAATAAAAATGGTCTTTGTTTTTTCTTTTATCACTAAGCTCTATTCAGAGAGAGGGGGAGAGAGAGAATCACTGATGAATCTCAAGTATGGCTCATAATTCAGATTAGGTGGTGTGGAGGATGTGTGGAATAAACAACTTGGTGGTTTGCTTTTGTACACACAATAGAAAGCTTATTAATTTTATTATTTCATAGCAATACTATGCAAGGCTAATCTCAGTAGTTAGGTGTTATTGGTCTAGCCAAGATCAACCAGCCTATATTTTCATGTTCTTTAACTAAAAAGGAAAATATGAAAGAAGGAAAGGGGGAATAAACACAAAGGTGCTTACAATATCAGGAAGAGAATCAGGAATAAGACAGATTGTAATTTATTAAGCAACCACAGTAACAGGAACTTACTGACACTTGTCAGAGTCATGCAATAAAGTATTTTCCTTTTTCTTTTTAAAGCAATTGATATTGATAATATCTTGTATTAATATACAGCTTATCACTCTTATAAATCTGATGAATGCATTATGTCTCCACAATCAATGATAAAAAGTAGTACAATAATCATTATGTTAACCCAATAATGATTTTAGAATATTTTATATTTTTTGGTATTTCGAGTTAGTTAAGATTTATAACACTAATTTACTAAAATACAAAATCATTTAAATATTAAAAAATATTTTTTAAAGGACACAAAAATGTTAGAATATAATAAGCTATATTTGTTCTGCCTTGTAAATCATCCATGGTTGATGATTTCATGACAATTTGATAGTCATTTTCATACCATGTCATTTATGCACACAGTTGTTCAACTCTGTACATAAATGGCATTACTATTTTCAATAGAGCTCTTATGCAAGAAATTTACAATACAAATTAACTACTCTACGCATAACTGAAATCTAAAGGAGATATCATCTCCAAGCCAATATTCCATAATCTGAACAGATTTTGGACATTATGAAATATCAATTATTTATACATTTTTTATAAAAATTTACAAAAATGAAGAGCATAACGAGGGAGAAATTTTGAGATTAAAATGAAGGGACGTTTTTTTTTGCTTAAGAAACTAGATATTTTGTTTTAGTGATTATACCTAATCTATAAATTAATAATTCAAATCCTACATTGAAAAAGCAATCTGAAATTGTTTTCCCTATTTTGATTTTAGTCTAACTTTTTCAACATAATTTGACATGCAACATAAGCTTTTTCTGTCAAGCAAATTTAAAAATAAAAATACAGTCAACACGAAAACTAATGCCAAGGAAATGCAAATACTGTTCATGATATTTGTTGTTTTTCTTTCATTTTAATAAGTGAATGTTTGGATTGATGCATATATCTGGGAAAAGAAGCTGCACCAAAAATATATAACTGAAGATATAACTGGAGAAATTTCACAGAGCATGACAAGTAATTGGGCAAATTTTCAGTGTTCAGCAAATATTTCAATTAAATCTTAAACAGAGCAACAGAAGTTGGGTGGAAAGAGTTGCCATGGCAAATAACAATAGCAACATTTAAGACAAGCAGCACACTCAGCAATTTTCAATTTCTAGACAAGCACTAGCAGCAGGAGATTAAAAAAAAAAAAAAAAAAAAAAAAAAAAAAAAGAGATTAACAAGCTATAAATTGAAGTTTTTGCACAAATTCCCATGAACTATAGTCAGAAGTCCAAAATGGTTCATATCCAGGAATTTTTAGATCTTAAATGTATATCTGAAACCTTAGCATTTATTAAAATAAAACGTTTTAAATAACAATTCACTAAAAAGTTGTCATTGAAAACATTTTTGTATTAGTTTGTGAAATTTTCCATTACCTGGAGATGGTGGGCGCCGGCCAAACCCAGAGCGACTAGAGTTACCTTGGTTGGCAAGTAGATTCATAGACACTGTAGAGAAAAGTAAAGGGAAATGAAAACTCAATTAAAATGATTAATTAATCAGTCTTAAAAAAAAATAAAATAAAGCATGATTAGAGAATAAGAGAAAAAAATCTAATATTACAGGTTTTGAAAGAAAATGTTCAAATTTTCAACTCAAGCATGAATCAAACATCAAGATACACAAGTCAGTACAAGTCCAAAGTGGTAAAATATAAAACATCAGACAAGAGACTAGTCAATGCTACAAAAATTTCTGAAAAAGAAATACTCTATGTAAAATTTTAATTCATTAGACAATTAAATTTAAATGTATAAAAAAAAAAAAAGAGAGAATAAATCTAATTACTGAATGCTGTAATCAAAAATTAATATGTAACATTAAGTGGACTTTAACTTACAAACCTTATTTCACAGAAATAAATTTGATACATTGCATTTAAGCCACATGTCAATACAAAATTAAAATTTTCCTTATAATATAAAAAAAGGACATGTCATGTGACAAATTTCAAGAAAGAATCATGCATTCTGATCAATAAGTTCATTGTATTTAAAATATTAAAACATTTAAAGTGCATCCAAGATAAAAGATCAAGGTATTCATAAGCTAATGATTATATGATCTAAAAATTAATTGCTCATTAAAATTTCAAGTTCCTTTTATTAGTAAGATTGGTTGTTTGGGAATCTTCTCAATACATACTGGTGTCAATACCAATTCCACTTTTCAATTACTTTAACCTATATAATAGGTTGCTTTTAACCCACTAAAACCCAAACAATTCACAATCTTTGATATCAAGTTTACATTACTTCCAAAATTAAACATTAAAATGATATAAGCAAAGCCAACATATGTGAAAAAGTTGTGGGTGTAAATTTAAGCATATTATTTCTTTCTAACAAGCCATTGATTTCACTTTCGGTTACAGAAGAAAACATAAATCCAATATTAAAGCTTTTTGTATTATTTATGAATTAAAAAAAAAAAAAACTTAAAAAACTCAACTTTCTACTATTTTAGAATAAATTTATTATCAACATAATTGAGATCTACTTTTGGGCTCAATTCAATGTTTTAAATTTCTTTTTTTCAAAAAATGAAAGTACTAAATAGGGAATAATGTTTATTATATATATATATATATATATATATATATACACTACCACTACCTCCTTAAGCAGACATCTTACATATCACCTTTCAAAACAGTGTGATTAATAAGTATTAACTTATAATTTACAAGAACCTTTAAGGAAAATTCTAGTAGATAATACAAAAATTATTTTCCAATTACACAGTCGTAGACAACTCGTTAGTAAGGAAGAATGGCTGATTAAATACTGTTCTCCTGCTATCAATCTCACACCCTTTTAGCAGTGGAGACACTGTGGTATAGGTTTTCTAAAAATAGAAGTGATGCCCAGGTCAACCGGTCACACATAACACATGACCACTAAAACACATATCCACTGCACATACTCCACACAGCTAAACTACAATGTAGAAGCATAACACATGAAATTTACCAACATCCTTGATAATGGCTATAGAACTGGCTGAAAGCACACTAAGGACAATTTCTACATACTTTAACCCCTGAAAAATGGAAAAATGTTAGAATGCTGGAAAAACTCAAAAGATTAATTAAATCTTCCTTGTTGGCCGTTTTCAATGAAAGAAAGGTTGCTGCCCAAATACACATGTTTTATATATATATATATATATATATATACACACACACACACACACACACAAAATTTGAATCATGGATTTCAGTTTATTTGTATAATATACTTTACTGACATAGAAGATCTGCTCATTAAAGTCTACCATTATATTTGCTCAGAAAGAAATATTTTCAGATAATGATACATATTTAACAATTTACAATATTAATATAAGACAATAAGACAGTATTACTAATAATTCGAAACATAGTATTTGAGGATGATTATTATTGTTACTTATTTGTTTTACAGCAATCTTTTACTGTTAAAAAAATTATAAAATCCAAATAAGAAAATCTGTAAAAAGAAAAAGCCAAGCTGATACTTCTCAAATTATTAGTAAATATCTTTCTACAATTTCCCAGATTTTCACAATTATTAAAAATCAAAGGTTAAAAAATATGCATCCAATTTAGTTCATATAAATTTAAGGAAACATTCAGTAGTCACATATTTTCAATAATAGAAGCAAGGGAACTAAGTTAGGAAAGTTATATTAACATGCATGTTATCTTCCCACTGTGAAGCAAGTTAACTAAATTAAATCAACAACTGTTATCTACAAATGTGAAAAGTAAATATAATAAAAAAAAAACATTTAAATAAAAAAGTGAAGCCAATGTCCAATAGTTGTAGAGCAATTATAACCTACATGCTACCAGAATTAGAGCAGCAGTGATCAGTGGAGTAATTCAAAGGTTTTTCTAGTGCAAAATTAAAGACACATTAGACACCATATTTGATTAAAGCCCTGTTTAAGCAAGAAAAAAAAAAAGCAAGCATTGATGTGTTCCTTCACCAAATAACACTCAGCTCAGGTGGATAAAAACAATAAGAAAATGAAAATTCTTTCATCAATTTCTAAAACAATTGTAAGCAATTAAGATTCCTACAGTAAACTAAGTGACTATTCTGAGAATATTTTGTGTTTAGCTTAAACATTCATTTAACTTATGATACTAATGACTGGGTATTTTTCAGAGCTATGACAAGATGTGCATATACACTTGCATGCAGAAGTGCTTTAAAGCAGAATGCCAACCAAAAATTGTTTCAATCAATTGTAGGATACTTGTATATTATACTAATAATTCTTTATAAACAACTATTTTATTGCAAAGCAACATTCAAATTAAGTACTGAGCATATAACAGATTGATTAAAAAAATATACTTCAGTTATAAAACTGAAATTATCAAGTAGAGATGCAACAGTTACCAGTTTTATAAGCTGTAATGGAATTTCTGGCAATTAGTAATATTTCTTAAAAATTTAATCATCGTTACCAGTGACAATGTATGGAAACTCAGTTAAAACGGATTCCTATTACTGACCATTTCTTTCTCACATGACTCCACCCCCACCAAAAGAAAAGTTAAAGAAAAATTAGCTGCCCTCAATATACCACAGAAAGCGCTGATGCATGATGTGGTGACCTGATCAACACACAAGATACTCAAGCATTTCCTCGGCCAAGTGTAAGCAGCCTGTGCAACACTGGGTAGAGAAAGAGTAACATGATGTCTGATGCTCATTGATGCAAAGACCAGTATCATGATGCAAGTTTATTGATGCACCTGTTTCAGAAACAAGTGACACTGTCAGCCATTATACCTGCCCTGGGCCATATTACTTATGATGTTCTGGAGAAAAAAAAAAAAAAAAAAAAAAAGAAAAAAAAGAGAAGAGGCTCACAAGGAAGATAAGTGCCATGCATATGACTTGCTTTGTTGAAACTCACTTTAAAGACTCATTCTTAAACGAGCCTGCAACAAATAACCATTGTGTCCAAGAGACTGCTTTGAACATGGCACTGATACAAGCCAAAGAAGAATCATAAAACCCCCATCAATAACTCTACCACACTCATCAAAGGCTAAAAGCCTGCTAGCTGAGGTGATGACAAAGATTATCTCGATGAAGTGAAAGTCAAACTGAGATTCTTACCACCACAGAAGATAGAAATGAAATTCTTGCCTGCCACTTATTTCAGCAGAAGAGAGGAGCATGCATTAAAGCTGACACACAACTTGCAGGAGGTTTTGTGCATCCCACTAACCTGTATGTGTGTGCGAGGGAGAGAGTGTTCAATGCCAGTGGGTGTATCATTTCCTCTCACAGGTCACTACTTAAACCAGACAAAATAAATATACTGATATCCTTGCATTTTAATTTGAAAATTTGCTGATGAGTATATCATTATATTAGGATAAAGTATGAAGAAACATCTTTTTAACTGTTATTTTGCTTATTTGCATTGTACACTATGTACAGTTCTATCTCATAGTCACAGTGTCATAATGCTATCTTTAATGTTAATGAATAATCACTCTCAATATTATTATTATCATTATTAATGTCACTATTTTAGAAGTGATGCATGCAAAAATGCATAGTGTTGATATTTTATTTGGATGAATAATTTCAGCATGTGTATCAACATTGTTTAACAAGAGCATGATATTTTACAAATACTGCAATCATACTGTTCATTGTAATTATTTTTGTCATGATAAGCACAATATGAATTCTTAATACCATTGCATCTCTATTATGAAGTGTTATACATAACATCTCCAGACCATTTGCAATGGCAAATGTTTGACATTTCAGCTTTAAATTAATTTTTTCTTGTAAGTAGAATAATGAAATTTATTAAATGAATTAAGTGGCAATTTGTAATAAACTAAAATGATTTGCAGCTGCTAAATCTTAAAAGGGACTTTTTTTTTTTTAATTTTTATTCTTAATTACTACAGGTTGTTTGCACTGAGCAGAGTGTTTGAAGGGGTGGACTTGATATGTAATCACAATATTTAGCTGGGAGGAAGATCATGGGAGATGAGATGCGGTCCAACAGCAGCTGAGCAAGTACAAACCTGCTTTCCGCAGTCCTGGTCGAGAATATTGAGGGATACGTGCTGTAGGAAGATAGACAGAGTCACAAACAACTATGGCAGCAGAACAGCCAACAAAAATTCTAAAATTTAGCACTGAGAATTATGTAAGCATTTAAAAAAAATTAAATTTAATGTTTTCCAAAAGTAAAATAGTTTAATTAAGAAGAGATTGTAAAGAAAATGTATTTTCATATTTGCAAAGGAATGGTAAATAAAAAAAAAAAAAGTCATAATTTTGATTTTAAATCGAAGGGAGATAATAAAAATTAAAAATAAAATGTCTTAAATTATCTCCCTTGAAGGAAAGAGCCGTTTAAAATTAGACTTTCATAACAACAATGAATCAAGCAATTTTTAAAATACCATGGTTGTGAGAGACATTTCCATTTGTTACCACTTGAAATTTCGATTGTAATATTGTGGTTATGAAACAATAGGTTAGTAAATTCAGTGAATTATAAAAGGAAAGTTAAAAAAATTGGCATTAAAACACCATAGTAAATTCAATAATACAAATGGAAAAAAAAAATAAAATAAAATAAAAAAATTTAGAGAACCTAACTCGACATTTTACACAAATGCAAAACCATTATTTAAAAGTCAAATGTGTCTTATTTATTACTTTAAAACAAAGTTCTTAAATATTTAGTAAATCTTTGGCAAAGTTGATACCGATGCATTTGGGAAAGAATGAGTTACTAAACAAAGAAATTGAAAAAGTTTTTTTTTATATAGCAAAACTATTTCAATAAGTCCGAAATGGACTGAATAAAATTGTACTGGGTATGAAAATGATAGGTTCGAAAATTGTACAACTGATAAGTAAAAAGAAATGTTACACTGCAACAAGAAATAGAACTAAGTGCCAACTAATAAATTAAAATTAATAAATGGTGGAAAGAGTCAACATTTGAATGTTAAAGACTGCAAAAGAAATAACTAAAAAGATAATTTTCATAACATTCTTAAAAAAAAAAAAAAAAAAAAATTATATAAACCATAAACAAAGTTGTAAAAATATTTTTAAAAAAAATTATCAGATCCTAGAGATATGTGCACTGAAGATTGTATAGCAATGTTTTACTGCTCAGCTACAGAGCAGTAAAAGAAAATAGAGCCTTGCTAGATTATAGCAATATGTATAATTGACTAAGCACACATAGCCCAGAAATGCTGAAGATAAACAAAAATGTTGCTGAAAATGCTTAAGAGCTACTTACATTATTACCTGGATTTTTAAATCTTGTGAACATTTGGTAGATATTTTAAGTTATTGAAAGCCCAGAAATGTTGCCAATATTATTTCATAGAAAAGGATTTTTGGGTTATATATCAAATATTTGAAGACTGGCCGCTTTTTATTGCAGGTGCTAAATGCTATGAGAAAACCAAACAGTGATTCAAAGCAATACTGAAGACATAAGATCATGCTGATAGCAACATAAAAAGCAAAACTTCTGCCATCAATTTTATAGTCAACAGCATAAAATGCTTATGGCTAACCAGAAGCTACCAACAAAAGCAGCTTTGTTAAAGAGCACACTGAGAGCCATCATTACATTTTATGAGCAGGTAATCAAGGTATAATTTTCTGCACTGAATTGAAGTCGAAATACTTGATGCAGAATCAACAAAAGAGATTACTCTAAATACTAACAGCTGCAAAATGCATTAGGGAAAGTGAAGAAGAAAAGTAAAAACAATATTAACCAGGGGTGTTCAAAATTGATGATGGCATCTAGAATTCACTTGCAGATATTTAGGATAAAACTTTGCTTACTGAAAAGTGGTATAGAGTATATAAAAAAGTAAACTTAAAAAAAGGATAAAAACCTAAAACTTTAATGAAGTTAAAGAAAAAAGACTTAAATATCTAGTATCTATTAAAATATTCAAGATTGTAAATTATTAAAACATTTAGTTATTGTTTATGTAATTTTCAGACATCAGCAGTTGCTCTTGGTTTAGTCAAATTTGTCTGCCAGTTGTTTTGATCAAAAGATTTGTGGCAGTAAATTTCTGAATTTCTCCAAAGCTAATCTCATGACCTGGCTGTTTTCACTTGCTTTTGTATGGTGCACAAAAAGGATAGCATTGCCTGTAATTCTTTACTTTCTCTTTTCACGGAAGTAGCTATACCTCAATTCAAGAGGTAAAAAGAAAAAAAAAAAAAAAGAAAAAGAGAGAGAGAGAGAGAAGAGGAATAGATATTAACAAGGCATACTCAAAACATGGTATATTATACCATGCTTCCCATATACTTTTTTGAATGTAAAGTCTGTTCTAGGTTTCAAGTAAAACAATCAAGATTTCATTGCCACATGACTATTATTGATTCATTATACTCTTCCAAACAGTATTATTGATAGCCAATTCAGTAAATACACAATTAGAATACATTTTTGAATAATGAAACATATAAACTTCCACAGATAGCTTATTAGTTATGCTCTAAACTATATATATATATATATATAAAAGAAACCTAAATGGTACAGATAAAACCTGCTCCTCAGCTAAGAAAAGTATCCATCATAAGGGCATATTTGCTAATATAAAAAAAATGGAAATGTTATTCTACAAAATGATTATATGGAGACAGGGTTTATTGTTTTCATCACATACACAATAGAGTGTATTTGAGAAAGAAAAATAGCAAACATTTTTTTCATTAGAGAAATTCAAACAATGTATGATATGTCAAAACACAATATACTTGATGCCCTCAGGTAAACATAATAGAAGGCAAGTATTATCTAACAAAAACTTTTACTGCAATACATTAAATAATAAAAATAACCTACATACAAGTATATTATTGTCAATAAGGCACAAAAATAATTTAAAAAAAAAAAAAAAAAAAAAAACTTGTTGAACACCCCTGGTAAATTCTCAATATACCTTTGCAGCAACAAAAACCATGTTGCAAACCAAGTTTGATAATTTCCAGCTGGGAGGCTCCAGGCTTAGGCCAGCTAGAAGAAAGTAATTGCCCGGTTTTTGCTTCAAAATCAGAAGGAAAGAAGAAAGAAAGAACAAACAATTTATTCTAATTGCATTATAATCCAAAAATTTAGTGTCTACAGAGTTGCCACTCTATTTAAATCTTTTTTTTTTTTTTTTAAATAGGCCAATTACCACAATGAAAACTGGAAAACTACTATAGTAAAGAATTGCTATATGAAAAAAAGAGAAAGTTCTAAAAGGTTGATCAGTTTTTACAAGGTTATGACTACTTGACAACTATCTTCTATTAACTATTTTTGACATAACCAAAAACTTAGATTTTTATACTACAGAACTATATCTGGTTGCTAATATTAGTTACTATCCTAAAGAGACCCAGATATAATCAAGAGAAAGCGCCTAAAAATGTTATTCAAGAATTATAAATGGATCAAAACTTCAGTCATCAAATTTACAACCAAAGAGTTAAAAGTCAAAAGAAAGTTATTTCACATACCTATTCACAGACATGGCAACTTTTATCAGATAATTGGGATTCACTTTTGACATTTTCTTAATAGCATGGTCGGGCAAAACTGATTTCTTTAATTAGCAAAAAAACCAAATGCCATAAAAAGATATTTCCTTACAAACTGAAAAAATATTCAAGTAGAGGACCATGTGATAGACAGTTTATCAAACGTAACATGTATGACATGTGCATCTTCCTTCAATGATAATTTTAATTATAATGACAATTTTATAAAAATATGACTCCTAAAAATACTAGAATGCTATTAAACAAGATAATTTTTGTGAACTTTAAATATACTTAATTTTTCTGAGTTAAAAGTCTGTAAAATGGAGGAAAGAACTATTAAAATATGTATGTGGAGGATAGAAATAACTATTGCTTCAGGGAGAAAAAAAAAATGTAATTTTTCTATTAGGAAATCTAAGATGATACTGAAATTGATTATAATTAATATTACAATAGCAATATCATCTGATATGAAAGTGATAATAAAATATCATTGTTACTCTCTCATAATAGTGGAAACTCTGTAGGAATTAAAACAAAAAACTATTTTAGTTTTTAAAAGAAAAAATAAGATTTCTCAGATGCACATTAGTAAAATTAAAAAAGTATCAGATGCAAGTTAATAGTTTGCTGCATTCTAATTTAATGTCAAGTCAGTTCAACCAATGGTATTTGGAAAAGAGCACATTCATTTTGTTAATTAGCCAAATAAAAGTTCCTGTGAAGGAAAAGTTTAAATAAAGGAGAAGTAATCAGCAAATTTTATAACAAAAAACGAAGAAATAACACATTTATTAATAATAAAAGCCCATACATCTTTCTGCATGGAATACTTCCTAATTTTAGAAATATTTTTTTTTCTGGTGTTGAAAACAAAGACTTCATATAAAAAAATATTAATTCAAATTTCCAACTCTTCTTTTGAAAGGAGTTATGAATTAAGAATCAAGCTTGAGGCAGATATCAGATCAAAAAAAAAAAAAAAAAAAAAAAAAAAGAATCTATTAAAAAAGCAGTAAATATCAATGATGGTCTCATTTAATAATCTGGAGATGATGTTGGAACAACCTGCAGCAATAAGAGAAGCAATCTTCAGCAAAAGATAAATAAAAATTTAAATTACATTTGCCTAGTTGACAAATTCCCACCACCACACAATCTGTGACACCAAGGAAAGAAAGAAAGAAAGAAAGAAAGAAAAAAAAAAAAAAAGATTGACCCATTTCTAAATAGATTAGCAACTATCAAAAAATGCTTTTCATTATCACTTTGATTTTTTTTTTAATGCTAATATTATTCTGAAAGCAGAAAGAGAAATGTAATAGTTTAGTTGGAGATGCTTGACTTAATCTTTATAATAAAAAAAAGTCTAACTATAAAGCTTAATTGGATGTAATCAAATTTTTAATCATTAACTCAAATAAAAATTAGGATTAAATAAAGCAATGTCCAAAGAAGATTGAATTTCAAGATATGAAGTGAGAAAGTCTCATAAGAGATCATGTCTTTATCTTGATTCATGAAGATGGCTTTGATGGTGAAGGTGCAGGCACTAGAACTGATAAAAAAGGTTTTTATAGTCTATCAAATATGAAGACCAAAAACTGATAAAGAAAATACTTAGCCTAAGAATTCAGATAACTTAAAATGATTTCTCTTCTGAACTATTTTACTCATTCTTTAGATTTTTTTTAATTTTATATGTTCAAAATTACCAACTTTTTATTGTATTGTGTGAAAAATCTAAACATTCACCTCAAGTAGAAGAAAGGTTGCAGAGACATTTTGTTGTAGGAAAAAAGGTAAAAAAGATTCTATCAAAGGATCAAACAAGCTTATGTGGAATCAAAAGTTAGGTGATGAGGAATGCAGAACAGTCTATTCAGAGAGAAAGAAAGAGAAAGAAATAGCAAAGAATACATTTTATATTAATTCAACAAAACAACTGCAACAGAAATAAAAAAAAAATTGAAGCAAATGTGTGATCTAATCATCAGAGCCTGTATACTATCTCACTGATCACTTGTTGCCTTACATGACAATTCTGATAAACAAAATGGATAATTCAAACTCTTAAAAGCAAATAAAGAAGAAAAATCAAATTTTGTATTAATGTATCTATTTTGCTTAATGATATTAACATAGTTTGTACGACAATCTATTGCATTTTCATTCAGTAATAAAAAGAGTTTTGAAAATAAAAATTTGGGAATATGAATCACTCAGATTAAAATCCAAAGATTTAGAAGTTAAAAGTTACACCAAACTGAAACATTTATATCCTAAGCAAGCAATCAAGAAAGTGTGATGGTTGATGTGCTATCTGATAATAAATTATTTGGTACTTCACAAAATTTATCAGCGTGTCAGACTCGGCTTACTTAAAGTAAATCAAATAACATTTAATGTAGAAACATACCATCAGGTATATTCACTTTCATGAAAAACAAGAGTTAAGGAGAGAAGCTTGATATAATTTTATCAAAGTTTAAGTTTCTTTTTAAATTTAAAAGAAAAGGACATGTTTGAACTTACAGTTACTGCTGGAACTTGTAGGACTGCTGAAGCCTCTCCCAGCAAGATCCTCCTGTGAACTTGTTGAATGGATACTGCCAACTTCATCATCACAAGCCTCTGGAGGTTTGCTGGAACGCACTATCATACTTTTAGGACGCGGTTTATGAGGCCTGGATGGTCGTTCATACCGGTCAGAAGGACCATTTTTTTCTTCATCCTCTTCTTTCCTTTTTCTTTCTTTATATTGTTGAAGAATAAATTCTCGTCTAGCTTTCTCGTTTGCCTTCCTACGCTCTATTTCTTCTTTCTTTAATCTACAAAAAAATAGGTTAAATTTTGCAAAAATAATATCTATTCAATGTCACTTTTCAATTATAAAAATTCAATTCAAGTATATTTAAGGGTTTGCTCAATAGTTTTAAAATAATTGGTGATTTAGAAATTTATATTTTAAAGAATATTCAATTGATTTGTTTTCTATGGCTTAACCCTTTGCAGGTTATTTGAAGCCAGAAAATATTTTTAGATTGTAAGGATTTTTTGGAGATAATAATGGTTTAGTGATACAAGTTTTATTAATTAACGTATAGAGATGGGCGCGGGGGAAAGAGGTGGATTCATACCTTTCCCCAAGAGCATTTACACATCAGTGAATATAACAAACCCAACAGGAATTGGAACTTGTCTCTCAGATTAACAATTCCATGCCATTACACCACCCATACATCCAAGCTTACAGCACCTGTTATTACCAAGTGGTCATCCATTGAGGTACTGACCAGGCTCAACATTGCTTAACTTTGGTGGTCTTATGGGAACCAGTGTCTCAACATAATGTGGCTGTAAGCCGGAATATTTGATAAACTTAATTATAAAAGAAAATTTTAAATAAAAAGACAACTCACTGTTCTTGTTCTCTCTTTTTAGAAAGTGCCTCCTCTTTTTCTTGCCTCCTCCGTTCTTGTTCTTCTCTTCTTTTCTGTTGTAACTTCAACATCCGGTTTTTCCGAACAGTTATTTGATCATCTGGTATCTATTCAAATAGTTTTTATATAAATAATCAGATACAAGCTGTACAGTAAACAACAATACTTTAGAAAATAACCAAAAAGATTACTTTAAATATGAATGTCAGATACAAAAATATATAACAGCTCGACGATAAGAGAAGAAAAAGAAAAGCTAGCAATTTTTCTATATCAAACAAAATTTGTTGATTTTAATCAACAAATTTATTACATAAAATATACACATATGATTATTTTGCCATAAAATAAAATAGCTAAGATATAAATAGTAGTTAATTGGTATTTGGTTTACTGGAAATAAAATTATGATTGTCGATTTATGAGGTTTTCATAATGAACGCACAAAAAGCAAAGATCAACTTGTTTCTATGTGAAAATGATTATAGAAAAAGAAAGAAATTTCAATTGAACCAACCTCTTCAGGTTCTTGAACAACAAATCCAACAGGAGGAGCAGCAGGAACATCTTCACTGGGAATATAAAGAGCAGGATCAAACTTAACAGGTGAGAGTTGTTTTCGAGAAGTCAGTGCATGTTCTTCTTTTGTGACAGATTGAGTTGGTTTCTTTTCTTCTTTCTTTTCCTCTTTCTTTTCTCGCTTGGGCATCAGTTTGGGCTTGGGGCGGCGGGGTGCCTCATTTCCAAACGATACAAAGAAACCTTCATTTCCAGTGGCTGTAGTTTGTTCATCAGCAATTTCAGTACTGTCGTCGGATTCAGGAACAGCCTCTTCAATTACATGAGATTTTGTTGCAGAAATAAGTTTACTAGGTTGATGTTGTGGACTAGTATGTGGCGGAGGCTGACGAGGTGGACTGCCATGTGGCGGGGGCTGACGAGGTGGGCTGCCGTGCGGTGTGGGCTGACGAGGCGGGCTGCCATGGAGCAGAGGCTGACGAGGCGGGCTGCCATGTGGTGGAGGCTGACGAGGCGGGCTGCCATGTGGTGGAGGCTGACGAGGCGGGCTACTGTGTGGTGGAGGCTGACGAGGCGGGCTACTACTTGGAGATTCCATATGAGTTGGTCGTATGCCTCTATTTCTAGGACTACCTATTGGAGATTGCCATTCTGTTTCACCAGTGATATTGTTATTAGTACTACTATATGGCACATAACCTGATGAAGAGACAGCATGGGGGTGAGGAGCATATCCAGAAGGTATTGGTTCTTCTTGAGTCCTGGCATGTGTACCATGAAGCGAAAGAATACCCCCTGCTGTTGAAGTTATCACAGCATTAGCCATACTTGGATGTATACCTGCAATGTCGGGTTTGGGATGACCCGGAAGACCACTGAAAGGAGTTGCCGTTGGAATTGGCTGTCCTATTGATGTGGTAAATGTATTAGGTAAATGTTGATGTGGACCAACAGAATGTGGGGGGTGGGTAGGGTAAGGAGACATAACTGGAGATATATAAGGCTGCGCTGGCGGTGTAGGTGAATGCAACACAAACTGTTGACCTGAAAAACAAGAAACAAAGTCATGTCCTAAATGATTATCAGAGTAAAGTGAAAAAAAAAATAAAAAAATAACCGAAAAGAAAAATGATCAAGAAATCCATTACCATCTAAGATATTTCTAAAAGCCTCAAATTTTAATAACTTTCACTATAATTGTCAGCTGCTTAATTGTCCAAAAATTGTTCATTTTTTTTCTTAGAAAAAAAAAAAAAAAAAAAAAGAAAAAAAAGAAAAAAGTGTAATTTTACATAATTTGAAAAGTTTATAACTGTAGTAGAAATAAAATGCAATTTAAAAGCAGAAATTTTAAAGAATCAGATCCATTAGAAAAAAAATATAAGATAGTGAAATTCTGTTAAGTGACATAAAGAAATAACTATGATTAGTTTGTGACAATTCAGAAAGTATTTTTGCTCTCTCTCTCTCTCTCTATATATATATATATATATATATATATATATATATATATATTGAATTGCCAGAAGCTAATCATACTTATTTCTTTGTCACTTAACAGAATTTCACTATTATATATATAATTTCTTTTTCTCCATCAAAAGGTGTGTACACACACACAAGCCCCTTTGAATGAAAACAATGTCAGTTTTTTTTTATTTGTTTTTTTAACTATTTCACATCTATATAGATTCTTTTACTAGAGTTAAATCTCTTTGAATATAAATGAATTCAAGACATTTTTTAAAAGTTATTTTCCAAACAAATGAAACAATGTCTTGGTTAGATAATACTTAAGCTTAGATAACAATACAAGAAAAAACTTAGGGTGATCATTATTCATGTAAAAAATCCCAAATATCAAAACATCACTAAATGATCTTATTTCTTTATCTTCCACATTTAATGGTTTTAAATGACAAAGTGAAATTAAAAAAGATGCATAAACAGATCTTAAATAAAATTAGATTTCTTTTCTCTTTTGGAGGAAATATCTTGTGTCATAGCACATCTTTAAAGTTCAAAGAGACTTTTTTTTTTTGCACACACAAGAATTTTTCAAAATTATTTAAATTAATTTTTCACAATTCAAATAAAATTAACCTCATAAATCAGTGATATGGAATGTAGACAAGTGGTAAACTATTATCTTCAGATTTGTTTAACACAACTTACCACCAGACAATACAAAATAGACATAAATAAAATCATACATACATATAAAGAATAAGTATTCACAAAAAACAAAATATAACTCATAAGATTCAACTACTATTTTTTTTAATTATACATCTAAAGATGGTCAAATCTCTATGTGCCATGGTCCCTTCAGGATGTGGATGGTATGCTAAACTCTAAACTAAAAGGAATTATGTATTTATATACAAGGAAAACACTACAACTACATATAAGAAACACTTCTAAGCTACTAGAAAATACAGTCAATGGTTTATGATGTAAAATGGACAGAAAAATAATCATGAAAGTATGTACAGAAAATACAAGTATTAATATATAATATGCTGCTGCATTTTAAAATTTGTATTTTCAATCTTGATGCTACTCGGTAGTAATATTCTTAGAGCTGGAAATAAATCAATTCATTAATCAAAATTACACAGATCAGAATAAGTAATGATGTTGCAAAAATACAAATTCAGGCTTCATCAATACAAACCACAATAAAATATTTACTGATAAGCTAAATCACAAGTACTAGATTTTTCAACATTTAAAAATACAAAATTAAAGAAAATTCCTTTATATTTGCATATGTTCAGATATTTAAGGATTAGGCTTTTCAATAGTATGAAAACCAAGGGAGATAACTGTAAAAGAAACGGGCCAATTTGCCTTTCTTTCCATGTTTGTTAATATTTCAGTTGATATACTATTCAGTCTTCAAGTGTATGTTGTATCCAGTCACTAAGGAACTGAAAGGTCATGTTAACAAGTTGAAAATTATAAAGAATTAAGAAACAAGCCATGTCTATCAAAATTTATACACGTGTTAGTCAATTTTGCAGGTATAAGTTTTGTGCAATGACTGGAAAGTAATAAAAAAAAAAAAAAAAAAAAACAAACACATTTAGGTTAGCAATATAATCCATTATAAATTAACCCAATTTGTAAAATATTGAAAATAAAAGATCAAATTATCTGAAAATTGGTTCTTCATTTATAAAATAAATTTCAACAAAGTTATAGTTTGGAGTTACTGCCAATAGTTTCTATCATTAAATACAAGAATTAAAATTCAGACAATTCAAATTGCAAAATTTATTAAATCTAGGATAAATGGAGTAGATAAAATGTTTGTTTTTTTTCTTTTTCCCCCCCCTATATTGTATTCGATACTAAGCATTGTATGAAAATCCAAATGAATGAAGGGAATGGTTTCATCAGTTCACTGTCTGCAATCAATGTCTCATATTTAAACAGCTATCACATTAGAAGAGTTGCCTTGCATTGGTTCAGATATACTTTTTCTCCACCAAATGCAGATGCCACATGTAGTTCTTGTTGCCATCAGTAGTATAAGGCTAGTATCATCACTAACAAGCTTTCACACATCACTCTGGAAAAAACAGGTTTGACTTTCTTGCATATTCTTTCCTATTTACAGTGTGCTCCCAATCTTTCAACTCAGTATTAAAGTTGTCTTTAGTTAGATACTGAAAATTAAAATTGCACTGCAAAATATCTCAGTTCTCTCTGAAGATAACTTTAGTTAGTGAGTTGAAGGTATGCTTGGCACAGAGTTGTCAGAGTAGCTTTACTACTTTCCAAGGAAGGTAAATACAAGGTTGAATGAAGAAATGACTTGAACATCCTGGAGTTTGCTCAAAAGATGAGTAAGCTTAGAGTGCAGCAGCATAAATAAAAGCTTATAAAGTCTGTACTTGGATCAGGTCAATTTACTGAATATCTGTCTTTATCATACATGGTATGATAATAGACATGAAAAAGAATATTCCAGTATTAACTATTTTTTTTTTTTTAGAAAATATATATATATATATATATATATATATAAAAAGAGTGTACAAAGGGAAGTACAAGGCTTCATACATATCAGAATATCTTTGACAGGCAATACATTTGTATAGAATGTATTATAATATTGTATACTGGAATATCTCTCCATATCAGTTGAAAGAAAAAAAGAAAAAAAAAACTAAGAAAAAAAGAAAACAAATACTCTAAAATTGATTTGTTCCAAGATGGTAAGCTAAAGCTGGAGTGTTGGCTTTTCTGCAACAAAGCAATGATTAAATTAAAGTGAAAGCTAAAGCAGCCAAAGTCTTAAAAAAAAAAAAAAAAAAAAAAAAAAAAAGAAAAAAAAAGATTAAATAAAATAGGAATTTTGTTGAATAATAAAAAGATTTAATTTAAGTAATTTAGACAAAATAAAGGATATTCATATCATATATTCTAAACTAATACTTATTTCTATACTAAAACTGGGTACAACTGAGGAAATTAAAGTACTTTTACACTGTTGAAAATATTGAGTATCTTCAGCATATTTATTTAAAAATAGACACATAAAACAGCTGGTGTAGTTAGTTTTCATATATTGAAGCATTATCAATTTAATTTTATCAATACAATATTTCATGTAAAATATTTACATATATAAAGTGAAAGACTTTTCTGAAAGAAGACTTGTTTTTACTAAATTATGTCTACATAAAGTGTAATAATTGGTTATGGGAGTTTAAGTGATCTAAGTAAATTATTATAAAATAAACAAAGTTTTGAAGGACCATGTAAAAGTATCTAAAGCAAAAATGTGATCACAAGATATTACAGATTTTATAACACCATCTTTATATAACACAATAAGAATGATGGTGGAAACCTGAAAGCAAGTCTGCAGCATTATCCACAGCAACATGTGGCCTTCTGTGTTGGAAATAAGATACTTCTGAGGTGAGAAAAAAAATACTGGAAAAAAAAAATATCAGTCTATGAATGTATATCATAAAAGCATGCTATAAGGACAATATATATACATATATAAATATATATACATGCAGTGCAAAATATTAAAAGTGCATGAACATATGTTTATGACACAAAATAAGGACAAATTATTATACACAATAGCAAAATACCATATGTAATGAAATCATATTTCATATTCAATTTTTATATAAATCCTTTCAAAATGGGCCCCCGGTTAGGGCTGTGGCTGGGATCATCACAAAAGCTGGGACAATGATAAGTAAGGACTGGAGTATTTTACTTATGTCTGTGTACACCACTTTAGAGCAAGTGCCCTTAACTGTAGACAACCATCCAGGGAAAGATTAAAAACAAACTGCTAGTAATCAGTATTAACAAAAAGAAATCAATCTGAAAAAAGCAATCATCTAAATTATCTAATCAAGCAATGAACAACCAACACTAGGATTATGTTTAAATAGAAATATCAGAAGAGAAATGGGAAGAACTACATAGATCCCTCCTATTAAAAATTAGGATATTTTTTAAGTTTTATATTTGTCAAGCTTAACTGGAGTATAAACAAGGTTAAAGATATGCTTCCTTCTTTTAAATGAATGAGAGAAATGAACTAATTCATGCAAGTAATTCTAGATATATAAATTCTAATTCTTTTTTATGAACTTGTGAATATATCAGGTTGGTGCAAAAATAATGACGTTTTCTAACATGCTACTATGTGAGAAAACGTCATTATTTTTGCACCAACCTAATATAGAAGCAGTTAAAATTTACGATCATTTTAACTTAGCTCAAATTCACATTTTAAGTATTAAAATTACAATCTTTATTCACACAAAGAAACCCTTGCAATTTTATGAATTTAATACCAGCATAATGTAATTATAAGAGAAACCTAAATATAGCTGCCCAGTGACATAACTAAAGATTTGCCTATTTTATGCCCCTCCCCGCTATACAGAATTCATATATAATTGGTTTATATGAAATTTGAACTTAAATATAAAATAAGAGAATAAATGTTAACATAACTGTTCTTGGCCTAACAAGTCTGTAACTGTTGTGAGAGTAAGTAACTTCATTCACAATATAAAAGAATAAAATATTAGTTAAAAATTAGTTAAAAATTAAATTCTGAAAAAAAAAAAAAAAAAAAAAAAAAAAATAGATGTATTGAAGATATACCTCAGTGATAAATTACTATTAAAAAAAATTATAAAAACATACACACAAAATTGAAGATTAATTTTATGTTTTTAAATTGATGTTTTAATGGTTGATTAGCAATAGGCAAGATTCATGTTAGAATTGGAGGGAAAATGCCTATCAGAAGTTTTCACAAAGATATATTTGCATAGTTATATTTTTGGATGATAAGTAAAGTAGATCTCAATTTAACAACTAGTTTGCATAAGTAAAAAAAAAAAAAAAAAAAAAAAAAAAAAAGATAAAAAAATAAAAAAGCATTTTTCTTTGTTACTATTAGGCTAGTGCAAAAATAATGACGTAATAATGTCGTTTTTTGACGTATTTTTTAACGTCAAAAAACGACATTACGTCATTATTTTTGCACCAACCTAATAGTTCTTGAAAGAGTGAAAGTAAACTGCCAAAGGCTTTCATGCTATGAAGAGATTTTTGTGAAATAATATCAAGCAAATTCTAACCATATAAACGATAGTATATGTTTGTACTGAATAGATATTTCTTTTATGAATCTAAGTAGAATACTGTGTCCCTCATACAATTATAGCATTTCAATAAAAGAAGCATATACTTCACTACCTCTTATACTTTGTGGGCTAAGATTTGGATTTTTAAAAATTTCCGGTTGTTTCTTGGTAATTTTTATGTACATAGTATTTTTTGTTGATCCCAAATGGTTCAGTTTATTCTAATTAAAATACATGGGAGGTACATTTTTTAAGCAACATCAATTTGCATATGTACTGAATTAAAAAGAAGGATTTTAAAAGCAATGCAGAATTTCAGATATCTACATTTAAGATAATTTTTCAATAAATGAAAATTTGAAGGAGTAAAGATTTTTAAAATTCAAAGTGGTTTCTAAACAGCTATCATCAAATCATCTTTGTTAGCAAAACATTTACAATATAGGAATGTAGTTAAGTGGTCAGTTGTCAAAATATCTACTTAAAATATTGGAAAAACATTCGACCTAAGTCAAGATCAACATTAGATGTCAGTAAATGGGTTAAAAGCTAAAACAGTGGTTAGTATATTTTTAAATGTCAATTTAAATTTGCAAATTTTTATCCTGATATAAAGTATTTGGAGACATTTGGAAAGTAATATTACATTTTAAATATACAACAGCAGAACCAATCAAATCTCATACAATGAAAGTTAAATAGTAAACAATGAGACTGAGATTTAACTTAACATCTGTTCTATCAAGCTGTGCTATCACTAATATGTTGAACTCCACAGGAGAGAAAGAATTTAATAAGTGTCACATTCACCATCAAATCTGTACAAGTTTTACAAAGGCAGTAATGTAACACAGACAATGAAGAATATTTGTGCTGTATACCCAGGTGTAGTGATGGCTGTAAAAGCTAGTAGTGGTTTAGAAGCTTAAAAAGTGACTGACTTTAAATAACCTTTCAAAAGCCTCCATTGAAGCAGATCCTCATTAAAGCACCAAAAATTTAGCAAAGGAAGAAGAATACCTCAAGTAAATAGGAAAGAAAGAAAACTGATTGCAATGTTTAACCATTTGAAACAATCTACTGACCAGGGATGAAACCTTCCCTTTTCTTCATTGGAATGAGAAATGTGTTGTAAGTTAGAACAAATGCAAAAAAGCAGTGGTTATCGCTACGATAAACCAATTACACAACATCATAACCAAGACTTCATCCACAAAAGATTTTTTGTCATGCATCTGAAGAAACATGAAAAGTACTTTCCACTGTTAATTACTGGAGAAAAAAAAAAAAAGCATCAAGCAGATATTTTAGCGGTATTAAATTGACTGTGTCAATGAATACATTACACCAGAAATGTACAGCTTTGAGGCATAGAAATTGTGATTGTCCAACACCATAATATAAAGCCTCAATCTGTAAAACAAACCCAAGAAGAAATATAGTCTGGATAGTTTTATCTCACCCTTCATATTCACCAAGCCTAGCACCTTCAGATTCTTATTTATTTTAATCACTAGGTTTTCTTATGCCAGGACATTTGAAAATAAGAAAAACATTAAGTCTTTCAGCTTTTTCATAAAAAAAATCTAGATATTACATTTATGTTGGATTGCTGTAATTGCTAATGAGGGCAATTATTGGAATAATTAACAAATTTTAATTACATTTGTCTATTTTTACCTCCTTGAAAATGTGATATTACTTTCCAAACAATTCAATAAATGCAAAACCCAGTTTAACAAATTTGTTAGTTATGATCCCAAAATATATAAAGAATAACTTCCCATTAAAAAAAGAAAAGAAATGTTGCAACGAAAAAAAAAAAATTTCTATGAAAAGATATGAAAGCCAGCTTTAAAGAAAACCATTTGTAACATCTTGATAGTTTTATCAAGATAAAAAAATATTGAGAAGGAACATTTTTTTGTGAAAGAATGAAAAATATTTTTTTAAATAAAATGTCTGAGAGAAAGAGAAGAAAAGGAACTTAAGAGAAAAAAAATAAATTATTATAGAAATGCATTAAAAGCATGATAGCATAAATGTTTTTTTAATGCCTTTTGTGAAGTGCACAGAACCAGAAATAAATGCAAAAGTGATTGTGGCATCAACAAAACAATAGCAACTCAATATAGCTACCTCAAAGTTGAGCGAGGCAACAGAAATGAGCCTAAGGTGTTAGCCCACAGCAAAAATGGAAGGTTGAATGAATAAATGAGCAAAGACCAGAGGACTAAAGCTGCAATGAAGATATGTGCCAGGCCATCAGCCCTCTGCTGTAATGTATAGCATACAATTTTTCTGTATTTAGAACTAAAATTGAGCCAAAATCAAATGAAGATTAGCAAACAGTTCTAATTTTCCAGTTCTGAAAACTGATAAAACTATTCAAATATTTTAAACATAATCTAATACTGAAATCAAGAGTAATGTTTGTTAAACAAGTACCAAACTAATTTTATTTTATTTCAACAGTTTAGATACTAGCATTCACCACAACAAATGACATCTAGTGACATTTTTACTTAGATAATATTGATCCATTTCTATGCAGGAGATGTGTATAATTTTTAGGTTTTAATTTTATAACAGTCAGTTAAGTGCCATACGAGATACATGCTTGGGTGATCATGTCTCGTTTAATTCATGATTGACTAGGCAGAGATTTTCCCACAGTAAGTTGCTGTTTCTTTCTGCAGAATTGCTCTTTTTTTTTTTTTTTTGTTTTTCTCATGCCAATTTTAAAGCCAGCAATATTGGCACAATTCTTTCAAGACTCAAACATGTTAATTTTTTTTTTCTTTTACAAAAATATTTCAATTATTAAGGTTAACATTATCTCTTTAGGGTTCACAGTCACATCACATTGAAACACCAGTTCTCATATGATCACTGAAGTTAAGCAATATCAAGTCAGTACTTTGGTGGGTGACCACTTGAAATACCAGGTGCTGTAAGCTTGGATATGCAGGTGGTGTAATGGATAATGGCTCAGAATTTGAAATCAGAGAGCTGAGTTCCAATGCCAGTTGGGTTCATTATATTCATTTACATGCAAATACTTTTGGGAAAGGATATGAATCTATCTCTTCTCTGCCCCCAGCTATAGGTTAATTAATAGGACTTATATCACTAAATCCTTACCTCCAAAAAGTTTGTACAATGACCTGCAAAAGGTTGATAAGCCATAAAACACAAATCAAATTATCTCTAAATTTTCTTTCAAATTTAAACTTATTGAGGCTCAATAAGAAGTTTCTCAATCTTAGATTAACAGATTTTTTTTTGTTGAAATAATATTCTTTTAGTCTAAAAAAATTCTTCAAAACTCTAAAAATATAGAAGCATAATCAAGCAAAAGGTTAAAAAAATCCAATAAATTTAAACTTGATAAATTAAACACAAATTTCTGACCTTTTAAAAAAAGGTTGAAAGACATTGCATAAAAATATAGATATCTGTGCACCATTTCATTACTGGAAGAATATAAACTGATGATCAAATTTTTCCCCCACAAGGAATTAAAAAAAAAAAAAAATTATATGATTAAAAGTTTTAATATAAAAATATTTGTTAAAATAGAGAATTTCGGATTTTATTCAAAACTAACAATAGAATATTCTAACAAATAGAAAAGCATGTGCAAATAATAGAACACTAAAGTATCATGTATTTCAGGTGGGATTTGCAAAAAAAACTATACATTGATATACTTTGTACATTTCATGCCAGATGATTGCTCCCTGATGCACTTATTCACTAGAAGACATTTCACAATTTACATGTTTCAATGGTACTTCCAAGCAACAAATTAAATATAAAGCAGTACAACCAAGTATTCCCACAAGAAAAAAAAAAATTAGAAGAGATATTTTACTAAACATATGTTGATGTATTATAATTATTATGCTAGTACAGTTAGTAGAGGTAGTAAGGAAAGATTAAGAAAGATTTCTTTATAATTTAGTGATTGCCTCTTTTTTAACTATAGATGGCTTGACACATATTCTAAGGCGGAGATAGGGGGGGAAAAAAAAATAAAAAATAAATAAATATAATCGGGAATGGAAGCAATGTGCACCAAACCAATACAGATGGTTGAAGCAATGGTTAGCTGAGATGCGAGTCATTCTTTCAAAGAGAAAGAGAGAGAGAGATGAGTGAAAGCTAGTCTAAAATATTAAGTAGGTTGCTCAATCGTGCACAAACCTGGATAGGTTGGCTGATAAGGGTTTGCCTGCTGATACTGAGGCTGGTAAGATGTAGGAGGTTGAAACGTCGGTGGTAGTGGCGGTGGTGTGGCATAGCCTGGCTGTTGCATCATGCAGCCAGTTGTGAACTGTCCAGCATCCATATGAGAAGGATACTGACCTAAGGCTATATAAGGGGAAGTTTTCTCTGGACCTCCAGCCATATGACCCCCGGGGGCCGAAGAGTAAGGGACTTTATGGTACTGCGAGAGCAGCTCACCATGTTGATTGTGGACAACACCAGCAGCCGAGACACTGGGCACCATGCCAATTTGTTTCGGATGAGTCTTTTCCAATCCTTGGCTCTTTATTTGCTGTTGCTGCAGAGATAACTTCATAATTTCACCCTGGAGATCAGTCAGGCTTCGGTTTAATCTACTCAGAAAAAAAGAAAAAAATGACAATATATATCAGTAAATATATTTAGAGAACAGGCATGTTCCAGGGGTAAAAAAAAAAAAAAAAAAAAAAAAAAAAAGTCAAAATTATACTCAACAATATTTCTAAAATGTCTCTAGATATTAAATAAAACTAAAAGCTTTATTATAATAAACATACTCAAAATAAATTATCATATAGAAAAATGCTAAATAGTTAAAATATTAAAAATTTTTTCTATGGTTCTAAGATCAAACTCAAGATTGAGGATCAGCCAAAAATTCATTTCCATTTATCTTTAATTACTACATATTTAATAATAGAAGCACACAAATAACAAAATAAACAAAAAAGCTTCAGGATTCTAAATCTAATCTTCAACATAGCATTACACCTTTCAGTGATACTGAGGACCCACTTTGCATCGAGCTTTCAGTAACCAATAGATTGCACTAAACTACAGGCACTACTTACCTGAAGTTTTCACCTTTGCAATAGTGAGTAGTCTTTCAGCTATAATGAAAGCATTAGCTTGTTTGGCTCTTATCCTAATTCACAGCAGCAACTAGCCTGCCATTGTGGGGCCTGTCACAAAGTTCAGTTTCTTCTTTCTTGGATTGTTATTAATTCTAACTCATCACCTTACTGCAGTTACATCAACTGTAGTCTTTCTATAAAAATTCACTAACATGCTATGAATGTTTGTAGTACTTTGCCTTCCCTACAAAATGCTATGATAGCTTTTAGTGTTTTCCAATGGAGCAGCCATTTTGAAAGAGAATTATGGGTAGGAAGCGAGTAAAACACAAATTTGTCTGCTGAGCTTCTAAACACTTTATTGTTTATAACTAAGAAACCCTGAGGAATTCCTAATACTTTTAAAATTAAGATAGGGATTACTTTTTGAATGAGCCTCAAATATTTATCTTTTGCCTATTAATTCATTTTAATATGAAAAACCAATATAAAAAAAGATTCCCTACACATGCCATCACCTGTATATGAGAGATTCATATTTAAATTAGAAATGCCAGGATGAAGCTAATGAAAACTTTTCTCAATGACACTGATAACATTAAATGTTCTTGATAATTAGGAATAATAATTAAATGTACTCAAACAAAAACATTCTGGACTTTAGACATTTTTCTCTATTAAAAAATAAAGTGCCTATAACTTTTGTTAAATGCATTTTCACATTAACCCAAATTATAGGTAAGTGAATCCACTGATTTTCATAGTTTTCTTTGTAAAAGGTTTTGGACATTAGGTTCAGTATAGATAATGTTGCATCAAGTTTCAATTATCAAAGTTCAGAAAACATACAATATAAAAAAAAATCTTCAGCAGGCAACAAGTCAAAACTCACCAACTTCTAACTTTTTGCAAAATGAAGTCTTGGTTTAGTAGTTGCCTGATTACAGGTGAGCATACGTAGGTAAAATTTGCTAAAATGTGTATGACAAAATGAATAAAAACAATGAAACTCATTTTCAACATTCAAAGTAATGACTGATTTTAAGAATAAATCATGATATTGTTTAACAAGAAATTGCCAATTTTAACTAAGGTAGACATTTTAATTTTTTTTTTTTTTTTCCAAGGATAACTACATAAATATGTTGGCCAAAATGTCTGTTCAGTTTTTGTCAATACTATACTTAAAGCACTCTAATAAGTAGCTAACTTCAGACTGTCCCTTGCACATGTGCATTTGCTAGATACTTGACACTTCAACATAGTTTGATGTGAACTTGCAATAAAACAGGATGTATTTTGTGTGCTTGGGATCCCCCTGAAAATGAAGAACCAAAATGAACAACACTTCATGTTTTTTTTTTTATGTTAAAAAAGTCAAGAAAATACTGTAAACCTGCAGAAAAATATGCACCGTGTACAGAGAGGATGCTTTTATGGAATGTATGTGTGTCAAGATCAGGAAAAATTTTGCCACACTTTTCAAATTCACTAGATTTGTGCCTTCAGATTTCCACCAGTTTTGGTTTCTTCAAAATTTGACAGATGGACAGACCTTCAACTCTAAAGGGGATGTAAAAATCCACCTGAAAGCTTTTTGCTAGTAAAGATAGGCAATTCCTTCAGCAGAGAATAATAGATCAGCTAACAAGATGTCAGAAGAAACTGGAATGAAACAGCAATTATATTGTTGATTGAACGTGTTTAAAACTTGTCTTATTTTTGAATAAAAAAAAAACAAAATGACTTTTGGGCCAACCCATATTATATATATATATATATATATATAAAATGCAGGTTTCATCATCTTTTTGTCTCACTCGGTTTAAACCATAACTTACAAAATTACATGTATGTATTGAATTTTTGTAAAATTCTAAACATTAAATTTCAATTCAAATCTAAAATTCTAAAACATTAAATTTCAATTCAAATCAGTAAATACAAGTGTCATACCAACCTATCAAGAGAACTGTTGTAATTTCCATAATTTTCTTCTCTTTCTCCACTACTACTCCTGTCTCGTCGATGGTCTCTCCGTTCAGGACTAACATGGCTTCTAGAATGATCCTCTCGGAATCCTGGTTGTACAGCAACAACAGGCTGAGGTCTGATAACTGCAGCCTCTTGCTGTATGGGTTCCTGACGCATAGGAACTGGTTCTCTGTGTGGTTCTTGCCTAATAGGAACAGGTTCACGTCTTACCGACTCGTGGTATCTAGGTTCTGGTCGCACAGGACCTAATTCTTGATGAACAGGTTCTTGCCTAATACTGACAGGCTCAGGTTTAACAGGTACAGGTTCATGGTGTAATGGTGCTTGTCGTATTGGCTCAACCACTGGCGATTCAGAGCTTCGCGGAATTGAGCATTCATTTGTATCAGCTTCATAAGGTTCATTTTTCTTAACAGCATCAGCCTCATTCAACCATTTCTTGCGGGCATTTTCTATGGTTCGCTGTATTTCCTCTCGAGAGAATGGTTTCTGAGAAGATCTCTGTGTATCAATAATGGATGAAGAATCTTCTTCGGGAACAGATTCCCCAACTCTCCCTCCACCAACCATGCTGCCATTAGCCTGCCGAATATAGCGGCGGATGTTTGGTGGAATGCCGGGAGGAATTTGCCCATTTTTATCAAGTGTGTTTTGGCTGGCAACAACATGCAAGAGGGCTTCCTTGCCAACTTGTTGCCGAATCTTAGTTTGGTGTCGCTCAAGTTCATGTTTCTTCTGCTCTATCTGTTTCCGCCTCTCTTCCAGTTTCATCCGGATATTCATCTGGTCACTGACTGACTGTGACTGGTTTTCAGGAGAACTTTCTTGTGAAACAGATATCACTGTTGAACCAGGCCTCCGCTGTTGTTGCCATGTTGTTTGATGTGGAGCAAAGCCTGTCTTTTTATCACTCTTTTCATCATCTTTTTTATGGAATGAATCTTTGGGTGAAAGCTTATTTGGAGAATCAAGTTCTTGGCCACGTTGCATATAAACTAGTGATGTTAAAGGACCACTCATATCACGCATTTTTTTTATCTGAGCAAAGTTTGTAGTCTTAGTCTTATCAAGAATTTCTTCCTCAATGGGATGAGAAATAATCAAGGGTTTTGTTACTTGGTTAAAATCTCCAGATTCCACTTGATCTGATAAAATAAATGAATCTTTGGATTCTTTTGTTTCTTTAGCTTTGTGGTCACGGTGAATTTTTTGTGATTCATGGTCGGAAAAGTCCCCTGAACTTCGATTGCTTGCAATGCTTCCTTCACGAGAGACACATCGACGCAACTCTATTTCATCAGAATTGCCACTTTGTACCACAGGTAAGCCTTCTAATCGTGCACTGTTTGATGTTGAAGGGCGATCAGGGAGCGTGAAACTCTGACCAATCACAAATGGTCTTTGGGAATCTTCAGGATTGCTTGCTCCAGAACTGTGTCGACTCCTGGGAAATGTTGAAGACTGTTCAGAAGTGAGGGAATTTCGTTTGAACAACTGTTGTAGACTTGACTCTTCTCTGCTAACATCATGATCTCCTAATGGGTTTTGAACAAATCCCTCGTCGTGTGATTGCCTGACATTGATGCTACTTCGCCGAGGTTTGCTGCCTTCCATCTGATCTCCACGTTCAACCGATTTACTGTGATTAGAGCTTTTCTCTTTAGCTGGTTTCAAACGAGCAGGCATCAGAGGTTCAGGAGTAGAACTTTGAGGTACAGCCCAATGATCTACTTCTGAACCACGATGATTATAATTTGCTACACTAGTGTCACCATCACCACTGTGACGCAGCAGGTCAGAAGACTCTTGCCAAGCAGGACGTACTTTAACTTTTTGAGATTCACCAGAAACTGAGTATTGAAGGTTTTCTGTACCTAAAATGACAAACAATAAATACAAGAAACAAATAGAAAACTAATTGTAAAGAATTTTATCTTTACTAAAATTAAAAATATACATCTCAATTTTGCACAGAGTAAATACAAATAACTACACATAAAAAGAAAGAATGAATCAATTTGATTTCATAAAACATTTCAAGAAATTAGTTCATAGGCTGAAATTTACATAAATTTTTTCTATTTAATAAGAAATCTCTATTTTAAAAAATATCAAGTGTCAGGTCTGGTGCAAGGGCCTCATGCCACATTACAAATCTATGATACAGCCCCCCCCCCCCGCAACCTACTACATCTCGATTTTCACAAGGTAGTATTCATATAAAATACAATTTTTATTGTAACCTAATTATGTACAATAATGCATCATATGCAATATAGGTGAACAATTTAACTAGAAAAGTTGAATACAAATTAGAGACATAGTATAATAGATAGATAAATAGATTATGCCATCTAAAATAAATCAATGTTTTGTGACAATTTTTAACAACTTTTTTAAAAAATTGAATAATTTTAGCACAATTAACAGATTTATATAAAAAAAAAAAAAAAAAAAAAAGAAGAAAATAAAAAAAAGGTGATTTTTATTCATTCATTTTTTACTTAGCACAAGCAAAACAAATTTGCAGATTTGGACAAAAAGATCCCAGAATGATGTCAAAATTCAAAAATTTTGCATCATTTATAAGTCAGTTGTGCATAGTTTAATTTGTAACATATATAAATGTAGGTAATAAAATGTAAATGTTGATAAGACAGCGAGGGTCACAAAGCACTGCCTAGAGCCTCCAATCTGGTCATGGAGGAGGGTAGTATGCACCGACCCTGCCAATTATGACAATCTTCAGTAAAGCAATTTACAAACTAATAACATTTCTATTTGGGTCATATAAGACTGGTATTTTATATACTACAGTGTAACCTGGATATAAGAGACCCGGATATAAGAGAGATTTTCTCTGGTCCCAAATTAGAGCCATACTTACCTAAACAAAATATTAACCTAATAGACCAAACACGGATATAAGAGACTTCTTCTCCGGTCCCGGCAACTCTCTTATATCCGGGTTACACTGTACTTAAGTAATTTAGTATAAAAATAATTCAAATAAAATATTAAAAAATTATAGATTGTTTATAAGAATTTTTCATCTGTTCCGATATTACTGCTTAAAAATATTAAGACATTATTTGTGTCTGCCATTTTCCAAATGACATTTCAATAAAATTACATTTAAAAGTAGCTAACACTTCTTAATGGCTTCTTACTTTCCAGTCAGCTTTATCTTCTAAAATTTAAATGTAATGTTATAGCTTGTCTTCTTAATTTCTGTACTTTTATTGTTTCCACTCCTTAATGTTTTCTTTCTTCATATTATCTCACACTCAATAACCCCTTGCATCTTAGTAGCTTTATTGCCTTGATGGGGTGAAATGATTTAAAAAAAAAAAAAAAAAAAAAAATTGCTTTAGTTCAGGATTCAACTATTTCATAAGTAGGTGAAAAAGAACTTCTTGCCTTCCTTCCTTGCAAGCCTGATTTCAGTAGATTTTTAAAAAATATCCTTCCATAGGAAATTCATGAAAACAGGAAAGCCATTGAATATGCAAAACAAGGTAGCATCCTGATAATACTAAATCAGCATATATTGATTGTAAAAGGGTTATACAGGTCAGTGCCAATAAACCGCAGTAGTTGGGGTCCAAAACTTATCTGTGGTTTAGATCAAAAGTGAGCCACGATGTCAGGATTGCCAGCTTAGACTACCAAAACAAAGCTTGTCAAGTTCATGGAGTTATCCACAAAAATGGGTAACACAGCGGATAAGCATGCAAAGTGTGTATTCAATACTATGCTGTGCACTTTCGTATGCTTTCAACAATGTTTAGCTTTTATTGAACACTGTATGAGGTGTGTTTACATTTCATGATGATGAGTTAATATCTTTGTAAAAAATGTTGTGATCGTTATGATATCTAGAGAGACACTGTACAAAACTAATTTTTGCCTGTATTTATACAAAAATTTAATGCAAGACGATTTATGGACTTTTTGAAACTTTTTGAAAGTGTTGAGGTGTTATTTGACTGCAATGGTGGCCTCCATTAATAATCCTTAAAGCAGGATTTAAAATGGCTCTTCTCTGCAGATTACATATATTATTTAGAAAAGCACATTATCCATATTAAAGCAAATCCCATTGACTAAATATGTGAAATTTTTAAGTTATGATAAAGGTTGTAAGCTGCATATTTCACAATCAAAATGTCTACAAAGTGCTAATCCAAACCACTACACAATTGTGAATGTGAAATGCCAAAGCCTAAACAATAGTAAATGCCTGGGAAAATACAGATATATTGTAAATATTAAAACTCAATTTAATGAATTAATAAAAGATTATACAGAAAGAAAAAAAAAAAAAAAAAAATCAGACTTTAAAAAGTGTCACAATCAAGTTTGAATTTGTTTCAAATTGGGATCCACTGATGATTATGATTCTAATATGAACATGACAAAAAAATTTGGGGCCCATCATGCATGCATGGCTTAAGCAACATTGTGGTTTACTGGTGTACAGCTTAATGGCACTGACTTGTACTTAGTTACAATTCTGGTACTAAACACATTACTGACAGGACAATCATAACTTATCAGTCAAGTAAAACAGCTTAAAGTTAAGATAGAAAAAAAATACCATCTCTGTCAGCAATATTTTGTTGATAGCGCTTCTGTAACAAAGGCTGTCGAGGTGGTGGGGTGGAGCTGGAAAAAATTAAAATATAAATTACAAGTGATAGAAAAAGGACATTAAATGTTATCAATACTTTTCTAAAATTGAATAGTTATAATTAACTTTTATTCAATGCAACTTTAATTCTAAAAAACAAAACAAAAAAACTTTAAAAACTTTTATATCAAATGAATTTTTATAATAGAAAAAAAAAAAAAATTCAAAGTATTTTATGCAGTGGAGTTTGGATGTTATTTCTAAATAAATTACAATCAAAATCCTATCTTATGAATTTTGGTGAAGTTTTCCACTTAAAAATGTTCAAGATTTTTATACACAAACACACAGACAGACATGTATGACATGATGTCAACAACAGGTAATTTCACAAAGACATTACAGTAGAGCTAGAAAACTTTCAGTATTGACTCAAACTAAATTTTAAGACAGGATGGGTTGATTTAAGTATTTTAAATCTTAATCTGCCAAAATAAAACAAGTTTAAAATGATGATTATTATAATTATTAATGAATAAATATCTATAAACATAATGCGTATGCATGTACACGTGAAGCTGCTGAAATGTTCTTGGCCTGACCCATTTCACAAAATCCGATCAAATAATCAAACATAAGGTGTTTTTTTTTTTTTTTTTTTTGGGAAAAATTTCTTGTCTTAGTTGAGCCATAGACTTTAGAACTATATGTATGTATGCATATATTTACACATAACAAGAAAGGATGGGGGACACTTTCTCAGAGTACAGATACTATACCGATTCAAATAGAAGTACTAAGAGAATGATACATCAATCCAAAGTAGAAATGTAATCCATAAATGAATAATCTTTGCATTTCTTTTTAAAGTGTATGATGATAGTAAATAAATAAAATAAAAATTTACTTACACTGGGCTAAAGGGTTCTTGAGAGATAGCAGTATATTCAAAGTTTTGGAAGCTTTTCTTTGTAGCATTACTTATGGGCACCTTAGGAACAGGCTGGCTAGCAGACATTCTGTCAACGGATAAGTCATAAGCTGTAGAAAGAAAAATATTTTTAAATTCAATTATTCCAGTTAAAATTAATAGACAAAAAGAAAAAAAAATTGTAATGATAGTTTTTCAAGATTAGAATTTTATTGATATTTTTGAGAGAGAAAAGGAGAGAAAAGGAGAGAGAGAGAGAGAGAGAGAGAGAGAAAAGGAGAGAGAGAGAGAGAGAGAGAGAGAAAAAAGGAGAGAGAGAGAGAGAGAGAGAGAGAGAGAAAAGGAGAGAGAGAGAGAGAGAGAAAAGGAGAGAGAGAGAGAGAGAAAAGGAGAGAGAGAGAGAGAAAAGGAAGGAGAGAGAGAGAGAGAGAAAAGGAAGGAGAGAGAGAGAGAGAGAAAAGGAAGGAGAGAGAGAGAGAGAGAAAAGGAAGGAGAGAGAGAGAGAGAGAGAGAGAGAGAGAGAGAGAGAGAGAGAGAAAGGAAGGAGAGAGAGAGAGAGAGAGAGAGAGAGAGAGAGAGAGAGAGAGAGAGAGAGAGAGAGAGAAAAGGAGAGGAGAGAGAGAGAGAGAGAGAGAGAGAGAGAGAGAGAGAGAGAGAGAAAAGGAAGGAGAGAGAGAGAGAGAGAGAGAGAGAGAGAAAAGGAAGGAGAGAGAGAGAGAGAAAAGGAAGGAGAGAGAGAGAGAGAAAAGGAAGGAGAGAGAGAGAGAGAGAAAAGGAAGGAGAGAGAGAGAGAGAGAGAAAAGGAAGGAGAGAGAGAGAGAGAGAGAAAAGGAAGGAGAGAGAGAGAGAGAGAAAAGGAAGGAGAGAGAGAGAGAGAAAAGGAAGGAGAGAGAGAGAGAGAGAGAGAAAAGGAAGGAGAGAGAGAGAGAGAGAGAGAAAAGGAAGGAGAGAGAGAGAGAGAGAGAGAAAAGGAAGGAGAGAGAGAGAGAGAGAGAGAAAAGGAAGGAGAGAGAGAGAGAGAGAGAGAAAAGGAAGGAGAGAGAGAGAGAGAGAGAGAAAAGGAGAGAGAGAGAAAAGGAGAGAGAGAGAAAAGGAGAGAGAGAGAAAAGGAGAGAGAGAGAAAAGGAGAGAGAGAGAAAAGGAGAGAGAGAGAAAAGGAGAGAGAGAGAAAAGGAGAGAGAGAGAGAGAGAAAAGGAGAGAGAGAGAGAGAGAAAAGGAGAGAGAGAGAGAGAGAAAAGGAGAGAGAGAGAGAGAGAAAAGGAGAGAGAGAGAGAGAGAAAAGAGAGAGAGAGAGAGAGAGAAAAGGAGAGAGAGAGAGAGAGAAAAGGAGAGAGAGAGAGAGAGAAAAGGAGAGAGAGAGAGAGAGAAAAGGAGAGAGAGAGAGAGAGAAAAGGAGAGAGAGAGAGAGAGAAAAGGAGAGAGAGAGAGAGAGAAAAGGAGAGAGAGAGAGAGAAAAGGAGAGAGAGAGAGAGAAAAGGAGAGAGAGAGAGAGAAAAGGAGAGAGAAAAGGAGAGAGAGAGAGAAAAGGGGAGAGAGAGAGAAAAGGGGAGAGAGAGAGAAAAGGGGAGAGAGAGAGAAAAGGGGAGAGAGAGAGAAAAGGGGAGAGAGAGAGAAAAGGGGAGAGAGAGAGAAAAGGAGAGAGAGAGAAAAGGAGAGAGAGAGAAAAGGAGAGAGAGAGAAAAGGAGAGAGAGAGAAAAGGAGAGAGAGAGAAAAGGAGAGAGAGAGAAAAGGAGAGAGAGAGAGGAAGAAAAGGAGAGAGAGAGAGGAAGAAAAGGAGAGAGAGAGAGAGGAAGAAAAGGAGAGAGAGAGAGAGGAAGAAAAGGAGAGAGAGAGAGAGGAAGAAAAGGAGAGAGAGAGAGGAAGAAAAGGAGAGAGAGAGGAAGAAAAGGAGAGAGAGAGAGAGAGAGAAAAAAAAGGAGAGAGAGAGAGAGAAAAAAAGGAGAGAGAGAGAGAGAGAAAAGGAAGAGAAAACAATTAAATTAGAATATTTCTTAATTATTTTCATAAAAAATTCCATCAGAAAAGAATATTGGTTCTATGATGTATTAAGACAAATTGGAGGTGAAAACTGATAATTTCAAACCAGTCATTTGATTTTAGAAGCCAGAATGTAAACAACTTCAGAAATAATTGAATGAGTAGTATAGAAGCTATAGAAACAAATGAAATTAAAGCTAATGTTAAAAAATATTTTAAATTAGCACATTCATCAAAATCCTATGGAGAGAAAAAAAAGTTTACAAAACATTTTAAAGAATTTGGTAAAAAAAATAAAAAATAAAGCTTGACTTACTTTCATTTTTTACTTCTGGTGGAGCACCCTTGGATTTGGTATACTTGTTATTTTCAAATTTATTGAACAAATCAGCTAAATAAACATATATGTTAGGAAATATAAGATCATCAGAATATAGTAGATCTTCATATGTGAAATGGAAACATTTAGATGAGAACATATGACGGCTGCAAAAGTTTCGAATTAGGCGCAGGTTAAACAAAGAATCAGCAATGCTTATGCTACTCTTCAGCACAATGTCTGCAAAGAAAACAAGAAAATGTCTGAATTCAGGGAAACATGAAAAAATACCCCCATTTTAAAAAAAAAACAAAAACAAACAAAATTAACATTATTCTGTAGTAAGGTTAAGGGAAAGTGTAAGCAAAAATATATTCACCCATAAATTATGAGATTAGTTAATCATAATATAATTATGGTTATCAAGATAAAAATGAAAGTTATTTTTCTTTTTTTAAAAAGAAAAAAAATGTCCTAACTAATTTGCAAATAAAATTTTCTTAGACAACTTATGAAAACATTTTTCAATACCTGTCAATTAATCAATTTACCTTGGAGTCTTAACTGGTCAGGACAATAAAAACTAATTAGTACAGCTAAAGCACAGCCTTCTCCAATATCCCTTAAGCTACTAAGCAGTGGTATTGATGGGACTGTTCGACCCAGAGGATCCGACTGAAAAGTAAATAAGATTTATTTAACAGAAAAAATAAAATCACTTTTCTTTCAAATAAATGCATAAAAAAAATTCAATAAAATTTAACACACACACCATCATTTTAAGTACAAAAAAGTAATTATTTAACTATTTTTCAAATTAAAAATATTAAACCAAAATCTATTCTAAAATTATTATTCATTTTGTTCATTTCAATTGATCACATTTTTTAATCTGTCAAGTTCAAACAAGTGTCCAAATAACTAGTATAAAAACAAATAATGATAATCACAGAAAAGATTAAGAACTTGATAAAGGTTTTGATAAGTTTGCTTAAGTTTACAAGTCACTGAATGAGTGCATATAAATTTTTTATTAAATAAAATTTAAAAAAAATACATACATGAAGCATATAATCCAACACAAACAAAATGACTGATAATCTCATACTCATACAATCTAACTTAATGAATAAAATACTTATTTATTGCATGGTATGACCAAATTTATAGCATTTGCATTTTAGATACAATTTTAAAAAAAACAAAAAAACATACTAAATGGAATAAATGTAATTTCATATATTTTGTCTGATGTTGATAATATAAAACTGAGCTAAAGTCTAATAAAGAAAAAATATTTAACAAAGTTTTTAGTAAATGTAAATGTTTTTGAGACATTTGCGAGATAATAAATATCCAGAAACGTTTTTTTACTAAAAATAAAATACTGAATATTGTCAAAAGTGAATTGGGGGGGGAGAAAAAAAAAAGATAATTTAAAATATCTAATGTCTAAAATAAAATTGTGAAAAAAAGCTTAAAAGGAAGCTGCAGTATTTTAAACTTTGAGAATAGGATTTCTTGATATTATTTATTGAAAAGCACTATGAAGTATGAAATACTGTTAGCCACAAGTGCCATTAAGTGAAGGAAGAGGGTTTAGTAGATTGATAGGAGAAATACACTAAATGAAATGGTAATAACATGATGACCTGATTACATGTTATTAAAGTAAATTTGTCATTTGGGTCTAGATGTAACCTAATTGCAATCATTAAGAAAACTACTCCACAAGGATCATGCTTGTAAAGGATCATGTGTTGGGTCTGGCTAAAACACTCAAAGTGATAAATAGGAATCTGTTTTCTTTATATAAATTTAGTTTGAGAATGTGAGAATTTCTTTAGACAGTAGTCTAAGGTACAGGATAAGACTGGACTGTTATACTGATACTGTTCTGAAGCAGTGAAAAGTATGTAGGCTTACTAAGATACACATCTTACAAGATATCTACTAACCATAGCAGGAAAAGGAAAAGTAAAACATGCCCAACGTCTAAGTAAAACCTGCAAGTAGGGAATCAAATTTTAATGTATTTTCTGCAATAAAGAGTATTTGAAATTAGCATCTTTAACTGAAAATGTTCAGAAAGTTATTGATTGTATTAAGTACAACAGAAACAAAATCATTAAAAATGACAATCTTTGTAACAAATAGAAGAAAACAAAATATTTTAAATATTGTTTTTGCATATTTTTATTTCAAAATAAAAACAATTAAAAAGATACTGTTTTTGTAACAAAAACCAGTTGCTGAGATTTTGTATAACATACTTGAATGTAGTTTTAATGTCTGAATTTCATTATGTGACATCCAACAGTAATAGCTGAACATTCAGCTCAATGTGACTATTCTCTTATTGTATTAAAATTATTCACTTAATTAAAGAAATACATCTACACCTATATACATATTTAGTCAATTTTTATATAGGATGCTAAATTTTCTAAACTGTAAACCTAAAGTACAAAGAGTTCTTTTCTATATCCTCATGGAATTCTCTGGGTTCAGTGTATGGCATTAAATTTGATTTTTTTAGCCAACATTTCTTCAGGTTTTCTAAACTGATATCTCCACCTGCAATTTTTAAAACAAAATCTTAGTAACATTGTCACTAAATGCACAATGTGCATTCCTTGCAGCTTCATTAGGGATTAGCTTAAATTTTTACATAATGAAAATAAAGAGTTAAATGCTTTCCCTATTTGCCTAAAAATACAGTAAAATTTAATGGAATGAAATAAGATTTTTACTTAATCAAGAAAAAATATATTTAGAAATAAAATATTAATTAAAAAATGTTATAAAACAGTGAAAATACCAAGTATAAAATATCAACTCCATGTTGGACAAGCTAATGAAAATCTAAATAAGGAAACAAATTAAAAAAGTTATACACATGGGGTAAATTATAGTAACCAATTACTAATTTTATTCCTTAGCTTATATTTTATTATGGCTTTGCTAAAAATTCTGATATGGGAATGCACTTTTTTATGTTATTGCTTTCAAGTAATGAGATTGGCTTAGAAAGATAAACAGCTAATACTTGATGAAATAAATATGTCCAGAACATCAATGACCAATATTAATCCATTAACCAGTCATTAACCCCAACACCAAGTGTACAAAAGAAAAATAAACAGCCTCTTGATTTTTGTTGTGATCTTAAACAATCTTGTACTACTAGTTAATTCTTACTTAAATCATCAAGAATTAAAGTTTCTTAAAGAGAAAAAGATGTTTATCATAATCTAAAATACTGAAAGTTTTATAATTAGCAAAATTTAAAGTAATCTTTCTCCTAGATGAGCTGCCACTGAAGATTAGAGAGTCCAGTCTACTCTGCAATTTAACCCATAGTTTGGAAGGAAAATCAGTAGCAACCTTTTTGAGTCTATAATCAACACCTAAATAACATTCTTTTGAGCAACAAGCAGTATGGGTTTCAATTGACTCAATCAACTGCTGATGTCCTAACTACTGTTATTCACAGAATCAGTGAGGTACTTAACAGCAAATACACCCCAAGGACCATAGCATTAGATTTTCAAAGGTCTTTGAAAAAGTGTGGCACAAAGAATTGCTACTCAAGCTCTCTAGCTATGGAATCACTGGAAGAGTGTTCTCGGTAATAAAGTCCATCCTAACAGGTAAGTCTCCAATGGTAAGTGTTAACAGCCAGTCCTTTGAGGCCCTAGCAATTAATGAAGGCATCCCCCATGGGGTTAGTTCTTGGACCAAAAGGCTTTTTAATTTACATAAATGATCTGCCAAAGAGTATACTCAGTTCATTTGGGAATATCCGATGATATGACATATGGGTGCACCTCCAAAACTCATGAAAAGATTGGCAGCTGATTGCTCATCCGATTTAACGCTAACAACTCAGTGGGGGTAGGGGTAGGGGAGGAAACTAGCTGATTACATTCAATACCTTGAAAACCAAATAAGTTACGTTCCAACATTGATGGGACCCCAAACTACCATATCATGATGAATGGATGTCCCCTCAGGGAGACTCGGTGCCTTGAGTGACTATTGGGTATTAAACTCACCCCAGACCTCAAGTGGAACTTGTATATATGATCCATCACTAAAGCAGGAAAAATGATCAGTTTCCTGTACTGCTCCAGTAAGTACCTGACTCCTCGTGCTATCCTCTACCTTTACAAGAGCCAGATCAAGCCTAAAATGGTGTACTGCTGTCATATTTCTAGCCTTGATTAAGTCCAAAATAACATCATGTAGAAACATAAATAACTAAATCTTTTATATGCATCCCTACCCTAGAGTTGGTATCATCAATGGGCATGATAAACTGCTAAAAGGGAATTATATATAAAATGCATACACATACATATGGAGGAGAAAGGAGGGAGAAAAAAAAAAAAAGAAACAGCCATCTCTTTAGACTCAAGGTGCATGATAATGGGAGAAAGAAAAATCAGTTATAGTCGAACATATCTGAAGTAAGGAGGATACACATTCTTTCTAGGGATAAGGTACAGATAACTGACAGTGAGCACTGCTGGAGAGCAAGAAAGTTGAAAGAGATAGCATGTATGTAAATAAGTTCAACACAGTGTATTCCTTACCCCATCTTATAGTATGGAATTACCTGGGTATTTACACAGCAGTACAGCTATATTGGTGTACCTGCACTGCTGAAGGATTGAACTGGTTGGTTCAATAATAACAACACCCACTATCTTTTTTCTATCACTCTCTCTACTCACCTCATAGAAATAAGAAAGATTGCTCTTTTGTGTACTGTACACCTGACAAGGGTTGAAGAATGGCTCAGCCAAAATATGTTGCAAAGAAATTCAATTGTCAGAACAAAATTTGAATTATTTAATAAAACAAATCTATAATTGAAATAATTAGTTTCATTGAATCGCAATTATTTCCCTAGTAACTTGTGATAGAATTTGAGATATATACAACTTTATAGAAGCAAAACCATATAAAAAATTATGTGATGCAACAACTGAAAACATGTTCTATTCACTAACTGATGCTATAAAAGAAAAAAAAAAAAAACTAACTGAAAAACATTAAGAATATGACAGCCTATATTGAAGATATACTGAATAAGAGAAAAGGACTTGCTACAGCATTTGACAAGTTTTGTTTGAATTTAGACATTTAACCATGCAAGTATAATATTGATTATTAAGCTAACATTCACTGCTCTTAAAAAAAAACTAACAATTCAAAGATGAAATAATCAAGTAATACTTAAAATGTGCCTTAAATGCATTGGCAAATTATTGATTATGCAAATGAAGCTTCAGCTCGGAAACAATGGGTCAGCATTAGATAAATAGAGAACATTTAAAAAAAATTAAATAGTGCACTGTAGTGTAAGAGGGCATTTGCTAATAACTATGCTTTCTTTTTCACAATTTACATTAAAGGTTACTCGCAGTACAATACCAATATAATTTTGTTAAGTGTTTTTTTTTTCCTGTAGAAGAAACATTTCAGCAATGATATTGCCATGAACACTAGATGCTCTGAATGACCATTTTTTATCCCAACCATAAATGAAAATGTTGGAGAGTGGACTTCATTAAGACCCATATTCATCTTCTGCTTAAGTAAATAAAGACTTGTCAGAGAGGTGGGGTATACCAAAATGCCAAAGAGTTGTAGCTTTCTTCTGACTGCTGTGCCAGAAGAATCCTTCTGGTGAAGGGGTTGTTCTAATATTTTTGAGTCAACTTGAAACCAGACAGCTACAACTGATACCTTGTAAAAGGATGATTTTTTTCATTTTTATTACACAAATAACTTTCTTATGGTTCAATGTAACACAAACCATTCATTAACTTTTTCAAGTTAATGAATTGCATAATGAAAGTTTGTTATTTAATGCAGATTCCTTTCACCTTTAGAGTGACCAAAAAATAAACCCATACTTCAGTATCTGACAATTCTCACACTCCCAAACTACAAAGTATTATTAAATTATTGTACAGCTATTTTTCTTGCATTTTTATAGTAAAACTATCAAGGAGTATATGCTTATTAAATAGTAGTGTCTATTTATTTCAACCCTGTTTCTACATTTTCCAAAAACAAATTAACTATACATGCTAAAATTAGATTTGCTTTTGTAAAATCTTCCTCATCCCACAAAAATATACACAGGTAAAAATGGTATATGCTTTAATTGGTATCTATTTCTGAAGATGCATTTCCTGCATTAAACACTCAAGAGATATGTAGGTTAAACAAAATTTATTAATCACAAATTTATTGCTGAAAAAACATTTAGGAAGTGTATTAGTTCTGAATGCATCATTTACCAAAAATAGTATTCAGTTCATAATTTTTTTTGGTAAACAAAAAGAACAAAAGATACTTAAAATTTTAATAATTAAAAAACAAAGCAAAAAATGCTTTACTATAAAGTAGTGCAAATACTGATTTTTAAAGTTAATCATCAACAAGAAACAAGATTAAATTATCTAGAACCGAGAAAGCTTTCAGGAGTGTATGTTAAATTCTAAGCATGTAATACAATCTAAATATGAACAAAAGAAAATACATTTAGCGGATTTCAGATCTTTGCCAAAACCTAATCTTCATGAGCTGTTTAACCTTACTTCCTCCCTCCTCCAAATAAGATTGCCAGATGCAGACAAGTGTCTACATTGGAAATCATAATACTTTAAGATATGATGCCAAAACATATGCAGAAAGAGAAAAATTCTAAAGTCTGGCTTAGAAATAGTGAGAAAAGTTATCAAGCAACCATTTTTTTTTCTATAAAAAGTATGAGTATACAAAGTAAATTTCATGCCAATTATGAATATGTTGGTGACAGATGTTATTTTAATAAGCTAGGGAAAAATAATGCAGGTCACAAAAATCAACATGATTCTTCCTGTTTTCATCAATAATAACAGCAAAGTTCATATAAATTTAACTATTATACTTAAGAGATTTGTTAGATACAGAGAAAATAAAAAGTAATACTCCAATGATCTGGCAGAGTTTCAACTACATTTGAAACGAGAGTGATTATTGTCCCTGGGCTTGTTTCTCCAAAGAGTAGATTTCTGACAATTGTAAATTTCAGATAAAAATAGCAAAAAAGCATTACAGTTTTAAAATATTTTTTGTGATTTTATATCTACTTGTAACTTATATATGAATAAAAGCTAAGAAGATGTCTATATTTTTACTGGTTACAACTTCTGTTCAAAAATTGTCAAGAATAAGATACTGATTTTTCAGAATCTTCAATAGACAAAACATTCTGGTGTACAATATAAACATAAAACAAACATGTTACTTGTTTAGCAAACAATACAAGAACACATTAAATATACAGAACATGACTGATAGTTTTCAGAGTTAAAGCCACTGATTAGTAAACATAAGTAAACAGCAATTAAAATAACAGACAAGCAAAAAATGTTACCTTTGGTTCATCATGCTGACTGCGATACTCCTTACGTAGGAAATCTTGCACATAAAGACAGATTTTGTTCACCCAAAATAATAAAGCATTTTCCACGGAATTTGGTAATTCTTTGCAAGTATCAAAGTTGACTAAAGATCTAGGGAAAGAAAAATAAAGTTCATAAAGTTTATATATAATAAATAAATAAATAAATAAACTTCAAAGACAATATAGTCAGATCATAAATGAAAGTATGAGAAAAATTACACATTTGACATTAATGGAAAAAAAAAAAAAAAAGTACACTAAAAGAATGTAAAGAAAATTTGAAGTATTAATATATTCATAATTAAAATGACAAGTGAAAATATGCTTCATACTATTAGAAACCAAACCATTATTCAAAACAAATTAATGACAACAATTTATCAAAATGAGGACATTATAAGAATGAGTTTGCACGAATCAAAATTCTTACCTTCTCTTGAACTGACATTTAACCTTGAAATCATTAGACTGGTTGACGTTTTAGTAAAATAGTAGATATCGAGTTTTAGTAAGCACCACCACCCCGTGTGTGTGCGCATGTTTTTATCGATAAATTAAAAATAACTATCATTATATATAAAATTAAATCTGATGGTATTGGTTAATGTTAAAGACCAATAGTTAATGTTCTAACATTCTGAACCAACCAGGTTGCATAAAGGAGCAGATTTAGGAAAAATTATTCTTTTAAAGGGAAGAGATTTAAGTAATTTAAAAAATAATCTTCCTTTTGTTTGAATCAACAAGAGTATTTTGAAATGTAAATAGTAAAATATTCCACAGATCTCAAGGTCTATGAAATATTTCTTTATTATTTTTATTTTAAAATACATGCACAATACATTTCAGATTAAGTAAATTGTAATGAAAATATTGCATGAAATGAAAAAAAAAAAAGAATAATTAAATACTTTAAATTAAATGAAAAACTGGATTTAAGTGTCAAAATATTTAACAAACAATAATGCAACTATAGTAATTCTTTTTACATAACAGCTGAAATATTTTACAAATAGCAAAAATATAGAGATAACATATACATTAAGCAGTGTGTTAGAATTTTTAGGTAGATTTTTTTTCACCTTCCATAAACAGTCATTGTTACAAATATATCAATGTTGACTTAGAGAAGCTGCTTTAAATGACAAAAAGAATTTCTATTGTTAAAAAAATATATAAATATTCCACGATATTAAAACCCACAAAACTGGTTAACAACTTGTAGTGGGCTGACTTTATTATTGATTAGCAAAATAATACTAAGATCTTTAAGAGTTGAACCTTTAATAAAAAACTGTCTATTCAAGAATAAGTGGAATTTGTACTGAAATACTCAGGGGTGGGGAGTAATAGATATTTTATTCATTCAATCCAATAATAGAACTTAAAGTTCTATATTCCACAAAAAGCTATTTTTACTATTTATCAGTGAAATAGAGAAATATATTGGAAATATAATTCACCAATCCTATTTTAAGTAGCATTTTCTTTTTTGATTATGAATGAACAGTAATTCAAATAGTCTAACCATTCTCAAGTAAAACAAAATCAAACAATCCATTAATTAACAGCTGAGTAAGCCAGTTAAAACAAAATCTTCAACACAAACAGGGTAATAAAGTACTCACTATGACAGTATTGCTTGAGCAACTGCAGTAATTGTTAGAGCAGTAGCAGAAAATTTCTGCTGAACTCTCAAACTAATTGTAACACTAACACAAAGTCCAACTTGCAGAGGGTAGACTACAACAGCCTCATTGTCTAGCTATTGCTGAATTTCTTCATGGCCATTAGAAAAGGTTGTATATTTGAAGGAAATATGAAAACATTTCTCAAATTTATTTTGTTAAGTTTAGGAATGCATGGAAACTCTTCATTGTAGATTGCAGTCACCATATCAGGCTATTATTGAATAGTCAAGTTTCTGGAATTGCTCTCCATATATTAACAAAAAACATTAGAACATGATTCAGCAATGATCCAACACACCACATAAGTTGCAAAAGCACAACAAAAGGAAGTAACAAGGAATGGCATTAAAAAGAATGACATTTTACACCAGATTATCCCTCTGAAAAGAGCAGACTGAACAAATGACAGAAAAAAAGCAAAAGAAGTAAACTGCTATCATCTATAATGTCACTCAAGATGGTACGAACCAGAAGTCAATTAATAATCATCAGACAGCAATGAAACAGACTTCAAGATTGATATTTCTTTTAAGAAAAAATATCTTTTAGTAGATTATTCTTTTTTTAATGAATTGTTTCCCCAATACAAGACACAAAAGCCTCTCAAGGTAGAGGGTTACTGAATGAGGTTGTTGTATGGACATAAGGAGGAGGAGGAGGAGGAGGAGGAGACAAGAAGTGGAGATTATGAAGATGTGTAGAAAAGATAGTTGATCCTAGACATGAAGAGGTTAAGATCATAGTGACTGGGGAAGCAGCCTCTCAAGAGTCTGTTCTACAAAGTAGCAGTTCTTAGAAAGATGTTAAAATGGAATTTCCTTCTAATTGGATACAAAGGAATGGGGATCATTTGTGCTAGTGTATGGGTCTTAGATGTGAAACGGTATAATTTTTGTCAACTTGGTGAATGAGAGTTAATTCCTATTGCAACTCTCTAAATCACCTTTGCCCTAATATCATGTAGAAAAGTAAAAATGTCTATGTTCTGTTCTGTCCTATTACCTTTTATCCTGCTATTGTACTGATACACTATATCAAGTCAAAAGAAAAGTCTCTGCTGTTGGTACCATCAACAAGAAACAGCTACCTTAACAACAAACAGTAAATCCACTGTTAATGTCTTAACTAGCATCATGCATAGAATCAGTCGAGTGCTTTATAATAAACATATCTTGAGCATGATCACCTTAAATATCTCAAAAGCCTTTGAAATGGTGTGGCATTGTGAATTGCTACACAAACTCACCAGCTACGATATCTCTGCAAGAATCTTCTCAGTTATCAAGTCTTTTCTATCAGGTAGGACTTTGAATGTGGTTGTTGTTAATGGCCAGTCCTCTGAAGCATTAGAGATCAATGCTGCAGTCCCCCAAGGCTCTCTCCTTGGTCATATGCTATTTCTGCTTTATATTAATCTATCAAAGAACATCCTCAGATCTGTAGTAAATATATATGTAGATGATAATGGGTTTACCTCCAAATATATGGATGACCAGTTCATGGCAGCTGATCTCTTCTAACTGAAATTGCAGAGCTCAATGGGGGGAAATACTGGCTTGTATCGCTGAGTACTTCCAAAACAAATCAATGAGGAATAACACACACACACACTCTTAGAAAATGAAAAACAAAAAATGTGATATATTAACATTTTCGTCTTTATTCAAATTTCTTTCAGAAAAATATAGAAAAAGCAGAATTTTTTTAGCTAAAACATTTTTATGTACAAAAATTAAACTCAGTAAAAAATTAAAATACTAGATGAAAAAAAGAAAAAGGGTTTAAGTCAATCTGTCAAGTTAAAATATTACAATATTAATGATAAAAAAAAAGAACAGATTATCATTATCCTAAATGCATTGTCTAAAAATTGAACAGTCATTAATATTATTCAGATGTTTTTTTTTTTTTTTTATATAATTAACATTTTGGTCTGATCCATTCTGAGATAAAGTCCAGGTAATTGATAGAGGACAGAATTAGCTAAAGGAGGCAGCATATATTCATCTGTTGTGCAAGTGTGCCAGATAGAACTATCTGTAATTTTTTTTTTTTTTGTTTAGTAAAAAGTTGGTGTTAGAGAGCGTCTTGCTACTTGGTGGTGTCATTTGGAACCCCCTCAGTGATTGGTATACCTGACAGTGGGAATAGACTAGTCCCATGGATACATTACTAAATAATTTCCATCACCATTTGAGAAAAGGTTTTTTTTTTCCTTCATAGATTACAACTGATGAGAACCGAAGAATAGATCAACTGAAACTTAACAATAGTAACTATGCAAAAAGTAAACAATGTTGAATGAATATATATATATATATTATATACTAAATTTAAAAAAAAAAAAAAAAAAAAAATTGTTGGTTGAAATATTAATAATACAAAAAATAATGCAGTTTCATTAAATACGACATTTGAAGTGAAAATAATTGGTATTTGTCAGAATTACTTACCTAACTGCCTGTACGACCTTTTCTATACTGACTAATTTGTGGGTATAACATTTCATCAATGCATCCATCAAACTTAAATGTGATTTCTGGAAAGGCAAAAATGAGGAAATTAATACAAATATTTGTATAATTATATAAAAAACACAATTTTTGTTTAAGTCTGGAAATAAGTTCACCTGACTATTAACAAGTGTATGCATATTTAAAGAGGATCAATACCTGCTTGTAAGAGTAACTATTTCATCGCTAACGTTCAAGATATCTAACTTTAAATGCCAAATCCTAAATAACAATATTTTGAAAATCTTTTTTCTAATTTTTTTTTTTTAAATTTTGTTCATAAATAAATAATAAAAAAAGCCTTATCCCTTGTTTGCTTGATTATATAAGGCATAGAAACATTTCTGATTGTTGCTCTTTTCAGGAATATCTAAGGTCAAGTTGAATCAAAAAAGGTTCATCAGCTTCAGAAGAGGTAAGAAATATTTTTAATGTCAACATTCAAACTGCTCTAGACTTCATAAAGAAGTCTAAAGCCGTCTAGAGTACTATAAAGGGTATCTATCATGTAATACTGAATTGTAATGAAATGGCCAAATTTATATGTATCCATATTAACAGTTTGTTATTTTTTTTTTTTTTTTTTTTTTTTTTACTAAGAGGGAAGTATACTGCCATACAGAGACTCTTCTCAAAGTTGGCTCTGACAATTACCTCAATATAGAGATGGCTATTAAATAAGGAGAATCAATTCATAAATTTTATATATTTAAATTTTATAATAATAATAATAAGTGTGTGGAGTTATTTTCTGGTGTGGTCAAGCTTCATGTTTGTCTTACACATGCCAGTATAGTCAAGCTTTGTTTTACACATAAAATTACTTATGACTAATTTGAATCTCTTTACATATCACATACATGCACAGGACCTGTTCAATCAACAACTGTTTTCAGGCATTCTCATTTCATTTATAAGGGGAATTGCAGACAAAGAACAAATTACATTGGTTTTCAACCTAATTTAAAATTCAGTTGTTCTAATCATTGTCATTGATTGACATTTCCTTCAATTCTTAATTTTTGAAATTCACTAAATTTCCTTATTTGGGCATAAATTTTCCTTTCTAGACACCCACACCAGGTTTATTTCATCCAAATTTTTATTGTCCATTTTTATTGCTTGTTCATCTTATGGTTCTTATCGAGGCTGGATTTCAATTGTATTTTTTGACCTAGTTATTACTTTAAAATAAAGTTTGGCCAAATCTTAATCTCTGGCTATCCTAAAGAAATATTGGTATAGTGTTTCTTTAAGACAGAGGCTGAGTTAAATATTTAGAAATACATTCAATTGGCAATTATGCTTTCCTAAACATAACTGAAGAAAATCCAAAACTGAAAGCATGAAAAAATGACACCTGTTCAATACTGCCCATACAACAATCAAACCTATTTACATTGCTCAAACTATCATCCTCATCTTTGTTGCCATATTTATCACATTTTGGCTGTTGTATGCTCCAGCCTTCTTCAGCTGGTTGGAATGTCAAACTCAACCCTTTATTTCGCTTGCTGGGGTAGACTGTTCTAGTTCCACATGCCATGTCTAACGGACGTCAGTTATCAGATATCTCCTGTTAATTCCCCTCGCCAAGTTCTCCACCACCTTAACCAGGTATTGAACTCACACCCTTTGGGTTCTGTCACTGGATCTAACTAACGCCTTTATCCACTGTGCCATGTGTTCTTGAGGACACATGGCACAGATAACCCAGTGAGTGAAATAAAGGGTTCAGTTCGACATTCCAACCACCTGAAGAAGGCTGGAACGTACAATGGCCAAATCGTTGTGATAAATATGACAACAAAGATGAGGATGATAGTCCGAGCAATGTAAATAGTATACATAATACCTCATCTCAGAAATATAAACAGATACTGAACAATCAAACCTTCTACATGAATTTGATAAAGTGTCAAAAGTTAATCAGTGATTCAACATCTGTTCATCTTTTAAGAACAGAACATTACCAAAACTGGAAATGATTGTCATTAACAATGAAAAGGGAATCTTTTATAATTAAGTTCAGCAAAAGAAACTGGTTATAACCAAAAACAGGATTGCACCCTGAGAAGGTAATGCTTTGTTTGGTGAGGTATAAAGGGTATCTATCATGTAATGTTGAATTGTAATGAAATGGCCAATTCAAAGAGACTGTGTGGCCAACTGGAAGAGCTGAACCAATCTGTACTGAAAAAGCAACCTACACCGATCCAACAAAAAGGAGTCTTACTCTTCACACATTGCAAAATACATACATGAAAATCTCTTGGATTTGAAACTGGATGCTTTACATCATTCATCCTATGATTCAAACAATGTTTTGTTAGATTATCACCTTTTCATATCTTTAGATCATTTCCTGTACAGGGAATGATATACTAATTATGAAGTAGAGGTGGTGGTATTATTAAAAATTAATAATAATAATAGGGAGCTAGGAAGGAGGTGAGAAAAAGAGAATTATTGAGAGAATTTGATACAAAAGGAATTAATAATGCCTACTTGAATTTATAATTGATCATTAAATATAAGTCAATTAAATGTCTCCAAAAAAAGTGGCAGGACTTTTTTTTCCAAACTAATAAGATAAAAATTACCAAGTGTAGTGAGTAATGTGCAATGATAATTAGCTTTAATATAGACAGTAAACATTTAAATGAAAGTTTGGCAAGTTTGATGAAAGTGAATTTATACATTTTTGCTCTAATTTGCAAGAAAAATATTAAATACTATTCATTAGATTGTTTATTTACAAGAATAATTTTATATTTACGACATTCTAGAAACTAAGACAATTAGAATTAGAACTAATGCAATGTAGTATTTATCATTTACCAATTTATAAAGAAAAATGTGAAAACTATTTTTTATTCATAAATTTATAAAACATTTACTAAATCATTAAAACGTGAACTATAAGGAAATCCTTATTTCCCATTTTATAAAGTTTGAAACAATTGGCAATTAACTGATGTTTTGCCAATCATTCCAATAAATAATAGTGTAAATAAACAATCTAATAAATAAATAGTGTTTATTACTTTTATGTAAATTCTCAAGAACAAAGAAAATGTTTAAATTCACTTTATGTTCTATTACAATTCTAATCATTGCTTTTTAAAACAATAAGCATTGCCAAAGAGTGGAAGTAGTTAAAAAAGCAGTGTCATGGGAAAAAATGACACCCCATCTTATTGTGGGCACATCTTTCCATGTTTGCCAAAAGTTTCTTATTGTTTAGTCTAACTACAAAAAGATACTTCTCAGTTTAAATGCAACAAAGTGAGGAAATGACTTTGCTGAAAAGGAAGTTTTATATTTTTAAAAGGTGCTTTGCATGAACTTAAGTTAATATTAATCTTTTTCCAACTTGAAAACTTAATACTCCCAAATTGTTATGAAAGTATTTTTGCAAATGTGAAATCAACCAGAAAATAACTAATCTGTCTTATTAAAAGGCAAGTATGGACATAGAAAATGGTTCCAAGTGTTTACCACTATGTTATAAGATGCAATATACTGTATTAAAAACATTCTTAATGAATACAGATTAATGAATATTTGCCAAAAGGAATTATTTTGTTATTTGAGACTGCTGTCAGACAGTTCTTTTTGTTTTGCTTTTTTAATTCTGTAAAGTCAGCTTTCATGAGATTACAATTGCTTACAATATTTCTGCACAGATAAAGAAAAAAAAATAGAGTAATTCTAATTATAGCTTGATGATCTAGAATTAAAAAAAAAATAAATAAATGAAAGCATGTGGCAGTTGCAGAGAATTATTTGTCAATGTTTTCTTACTTTAAACATATTTGAGAAAGCAAGGACAACAACTACTGTAGAGACCACCTGTATATACTTATGCTTTAACATCTATTCTGCAATAAAACTGACAAGCAATTTTTCATTTAGAAAACTTGGCTGAATAAGCTTATAAAATTCCTTAAGCATGAGTAAAATATAGTTGTCAACAATGACATTTATATTCAATTTTATTGCAAGGTGTTATGGCTGTCCATAGTTTTGTTCTCTCCACAATCTAGTTTACTTTCTGGTCTTCTATGTAATATCAACTTAGATTTTGTGATCATATATATATATATATATATATATATATATGAGAGAGAGAGAGAGAGAATAAATGAAAATAGGAACATTAATTTTTTTTAAATTCAGTTTCAGGAGGTAATATTTTTGTCTTATACATTCAGTAAGCAGGCATAGATTATTTGTTTTTGTTTTATGTTTGTGCTCTTGCAAAGCCGATATATCAATAAGTGAATCCAATAAACATATTCAGTTTTAAGCACAGAGAAAGTTTAAATTTATATTTTACATTGCACTACTACACTATTCATATTCACACATTTCTCTTTATTTCTAAGTTTCTATAAAATCTAAAATGGCAATGAGTTAAGGCCAGAAAATGCAAATTCAAGTTCAGGCTGAGGAGAAAAAATGGATTTGAGTTTACACACAAAATGTTTTATAGCATCTATTTTCTTTAACCATAAATAAATCATTCAAATATTCTTTGTACAATGCAATTCATTATGTGAAGTTATAAACTTACCACTTTGAAGGGAGCTGTTTGTAGCAAGGTAGATTCTGTAACTGCATGACCATCATAATCAGTTACATAAATACCTCTCCGAGAAAGCGTTTGGATTAAAGTAGAAAAATCTGAAAGAGAGTAAAAGAAAATGGTAGCATTTGCATACTATTATCTTGAAATGCATACAACAATTGAGAAACTACTATTAAATATGATCACTGCTTATAATCAGCACTAAAACAGATCAACACTACAAATTGTGTATATATAATTAGTAGCAATGTGACTAATGAGTTTATTGTGTCAAAATTTGTATGCCTTTAATTAGAGTATGTTTGCTCCTGCTGCTAACAACCAACAAGAATTCACTGTATATGTACTGAAGCACAAACAGAAAAGAAATTGCAACTTAAATGTGTTTCAGTTTACTCAAGATTAAACAGAAGTAATATCACAGTAAATGATCACATATAAAGATCAAAACAAACATATTCCAAAGTAAAACATTTATCAGCAGTATTTATACAAATTGCATATTAATGAACTCTTTTTCCTCTTTAGGCATTAAACAAGCCTGCACTCTTGCATGAAAATAATCATACCAATGCTAAATACCATCTTATGATACCACACCCCTTGCACCTATCGAAGCAATACAGCAAGAGTTGTAAATGAGCTAATTAAACAAGTCAGACATTGTGTCCAACTGGGTACAAGTGTGGTGGTCATGCCAGCCAGGGATTTTTTTCAAATATCTTGCAGAGCATATCAAGCTATGCAGGCAATACCTATGCAGACACTACCTTGCTGGAATAGCATATTGACTGTGATTGCAAGAATGGCAGTAAAACAGACTGAACAATGTTCTGGACCAAAATGCCACACCTCTAGGTTCCCTCCACAAACACCAAAGGTAAACAAAAGTTGTAACTTGTGGCACTCCACGCGATGATACCAGGAGTTTGGCCAGTATGGCATAGGCAATTACACTCTAGACAATACCACAACCCTCAAAACACTGTGAACTTAAATGACATTTGTATGAAGGCAGAACCTGCTCTCATCATTGAAATCTAGAGTGCCATTGAATCTCCCAGATAAACTACAACACCACTAGAAACATACATAATAGTGTTGTCATGTAAATAGAAGTCTGGCTTGAGGCACACATATCCACAGGTCCTGCTGCAAGTAAATGATTCCCAATGGTCCATGTTAACACTCCTGGAGCTATAGCTGCTCTAATCTGTGCTGTGGACATCAGGCAATCACCATAAAGAGTTTATCAGAATATCTACTGTGACCAAGTAGGCAAATATTGAGCCCAGGTAAAATTCAGCATTATCCTTCAGAGTATTGCAATCTTATTTTTTGTTGGGCTATATGTACATTTACTGATACAAGCTAACCATTTAAACAAATTAAGGGAGCAACCAAGAAAGAGAATCAACATTAATGTATTCATCATTAAATTTTGCTGAGTGGATTCAATGAACAAAATGGAGATTTATATTTCTCAGTAGTTAGTACTAAAGAAAGGTATATATTAACATTAAAATTGAAAGCCATTAAAAATGTGTTGACAAAAGGATTTAGTTTTAGAAACTACAGGAAAAATAAAGATATAGATATCTATGAATTTATTAAGTTATATAAAAACAAATTTATACCAATTTCAAAGTTTTTCCAGTACTAAAAATAATAAGCACAAAACAAGGGATAATTAACATAAAGCAACTTACTATGTAAGGAACCCACTTCTGGAAAAAGATTACTATAAGCAAGGAAGTAAATCTCTCCTGAAGCCAACTTAAGTACAAGCTGGGGCTTGAGCAGGCAAACTCCCTGGGAAGACAAAAAAAAAAAAAAAAAAAAAAAAAAAAAAAAAAAAGAAAAAGAAGTCAAAGTGCACACTTGAGAAATGTTTCTCCAAAATACCCTGTAAAGTTGGATTTTGGCTATATACAGCTATTTTAAATTTAGTTTATAGGAGGTTTTAATGCATTTTCTAAAATAAAATTTTTATAACATTTATAATACAGCAAACTTAGAAAATATATTAGAAAATATGTGTATCACTAAAACATGTACAAGAATCTATAATGACAGGAGCTTTTCATTTAAGAAAAGCTTGGCATCTGTTAAGCCACATTACCAAAAATTGGTACTATCCTGAAGACCTCTAAACATCTAGCTATGACAATCAGATTTTGAAGAGAGCACATGTAGGTACATTACAAATATAAATCAACATCTATTTTCAATGATCTAAGCAATTCAAAATTATTTAACATGCAAATTAACACTTGATGCATTTGCTATGAGCAAATGTTAAGGTTTTATTCTTTTAAACATTGAATTTCTCAGACATTTTCTTTCTTCTTCTAACCAATGTACATTGAAAACATTAAATTTTATAGGTGTTTTCATTATTCCACTAATCAAAATGACCTAGAGATGTTCACAGTAGGAACTATCTTGGGACACTAACAGGATACCCTAATATTTTTTGACCTAATATTTTCAAATGTTTTTGTTTGTATAGAAGAGCTCCATCCTCCATGGAAAGGTATAATTTTCATTCAAATAACTCAGTGAATATACAGTTTCTTCTGCAGAATTGATATATAACTTTCTGAATAATGCAAATACACTCCAGAAACGTAATGACTGTGCCTCATCTATCTTCTTGCACCATAATCAAAAGCGGCAGATTGTTCACACAAAATTTTTTATCTCCCATACTAAGAGCATGTGTAAACTGAAAAAGGTCCGTTTATGTTAAGTGAGAACTGTTTTCCCAACTGAATATTGACAAATTTAAATGATTTTCTTTTGGTTGCTCTGCTATACATAATATTTCAAAGAAGTTTTTTTTTCAATTTCCTCTTTGTCATGGCCTAGATTAATGTAAACGAGATGCACAGGTGTCCAATCTTTCATTAATGAATTACATAAACATGCAGTTTTTAATTAAGTGTAATTTTCAATTTTTTTTTATTTTTTTATTTTTTTATTTTGCTCAGTTCACTTTCAAATTGACCAACAAGATCCCTTCACTCTTCAAAAGCTGATAATTATCCACTCCTGGAGTATTACAAATTGATTGTGCAGTTATTCTTGAGGCATTATAGTAAACTGAATATTAATCAACAAGGATATCTTTATTAAAATGTCAAATTCAAGTACAAAATCAATATCTATTTTTTTCTGGTCCTGTGGGCCCTGAAGAGAACTTCTCTACATCAGTCAGATTTGTAAAATGTTTTTAATTTGAAAAATTACTCCATTTCAATTTCCTCATTTTTTATTAGATTCATAAATCAAATCATAATTTGACATTAAAAGTAACTGAGACATAAGATTGCTCTTCACAAAGCTTGCTTCAATTTTTAAATATGAATCTTTAAACTACTGTAAAATCTTCAAGCAGAAATATAACTAAATTGTAAATAAATCACCAGCAACAGACATTTTTTTACCATTTTTATTAAAAAAGAATAGGTATTAGACAATATATGTCTTATTTTTAAGACATTTTTTTTCTCATTATTAAAATCAAATCTGATTTGCTCAGTATGAATACTTAAGCCATAAAATCTAAGTATTAAATATACTTTTTAATATCCCAGGTGGTCTCAGAGACATTTCTTAAACTATAGAAATTTTTAAGTCAGTCTATATACTTTCAAATTGACTGAGAAGAGAGAAATTATAATCAATATTATTTTTAAAAACGTAAATTATAAAATTTGCTTCTAGTAAAAAAAAAAAAATTGAAAACTGATGCCCAAATTATTGTTTCTGTATATATGTTAAAAAAATTAGAAAAATATCTGCCCTCTGCAAGAGGGAGCATATATTTCTAACAAGATTTCTTGAATATTCAGGCTGATAGATGTAAATAAATAGACTATTTAATAAATGAAAAAAAAAAAAAACAAAAAAAAAACAGAGCATCTACTCATATGAGCATCCATTTAAAATAACCTTTAAACAAATAATTTAAAAAAATTATATATACCCATACGGATTACCTAGTTTTACTTAAACTATATATGTGTGTGTGTGTGTGTGTGCGATCAAAAATTTTAAACTGACTTACATCACTATTCTCATAAAATGGGTCTTGAAACTCTCTTGGAATTTGATCCTCATAAGACCTGTGGAGTAACCAGAGCAGAGAGAGGCGCAGTTTAGCCTGGAAGAAAAAAGTAAAATAAATAAAAATGTATTGTATAAATGAGTATTAAAATATTAACAAAAAAAAAAAAACAAAAAAAAAAAAAACATTCATATTTGTCCTGATTTTGGTAAAGAGAGAGTTTATTAATTACATGTGTAAAATAGAAAAAAAACAAGAACAAAAATAAAAAATAAAAAACACTTAAAATAATTTCAATGAAAAAAAGTAATCATTTAAAAAGGTAAAAATATCTTTAATTGCATATCAATAAAAATAAAACTTTCTGATAATCCGGACTATTTAAGCAATCACTAATTTTCACTTTTTTAAAAGACCTAAATAAGGAATGAATAACAAAAGGAAATATTACTTTGGCCCTTATGTTACAGCTAAAAGACTGAATACATTTCATACAACAGTAACTTGATAAAGTTCATAATTCAGAAAATTTAGTGTAGATGTAGAAAACAATTTTCAGGGGCAGTAAAATATTTAAGCACAATCAAAATAATTTTAAGCTTAATTTAAACTTGATATATTATTCATGAATTTTAGATAAGAAACAATAGATTGACTGAATAAACAGAAAACATCCATAAAAGTGTATGGCACAACATTCATTTAGCATTGTATACCAAATAGGATAGAAAGAATGAATCTTAAGGACTAACCTTGAATATAAAGACAGCTAGTACATTTTTTTGTAAAATAAATATATATTAAAAAAAAAAAAAAAAAAAGAAGAAAAAGTAAAGAGGAATATCTGGAACAGACTAGCAAAATATAAAAACTACACTGAATTACTAGCAATTAATCATATAATCAAAGTCAATACATATAATTAGAAACATAACAGAAAGAAATAAAAGCTAAATGAGATTACTCACTTGCTATCTAGCAATCAATGTCTAATATTTACAATATTGACAGACAAGATTTTTTTGTTAGTCTAAATTTACTAACTGAAATATACCAGCAGATAACAGGGATAAAACAGCAATGCGCTAAATTTTATATCTAGATATGAATAAAAGAAAGGTCTAATGCTATTTATCAAATAAGGAGTGTTGATGGGTTTGAGTAGAATAACAACTGAACACTTACAAAGAAAACACAAACTACATACATTTTACAAGAATTCAAAAAGAAAACAGAATATTTGAAACTTACTGATTTATTTTTTCTTAAACACAAAAAGGCTATATAATGAAAATGTCATTCATTATTTTTTTAACTACATTTAGGAAAATATATACACACACACACTGGCATAGGTCTGAATGGCCACAACTGTCAGTTTTCTGCACACTATGTATGCATTCTTCAGCCAGTTAGCACTAGACATTCTGTGATCAGGGTTTTTATTACAAGCTCAGTTAACCCGAGGTATTATAACAAGGGGTAGATGGTGAATATACAATATACTCACCAGCTAAAAATCAATGAGGAGGTAATGCCCATGCAGTCAAGAATGGAGAACTGTAAAATCACTGCTATTTGAGTAGGAGAAAAAAAAAAAAAAAAAAAAAAAAAAAAAAAACCACCAGAATACATTTATCAGTGCGTCAGAAAAGTGCTCAATCGCAGAATAACAACAGCACCTTGGCAAAGGAGCTTATAAAGTGAACACCAAAAGGTGCTCAATAATGCCATGCCTCAAAAGTCTCTGTATCAGAACATATATATGGAATACAAATTGACGAAAATTCAACTTCATTATATATACAATAGTTTCCTCTATAAAAAATATTAAGAGTATTTGTCATTAAAATTATATTAAAAGTAATCAAAAGCAGTCATACAATGAAAATTTGATATACAGGATGATTGAAAAGTAGCTCCCTCTTTTATGCATGGACTCTCCCATCTTTTAAAAATTATAGTTAGATGCAAGAGTCCATCATACATAAAATAGGAAGTTACTTTTCAATCACCTTGTGTATAACAAGCAACTCAATATTTTTAATCTATAAATCAGATACTCTCAAAAAATTGCAATTATTACAATATATTTGATAATGTACAGGCTAATAGTTAAAACAAAAACTGCAACTTCTAAAATGTTAGTCATAATTAAATATTAAGATGAAGTAACTTTATTAGAAAACTAAAATGAAATTGCTGTAATTTGCTTTGGACTATATAAAAAGTTTAATTATAGCCAATACGCAAATAAACTATCACACATTCTCTACTTGAATCTTAAATTATATATAGCCATATCTACATTATCAAAATTTATTTTGCAATAATAAAATCCAATCATGTTATCCCTAAAATAACAAGGGCAAAGGGTATTTAGCACAAGATAACTTCAAATAAAATCCATCTGATCTAGAGTCAAATTCTGTTTGTCTGAAAGTTCTGAAATGATGATCATCAAAAAGTTATTCTAATAAACTCATCCTTGCTGGTTTCATTATTATTTTGACCAATGTATTCTTCTAAATTTCTTCAGGTGCTTCCTACTAAAAGGTAGTTATAGATCTTAGTTTCAGAGATTCTTGCAGGGAGCATCAATGAGGTAAAGGTTGGAGTGAAAAGTATGTATAAAAATGCTACTTGACAGAATTTCAAACCCTGTCCAGAAAAATAAGAACTGTACAAGATGGATTATACTCTGACAGAATGCTCATAGGTATGAGTGATAAAACCAACAATGAGAATATTAATCTATTAGTTAATTTAACAGACAGATCATATGTACTTAGAACTTTTACCAACTTCAATTTAAATAAGAGTCTATGTCATGTTCACAGAATAATATTCTAATATGGATTATATAAAAAGTAATATTAATTGAAGAAATAAAGTGAAGTGTATAATTAATTTTCTTGAATTCATTTTCAGTAGATATCACAAATAAGTAAAATAAATCTACTGCAAGAGAAACAAAGTCAATGTAGAAAACATCCCAAATTCAAAATTTCCTGATAGTGAGTTATTTGTACAAAGCTAGCACCAAAATGTTAAAAAAATAATATGGTGATTTTGTTAGTCATAAATATCATTATTTTATTTCCTTTCTTTAAGTAGGAAAAGACTACCATGAGACAACTTATTTGGAAAGAGAACTGCTAGATAAAATAAATCTAAACTAATTAGCAAATAAACAAAAAAAAAATCTCAAATTAAAACAAAAAATGTCTATCAAGTAAAATGTTTTTAGATTTAGTAAAATATGAAATATTGATAAAGGATAGAAATCAACTTAGGATGCCTTGGCCATTCGAAATTCATGCAAGTCATTTGTGTACATTTCAACTTAAAATTAAAAGTCTGAAGACATGAGGTTTTTAATCTCACCAAATACTTTATACTAGTACAATTGCTCATAAAATGATTTAAAACCTAAATTAAAGATAAAAATAAAAATCTCTATTGAATAATCAGCAAAACAGATTAAGTATATTTCCTTCATAAATCATTTTTAACAATGGGAACACTGTCATTAAATCCAGCCTTTTACTTATACCAAGTAAATTCACAGGCTGCATTCTGCCTTCTCTCTGACATATATATCACACATACACAGATGCATGTATTTTATTTTAGTATATGTATTTTTTCTTGAATATTTTAATCTTATACCTTAATTTAAGACATTATAATATATAAGGATTTCAGAAAATAAGATTTGCGTATAATTCTTTCCCAGCAAAAGTGTATAATGGAAAAAAAAAAAAAATATAAGCATAATTTGTTTGTGTACATGTTTATTGTATGGTAAATTCCTTATTTTATATTATTTTATACAAATTACTAAACTAATTATCAGTTTTTATTATAATTATTCAATCTAAAATTAGTTATTGTAGATCAGGTTTAACTTGGTGAAAATGACCTGTTAAAATGATCACTGATTAACTATGAAATTTGAAAATTAAAAAAAAAAAAAATTATGTATAAGCTCACTATTGCTGACAATGTTAATTTGTTAGTTGGAAAAATGGTATTAAAAAAGATTTATTGTTCAACAAAAGCATTGAGATACAAAGTAGAAAGCAGAAAATATGATGGGTCACACTGGTGCTTAGGAGGGGCAAAAAAGTAAAAATACATAAGATTATCTATAAAGATTAGTTTTAATTTTAAACAGAACAAAAAGAATAAAAAAAAATCATGTTACTGAGGAAGAGGAGGAGTATGTGAATTGTTTATGAACCACATTTTCAAATAAAAATCTATGAACTTTCCCAAATTCAACACATACAAGCCTGCCAAATTTGTAACAACTTGAGGAATATCTGTAAATGTTGATTTTTCTAAGAATTTATTAAAGCAATTGTATTCCCATTCTATTCCTTAATCTTATTATAATTCACTAAATGTCTTGTCTGTGTCTGTTACTGCATATATCAAGGGAAACTAGAGCTCCATATAACAAGTTTTCCATGGTTATTAATGGAACCCTGTAGCATATTTTTGTCTTTAAAAAGAATTTTTTAGCAAGTTGTTTAATTTACAATGTAAATTTAATGCTAAAGTGAATTCACTTTATACCTTTCAAGTTCTTTTTATGTACCATGCCCCCTCAGGATATTGACGATCACAGCTCTCCACATCTTATCCTTTGCAGCTCTAAGCAGTGTATTTTCTCTTACTATCCCTCCCAGTCCCTGTTCTGCCATCCATTTGCACAAGTTCATTAGATAATTTACTCACCAATTTCCTCCTGCCCCTCTTGCTTTCATTAAGTCCTGAGAGTGTCAAATTCTCTAAGCCGTCTTGTGCCTAAGAAATTTGAATTGTCTCTTTCTGATTCTAAGTACAAATGTCCTTTTAGATTTCTACATGTGCCATCTATGGTATTCTCACCTTTGTTGCCTCAAGTTTACTCTTTATCTCTAGGAAAATTGTCCAGCATTCACTGCCATATACGAGGCTTATTACATGGCAGCTAAGCACTTTATTTTTTCCGTTCCTAAAAAGTTCTGTTTATTTAGATCACATTTCACATTTACAATCATCTATTATAACACTCCCTAGATAATTCAATTTCTGTATTTGCTTGATTTTTATGTCTAATTCATAGCTCACATTGGAGGGGGGGGGAGGGCAATTCTTCTTGCTAATGACCATACACTGACTTCTTACCATTGATGGTTAGTTCTTTCTTCCTACTATCCTTTACTATTTTTGTTTAAGAGTTCCTAGAGTTTTCTTTCTGTCTGCCATCAACACAGCATCACCATCTGTCAGATTAGTTAAACTGAATCAATTCTTTTTGGCAATTTTTGTTTATCTGTATAAAGCATCTAGCTGAAAATTTCTGAGCTAGAGAGCAAAGTTATATTTTTACTATAACTATTCCAGTCAAAAAAAAAAAAAATTACAAGCAATAGCTATTAAGGTTACAAACATTAACCCCCTCAATGACTAATGGAGTTCACAAAAACAGTTTTCCTTTACACTTGTGTTTATTCTATAAAATGGGTTTTCAGTTATTTAGTCTGAGCATAAAATCCCATATAACAGGTAAGCCTGGAATAAATTCTGATGTTATACATGAAGAGCTTATTTTATGTAGATTAAAATACCCAAATCCTACCTCTATCACTTTTGAAAAAAAAAAAAAAAAAAAAAAGTTACATTCTCTTAAAGCTTAATGACTTTTTGGCCCTATAATAGTATTTTTTTTTAGGTAGTACAATTTCTACTTTGCAAGAGAGTTCTTTTGATATCTCTTTATAGGTACCTCCACGAAATCACTAAAAAAAGAGCATAGCTTGGTGAAAAAGACGCCAACCTTGCTGAAAACAAAATTTTATTGTCTAAATGCTTACGTTATTATTAAGAGGAAAGACCAAAGTTTTTTTTAATTATTTTTAAAAATTTTTCCTTCTTTTTAGAACATTCTAAATTTTGATTAAAAAAACCTTGTTTCTATTTGTATCAGTGGAACTAGTAAATAACAGACAATTTTTACACATTTTTTTGGTATGACACACATTAATTTGAAAAATCATGCAAAAATAGAAATAATTGTCAGATGTTAATGAAACTTTCAGGAACTATTCACAGATGATCGAAATTATTATATGTTTTTTTTTATTAAAGTCATGGTAGAAATATATTTTTTAAATATTTATTACCCCCCCCCCAACTAATTTTATGAAAACGCTAGAAATTCGATCGCATCGGGTTTAGTGATTACAATAATTAAAAGCACAGGGCTTTGAGGAATGCAAATCATGTTTTTTTTGTTTTTAATTGGAGCCAACGTACCTGAAAATCAGCTCTGAATTGTAACATACAAAACTCAATAAAACAAAGATATTATTTAATTTCAAATGCTTTTATTTACTTTTAGTTGTTTTTATGAATATGGACAATATTTTCTGAAAGCAAAAAATTTTTTTCGATGAAAAATGAATTTTTAATACAATTATTTGTTATTTCTTTAATTATAATAGATTTTACATTTAAGTTGTTAAAATATTATAAGATTAGTTAAAAGTCCCATCGGCTTTCCTAAGTGTCCTTATGAGATAGATCTTTTTTTAGCGTGTTGTAAATTGTATCATTTTGACTAATCAGAAGATCCACAGTAATTAAGAAATGTAATTTTGTGCTTATAACCAGGCTGTAATTAAAGTACGGAAGACCAACCAGAATATAATTAAGTTGCGTTATTTGAGTTAAGCATTGTTCTCTGCTATTAAGGCCTTTACTTTTGCGAAACACGTGTGGAGAAGTTAATTTGATTTTTCAATTTCAATTGAAAAGGGTACCTACAAGTATCATTATCATCTTATGAAATTTATATGATCTTATTTTTATATTAATCTCAGTTATGACATTTTTCCATAAATGAAATATCAAAATTAATAATAAAATGAATGCAAATACAAAACAGTAAAATGTAATAAATGTACATAAAATTATCGTATTTTATGTACAGTTCTGATAAAATTTCATAAGAAAGGTACCTATAAATTAATTAGATACATTTTTTAGGAAATATGAAATTTAATGTCACTCTTAACAGTCTTAATTTCTTTATAATATATTTTCCATAAAGCATCATAAATGTAAAGGTGAAAGCTAAGTACAAAAAAAAAAAAAAAAAAAAAATTAGGCCGCTGAAAGTTTGTTAAAAATAACGAGGTAAATAATTTGTTCACTTAAACGTAAATTATTTCACTTTTCTCTTTCCGTAGAACAAATTAGCCTCATGGAATTCGTAAATATGTTATTCATCACCTGTCAAGAGACGCGAAAGTTTATGACCTGCTTTGTTTTATTTTCAAATTACATCTTTTTGGCACTAAAGCTAAGTTTGGTTCAAAATATTTTAAATAAACATTATAATTTCTGATTTTCTTAAAATAAATTTTGAAAAAATGATAATTGATATTTAAAAGAATTTCAAAGTGAGATTTCCATTTTTTTTTTTAAAATGGAAAAAAAAAATGGTCAATTTTGCTGACACAAAAAAAACTAGATTTTTAACAAAAATTTCGGACGTGCTAGGAACGATTAAAAAATGGAAAAAAATACCAAAAATACTTTGATCTTTCCTCTTAATAATAACAAACATTTAGATGATAAAATTTTGTTTTCGTCAAGTTTGGCGTCTTTTTCATCATGCTATACTCTTTTTTTAGCGATCTCGTGGAGGTACCTATCTTTATATATTCAAAATTGGGAATTCAAACCTTACAGGTGTGTGAAAAAAATTTTTTTTTTTTTTTCTTTTTTTTTAGTTATTAATTAATAACATTTGGGCTTTGGTAGTATGATCAATGTGTATTCTACTGACTGGACTGTCACTAAAAATCAATATCACAGTATCTAGAATGTAATTGTTTGGCAATGATCACAAGCAAATTGCTAGTAAAACAGACAAAAATTTGGTATAAATTCAAGAGAATGTAACTCTTTTTCCCAGATGCTACAAAAGGAGGCTTTTTGTATGTTAATCTTGATAAAATAAGCTTTCCAGTGATACTAAACATATCAGAATTTATTCCCAGTTCAAACATTCAATGCACAGATGAAGTATTAATAATTCAAAATTATGAAGTGTATTAGTAATTAGCTATAAAATCCCAGTAAATTCATCAATAAAGATCACTGTAGCACAAGTTGTTACAAAAACACTATTAATTAAAAACTAATTGTGTGTGTGTGTGTGCTCTAATTATTTTTTATACTTATTTCTAGTCAAAGGAAGTTATTAATTATATTAAACCTGTAAATGTCCACTTATATTTCATGTGGTCACTCAAAGTCAATTATTTTTTCATATATATTTCAAGGATTTTTTACAAACATTGTTTTATTACTGCCTAACGCTATAGTTGATGACTGTCCTGCAACTGTTTAAATACAGTTAGGAGCCTAAATTAGAAGGGAATGCTTTTTTTTGTTTTAAAAGAAATTTTCGAACACACCTCAGAACTACCAGCTTATTAAGAACCCTCCCTCATTTATTAATTTTACACCCCCACACCCATAACTCAAACAGGAAACAGTGATTATCATTATTGGTTCAAGTTCTTACTTGCACACTTGTATGAGTGTTTGACTAAGTCATATAAACAAATGGTATTATTTTATAGGTTTGACAGAAACCTTACCCTCAGGATTTCTTTTGAATTTTATGCAGGTTATTTTATTTTAATTTTTTTTTTTTAATCATTTCACTCCAAGGAAAACAATAGCCAAGGAATTACTGAGCATGAAAAAGAAGAAAAAAAAAGAAAAAAAAAAGAAAAAGGACAATATAAGAACAGTTTTCAAGGTCAAGGAGACAGACGACAATTGACATTGCTCTTAAGTTTTTGAAGATCATGCTTGATAGGAAATTAGGAAGCTGGAAGAGTGTTCCACAAGCAAGAAGTGTAAGAGAAGAAACAATTAGCATAGAACCTACGGTTACAACTAGCAATTCCAACAGTGAAAATTTGAGACCAAGCTGATAAATTAGTAATGTACTTAAATTTGTGAAGTTGAGGTACCAATGAAGAAAGCTCATCAGAGCAATTACTGTGAAAATATAGTAGTGAGGAGGCAACTGAAGCCAAGGTTCCATGTCAGGACCAATAATGTTGCCAAATTAAATTTAGATTTTGTCAAGAATCTCTAGATATATAGTAAAAAGCCTTTAACTTAGCAAGGGATTTAATATAATCATTCCACTTCATTTTAGTGAAAAATGTGAAACCAAGAAGATGCAGTGAGTTGCTCTCCTGATGGTTAGCATTATCCATGCTGATGGAAGGCAAAAAAGGTTCTTTAAGATGATTAATAGAGAGCAGTTTCTTTTTAGAGGTCTTAAAATTAACAAGCCACTTTTGTCAAGCTCAGCTCACAACAGATTTTAAGTCATTTTTGAGATCAGCTACCAATTTGATTTTATCAAACCTTACTATTAAAAGAGGAGTAAATAGTTGTGTCATCCATAGAGATATTGAAGCAAGAACTGATGACATCAGAAAAGTTGTATATAAGAAACAGAGAGTAGGTTCAAGAATTGAGACCTGGGGAAGCCTGCATTAATACAAAATGGTCTAGAGAAGTAGCTGTTCAAGACAACTTTCATTACATAGTTTGATAAAACTGAATCAAACAGTCAGAAACACCATAAGCCTTCAAGTCAATATTTAATTTATTTAAACTTTAACATATTAAGTTGTGTCAATATTTCTTCTCATGCTATGTTTTCAGAAAATCCAAGAAAGCCTTTAAAAAAAAAAAAAAAAAAATTGTGTCTTTGCTTATATTCTAAGTTTTTGAATCTTTAAATGATTTTGCCACCTTTACTGTATACTGAGAAAAATCACAACCCTTGTATTAGGTACCTGACAGTACCTGTTAAGACCATTATACAAATTTTCAGGCATTTAATAAAACAAACTCAAAATTAGTTTTACTTTCATTCATTCAATTTTTTTTTTTTCTTTTCTTTTAAAATTTCTTTTGCAAATCCTGACTAATGCATTTGTGTAAACAATTTGCAGAAAACCTATTAAATCTTTTGCTTCAAGCTGATCAATTCAAAATCTTGTGAAGGTATAGTAACAACTATAAAAAGACTATATGTCACAGCCATTTTATAATTGAAGAAAGGTGTAATATATATATATATTTTACACACACACACACACAATCAATTGAAATCTGAAAATAATGCAAATGCAAATATAAATATACATTTAAAAAAAAAAAATAAAATCAGACAGACTAATTTAGATTAAAACTCTTCTCTCTTCTCTGCACACACCCACACACAGAAAAAATACAGCAGTCAAATTTAGTTACAATGTTACATTTTTTTTAATACACTAGTGCATGAAAGAACAAACATTAGGAGTATAGAGCTGAACAAGACTTTAGAAGAGCCAGTAACTCAATCCTAAACAGGAAACAAGGGATAAACCTCTACTCCTCTTCCAAAGACCAGGTAAGAATGTGAACCAGACAATAGGCAAACTTGATACCAAGTGTGTGAAGTTTACACTTAGCTATTATTCTTTAAGGTTGAAATAAAGCATACACAATTCAGAGTTTTTAATGTTTCAGTACAACACTATGGCTGAATTACATACATTAAAAAGATGATTAGAAGTTCACCTCAAAGACAAATTATAAAGTGATTTTTAAAGTTTATTTGATGGATATTACATATTGCATTTAACATGAAAAATTACACACTTTTGATCCCTCTATTATTATTATAATTATAATCAATTAAATTTTTTATTTGGACATAAAAGATAATTTTAGGATACCAAGTGTATAAAAAGAAGAAAAATGACAAAATTTTATACAACTTTTTGTTTGAGAAATATACATGCATGCAAAACAGGGTAATTTTATGTTAATATCAATATATAAACATACTTGCTAAGAACATTAAAGAAAAAAAAACATGAATTAAATCAGAAAATATATTCAAAAGATAAAAAAATAAATATTAAAAATTTTAAATACATACATACCAAAAAAATAAATGAATTTAGTGTTTTGATTTCAAACACGATTTTAAGTAATGTGTCATTAATGGAGTAGACAGTATTCAATTAACATTTTTAGCTTCAACAACTTTGAGGATTTAGTCACTGGGTTGTGTGGGGGATCAATGCTACCCTAAAGCTTATTATTCAGAATATGGTTTTAATCAGCTTATCAGATTCACAATTGGCAAGGACCTGAAAGGGCTACTAGATTATTAAATGCTATTAACAACAATTCTGAACAGCCACAGATAATTAAATATTAATGATTTTTTTCAATAAAACTAAATGTGAACACATACTAAAGTTACTAGTTAACTAGGTTTAAGGAAGGCTGAATTAATAAATTTTCTTGGAATACTAATAAAAGAAACTTTAAAGTCAGAAAGCAATAAGCCTTTCACAAAATAAGTTAGTAATACACTATTTACATCAGAAATAGATACTGAAGTTAGTAATAGTAAAAACATTAACAGAATTTTTAAATTATTTGAACACATTCTTGCCATATTATATTAGCCACAATGTTCCTCAGATCTATGTTGCACCTGATAGCCACAAGTATATTCTCACTTATTAAAGAAGTAATGGATTTTATTTTATCTGACAGATTTTATCACTTAAACATCATTTTTAATAGATATCTATATTTGAGTAGATTTTCTGTTTATTTATTAAAGAGTATATTTATTTATTTTTCTTCTATTGGCCTGAATATTAGAGAAATCTTATTAAAAGATGCAGCCTCTGACAGGATTCTAACCCGTGTTCCCCTAACAGAGGTGGGAAAGTTGGTCTAAAGCACATCAGATCTAATGATGGTTACCTACTAAAAGCCTTTAAGCCATTACTTTATTTTGTTAATTTTATTTATTTATTTATTTATTCAATCAGTTCCCCCCAAGCAAGGCAGAAATATCACTGGTACACAAGGGTTTACAGAGAGTGAAAGTGAGAGAAAAGACTGGGTATGGAGGGACTGCAGAAAGGATAAAAGGTGAATGGGATTCAAGATAGAAGATGGCGATTAATGTTGCATTTAAATTTTTTAAAATAGTTTTCAAGGAAGCAAGTAAACGGAAGAGAGTTTCATGAGTGGGAAGTGCAAGAAAAGAAACTGTTGAAAAAGTAGCGGTTACATTTAACTAATTTGACAGTAAAAGGGTGGGACCTAGATGCCAATCTAGTAGGGAGCTTAAATTCATGTAGTTGGGGCAGCAGGGGGCGGGGGGAAAGCTAGTCAGAGCAGTTAGCATGAAAATATTTGTATAAAAGACAGTAGGAAACCACATCATGTCTGAGAAAATGACTGAAGTTGAGATGCCAAATCAGGATTGATTATATTGCAGATCCTTCTTTGGATTTTGTCAAGAACCTTGAGATGAATAGCAGGAGTGCCAGACCAGATATGGCAGCAGTATTCAATGCATCGATGAATGGTAGATTTGTAAATGTGCAAGGTGGACAAGTAAAACCTTCTGGCATGACACAGTGACTCAACTTTCCTTGCAGTAGATGCAGCTATTGATTCAATATAGTCATTCCACTTCAAATCAGTTGAAAATGTGAGGCCAAAGAGGCTCTCCAGGAGCCTAGCATCAGCCAAGCTGATAGCAGACAGGAAAGTTTCTCCATGGTAGTTAAATGAGAGCAGTTTTGTTTTGGAGGCATTAAAATTTACAAGTCATTTTCTCCCCCAGTCAATGATTGGAGATCCTTTTCAAGAGCAGCAGTCAGGTTAACTTCATCAGCTCTGACAGATTTGCTACTGAGACAGGAATAAATGGTAATGTCATCTGCATAAATGCCTACTTGAGAACTGATGGCATCAGGAAAATCCATTGAAGAAGATCAGAAACCGCAATATAGCCAGGATATAGCTTTGGGAGACATCCGTGTTCATGTGAAAGGATCTGGAAGCAAGCTCATTCAAAATGACCTTCATTTTACAATTTGATAGGAACAATTAGTTTAAATCAAACAATCGTCCTGTAATACAGTCGGAAACAGCAACTAGAAAACTGCCAAACTAGTACACTTAGTATAAGGAGATGTTGCCACCATCCACACATATCACAAAAAAAAAAATTTATGACCGCATCACTATTAAGGCCTGAGAAAGAAAAGGAACCCCTTCCTAAACAGGAAACAAGGGAGGCGTCTCTACTACTATTCAAGTTAAGGAGGAGGAGTATGGACCAGGCAATATGAAAGCCTATCTACTCCTATTTAATTAAAAAAAAAAAAAAAAAAAAAAAAAAAAAGTTACTAAATTACTAACTAAGTAACTAAATTTTAACTCGGTTAAAAGTCAAGATGTCCGTTAAACATTCAACAAAGAATTAAAACTGAAAGAACTTAAAAAAAAAAAAAAAAAAAAAAAAAAAAAAAAAAAAACACAGTCCATCCAGTTATTTCAAAGAATGAACATTCAGATAACTTATTTGGAGTTGATGTGCAGCCCACAGAACTTTTTGATGATGTGATGTTCTGACATTCTAGTATATTAGGGGAGAAAAGGACGTAATAAGTAGTATGGGTCTGTCCCTAGAATCTTACAGGAGGCACGTCAATTGCTTCTTTCCAATATTTAAACTTGACACTTTAGGAACAGGGCAGGCTGACTTTATTTCAATGGTGCTTTGGTACAATTATTGTAACATTGAAGTGAATATTTCTGATTTCCATGGCCAAAAGCCTAGGACTATCTCTCACTTGGGATAGGTGTTGACCATACAGAGGTGGGGGGATCAATTTTCTTAATCTACTTTTCTTTCGGCTTCTGTCAAAAGAATTCAAGTTCTTCCCAGATACCAATAAAAACCAATTAGCCACAAATGAATGGCACTTGAAATAATATGGACACACAATTGAATGAAACAAATTAAAATGCAAGCTTATTAAGTTTTAACTTATATACTGTCCTAATATCCACTTTGTTGGGAAAACATCATCAAATTTCTCATCCAGTTTACCACTCAGGATAGACTCCCATTAAAATGTAATTGAGAATTAGCACTAACTTAATGTACAAGCATATATAATATTAGTGGTGTGTATATATTTCCAAGAGGATAGAATCAAGGTAGCTCAATGTCCAAGACAGAGCAAGAATATAATATAAAAGACTAAAATTTTGTTTTTTATACCTGGAGTTATATTTTCTGATTTTTTTTGTATTTGTAGGTCTGATGAATTGGATTATGATTACAATTCCAATGTAATAAATTATAACCATGGAATAGTAGTGTTTGAGCCTTTTTATATATATATATATACACACACACACGTGTGCTGAGGTAAGTATTGGGAGAAAAATAAAACAATGAAGGAAGAAAAATAAAAATCAGAAATAGTATGGGATAGAAAAATGAAAAAGACATACAAAAAAAAAAAAAAAAAAAACCCCAAAAAACAAAGAAGTTAAATACAGAATTACCATAAATAATAAGTTTTCATTTCAATGATACCAATATACATTAAGACTTGAAATCAGCTGGTGGGTTCTTGAAATGAATATCAGAACAAAGATTTGGTGACACCAACATTGGAACTGGGAGTAGGTATATTTAACTGAGGTCAAATGCTGGAATCACCAATTTAGACCCATTTTTTTTTTTTTTTTTTAACCCAGTTTTACATTTTTAAATGATTGTGGCAATTATCCACTTTGTTGGGAAAATGCCAGGCCAAATTTCTCAGTTTACCATTCCCATTAAAATATAATATTGAAAATTAACACTAAATTAATGTGCAAGTACTTTATGCAGACATGCCCACAAGCATATATATATATATATATATATATATATATATATATATATATATATATATATATACATACATGTGCCGAGGTAAGTATTAAGTGAAAATGAAGGAAGAAAAAGATAAAATTCAAAAAATATTCTAATTCTAAACAAGGGTCCCATATGATAATAAAATCTAGTTTTGTCATACACAAGAAAACAAATGTTTGAGTTGCTTTTTGTTAAAAAAAAAAAAAAAAAAAAAAAAAAAAAGACATTTTCAATGTAGTTCCTTATCTATTATTTTGACCTCATTCTAGAAGGGAGAGTGCATTCCCTCTTTCCTCCATACACTATGTGACATCTACTTTTGTCACCCCACCTCAGATTATGTCTTTTCAAGGTCTTTCAAATCTAAATTTATATGGAGCAGCTGGTTTTTCCCTTAAATTCCCAACACTAAAGGTTCGTCATATTTGTGGAGGTCTAATCTTTGCAGACAAAATTCTTTGAGTCTTTTTGGCCATTTCCCATGAGAGTAGTATTCTCATTTTGACTAATTATTAAAGCCCCATATAGACTGTTAATTATTTCTTTAGATAGTGTTAGATATAGGTTGACAACTTACAAAGATAATTCTGTACGAGTTAGTTTCCTATAAATCAAGGTCACTGGGATCTCTAGGAAAATAAATCTATTTTGGTTTTTATTCCATGATGAACTGAATTGATGGTTTGAAGTATATATAATCCAACAATGTTTACATACCCTCCAGATAGCTGATGCTGTTATACTCTAGCACTAAATCAAATTTAGTTATTAACTGACTAATGAGCAAAATCCTCGAAGTATTCTCTAAGTACTGCATCTATTGCAAGGGAAGTTGGGTCACTGTGTTGTCCTAGAAATTTTTTTTCTCCTCAGAGTCTATCTACTATTCATCTGTGCATTGAATATTGCTGCTATATCTGGTCTGGTCTAGTGTTCCTATTATTCATCTTGAGGTTCTTGACAAAATCCCAAGAAGGATCTGTAATGTAATCAATCCAGACTTAGCATCTCTTCAATCACTTTCTCACTGGTGTGGCATGGCTTCTCTCTATTTTACAAATATTTTCATGGCAACTGCTCTGACAAGCTTTTTCCCCTGGTGCTACCCCAACTACATGAATTTAAGCATACTATTAGATTAGCATCTAGGTCCCACTCATTTATTGCTGAAATAGCTAAATGCAACCACCACATCTACTTCATTTTTTTTCTTACACTTCCCACCTGTGGAACTCTCTTCCATTGATTTGCTTCCATGATAAATACAATCTTTCAAAAATTTAAATGCAGCATCAATTGCTATCTTCTATCTTCTGATACCTCATACATCTTGTCCTTTCCTCAATCATCCCTATTCTGAGTCTTCTCTTTCTCATCCTGTAACCCCCTGTTTGGAGTGAAATGAAAATAAAATAATTTTTTAAAAATTAGTTATTGTTGGTGAAAGTGCCATTTCCATTGCAAAAACCTTCCACTTGTCAATATGTTTTTATTGATATTAAAAATGTTGTTCACAAGGAATCTTTGTAGAAAAAAAAAAATAGAATAACCATTAAAAACAAATCAAGCAAGCAACTTTCTAGCTATTAATTACTATTCCTTGTCAGTATATTAACATCTGGAGATTATTGGAGAAAACCAAACTTTTTTCATGTTAAATCTCTAGTACCCTAATTGTGTACTGCAGATGGAAAATAGATTGATTGTTTTGATTTACTTCAGATTTAAATATATTCCCAAGTGAATTAAAGTAAATGTAAAATTGTTACTCAAAACAAAGTGGTACAGAAATACAGAACATACAATTTATATCAATAACACTACTATCCCAAATACAAAGTATTCATAAAGCACCACACATAAATATTTCCATTATAAAACTATGTCTGAATTATTTATATCTAATTTAGATTAAGAAAAACTATAACACAATTTAAGTTACAGGAAAAGTACCCATAAGCCAATGAGTTAAAAAGAACATATAATACGTATATATGTATGTATAGAAATGATCCAGCCATTTTGAGTATACTGAAAACTAGTTGCATGACCATGATATAACTTGGTAATTAAAGAAAACCTTATAGAAATGTGAACACTCATTCTCCCCTGAAGTTACCCAGTCAATAATAAGACACCACTGAGTGAGTTTGCCTATTATGTGAGCATTCTGTTCATAGTAAATAAGCATAAAGTCTTGTTTGAAACTTGGGTATTCATCCACAGAAACTATTCAAATGATTAAGTCTTTGAAGAATGATTTAATAAACACAGCCCAAGTAAAATGTTGATACCAATAATTCAAACTGGTTCAAGAATCCATTGAAAGTGACTAATGTTCTGAAAGGCCATCAACAAGAAGGCCCCCAAAATTTGAATGCATATACTGCCTGGAATCAAAACGAAATTAGGCAGTTGACAATGCAAGAATTGCATCTGTGGAATCCATGTACTACTTAGAAAATGCTTGGCTATTTTGAATATATCAACTGCTCATTTTTCTTTCCACTTCATGCAGATTTTCTGTCAAAAGTAAAAAAAAAAAAAAAAAAAAAAAAATTGGCATCATCCAAGTGTGTCAGCCTTTCCACCGTCCAGATTTTGTACCTGGTGACTTTTGGCTTTTACGAAAGCTAAATACCAGTCAAAATTAAAGAGAATGCAGTAAGATAGTTGATGGTGATCCTGAAAGTGGATTTGGAAGTTTTAAAAAGTGGAAGAAATACTTGGATAAGTCTGTGAGATTACAAAGAGAATATTTAAAGAGTCTTTGGTACCATTGCCCTAGAGTTACTTTTTCATTAAATTTAGTTTTCCAGACTGGCCACACAGTTTTTAATTTGGATAAAACAAAACTGATGATTTTTATTAAACAATTTAAAAAAAACAAAAAAAAAAAAAAAAACATTCCTTGCTATAGTAACAAGGCAAGTTAGGAAATTCAAGTAATTGGTGACACAAAAAATCACTTGTTTGATGTTTTAATAAAAAATAAATCTCACTTAACAAGACATTTGTTAGAATTTTTGAAATTTACAGAGAAATTCTTAGAATATCCCGTTTTAGACTCCGCCAATTTTAGAAACCACTAATGTTAAATTAATAACAAGCATTTCTGTATAGAAAACCAGGTAGTTTCTAGTTTGAAGGGGCGCATTCTTTACATTTTCAACAGGAAACCGAGGACATTAAAGAATGTCACTAAATCATGAAAAATCTTAGCACTGTATCAAACAATCTGTTAAATTAGTTATTACTAAAGGAATGCCTTGGTTTTGATATTTAGTTCATAAAATAAATATAAATTGATGAAGTCAGTTAATACTAGTTTTCTTTACCTATCATTTGTTTAATAAATTAAAAAACTTGCTTCAAGATCATTTCATGCATATTCATAATTACCTTTATATTTTTTCAGTTTACATTCTTTTAAAAATCTTAACAGCATAATATTAAAGCTAAATTAGTTGCAGAACTTTTTTTTTTTTTAATCATTCATTAGTAACAATCTCCAAAGCAGCGGGAGTATAAAGTATTGTAAAAATATATACAGGGTGCGATTGACGAATTGTAGCCTAAATTACACAAAAATGAATATAACACTGATATCTCATTTTAACAGATATATTTACCAAAATTACACAAAATTATCTTGAAATACTAAAGAGTAAATTTATTCAATAAAATTGCCATTAGTTTCAACCACAGCCTCTAGAGACTTCAGAGTCTCCTGTCTCCTTCTGGACAGTCTCCTTGATTAAGTTGGTGAATGCTGCCATAATCCTTCAGTTCATCTTTGGTGTTACAAATAGTTCTGTTGGTCTCTCACTCAACTGTGCCCCACACATGATAGTAAAGGGTGTTGTAGTCTGAGGAATTAGGTGGCCAGATATAAGTAGTGATGTGGTTGCAGAAATTGTCTGACAGTTATGATTGGGTTCTCCTGCTTGTGTGGCATGATGCAGAGTCCTGTTGTCAGACATAGGGTCTTCTAGCAGCCACCCTCTTAATCCAGGGCAGTAATAGCTCCTCAAGTTACTTAACGTAGGCCTCCATGTTGAGTCTGAGGCACTGTGGGAAGATGAATGGTGGTATCATGTCGCCATCACTAGTGATCATACCAAACACCAAGATGTTGACTGGATATATCATCCAGCTCTTTCCAAATCCTCTGCACTGTCCTTAGATTGACACCCAAACACTGAAATGTTTGTATTGGAGCTTCTGATGCAAATGCCAAGTAGTACAGCATGCCATTTCCAAATTTCCAATGGAGTGAATTGCGTCTTGGTACTCTTTTTCTCTCAGATGGCATTCAACTGACCTTACTATACTGTGCAGTTGCCAAAATCAAAAACAACACGCATGCACAAAATTAAAAATATAAAATAATGAGAATTTAACCATCGCACCCTGTAATCATCAAATTCATAAATTAAAGAACTTCATACTATTTTGATTTCTAGATTAAAATAATAAATATCATGTAACAAATTTTCATGAGAAAATATCTTTTATTAAGTGTTGGATAGGGGAATTAACTTTAGAAGATAAAAGATTTCAGAGAATTTCCAACTAAATAATTATATGAATGCTACTTTAGTTAAAATTATATCAAAAGCATTTAAGGACTTCACGCAGGATGAGAATTTATATCATGAACTTTTTCTTGAAACTACATCTTTAAAATAGAATAAATATTTTTCATGTTCAAAACTATTCATAAGCAAAATTATGTAATACTAAAATAGAAAACTGGCAAAAATATAAGTGTACACTATACTTAAGTTTTGATGGTTTCAATATCAGCAGAATCTTTCATTTATGAAACCACTTTCATTTTTAAATCAGACTCTTAAAAAGCAAATACTTGTTTACACAATGTCAAAAGTTTCCTGTATGAGTTTTCAAACTAATTCTAATGATTTAATTAAGATTCATCAAAGAAATTAAAATCCTTGAAAATATATTATAATTGGTTAAAGCTAAAATACTTTGTAAAGTAAGATTCTATATATATATATATATATATATATATAAAAAGAAAGAAGATAAATTAAATATGCTTCAAGGTTTTTTTAATGTGTGTAAGTCCAAAGTAAGCACAGGATAGTAACTGTTGGTGTGGGTGGTGAATGACATTCATGGCATCATCAACATTTGCAGGTTGAAAAACAGTAAATTTTCTGAAAATAACCATCCAGCAAAAAAACATTATGATGAATATGCAAAAATATGTTGATCTAATGTTTTCCAAACTTGAAATTTGTTAATTAAATGTCATAAATATCTACTTTTGTGAGAATATAAAAAATACATGGTATTATTTAACAAAATCGTTGATGTTTAATAATGAATCAAATTATTTAAATGGAAGATTTTATTTATAATTACTAACTTATTAAACATTAATTAGATGTGTGTGTTTGTGTGTGTGAAATAGAAAATTAGTTAAAACTCAAATATGTTAATTTGAGTTCACTGTAAATATATGTGCACTAAAAAACAAATCAAGGAAAAGCAAGAAAATTTTTAAATAAATTCAAATGTTTCAATTTTAGTTAAGATCTCATTAATAGCACTAAAATCTAAAAGTAAGTAAATAACAGAACAAGTCAAATACAAACAATTGAGTTAAACAAATATCACTACTTTGCAATGCTGCATATTTTACGAATATGAAACAGATGGGTATAAAGAAAATAAAACTAAGATTAAAAAAAGTTAAATGTCATTTTAGAACGTTTTAGCCATACAACATTCTGATACAAAAAAAAAAAAAAAAAAAAAAAGAACAGTCAAAATCAGAAATATAATGACCACTGAAGCAGAGACCAAAAAGTAAAATAGATACAAATAAAAATAATAAAATATGAAATTTGCATGTCAAGATGCTTTTTATCAAGCTCAAGAGATTCTTTCCAGACTGAAACTAAATGAGACTATTAAGAATTGAACAATCATTCTGCTTTATAAAAATTATTTTCTAATCAATGACATTATTTGATTAAGTTCATTTTAATCTTTAGAATGTTGCCTGCAAAAGCTGTTTATGAGGTTACCGTGAGTAACGCCTGCACATTATTTTTCTAGTTCAGGATGCAAGCTATGGGTGTGTTCCTGATGATGATTCATCCTGCAGAGACAGCTGTGTAGGAGAATGAAAATTTCTAATGCTGCTACAAATGACTGGTGTTGCTGCTGTTGTAGTCACTATCACAAGTCACCTTTCTGTCGAGCTGTATGAAGAGCCTTTAAAGTGAATTTTAATCATTCAAAAAGAATGAAAAGTACTCTTTGAGATTTAAAATCAATTTTCTTATCTTTTTGATCAATAGTTATCTTTTTGATAATTATTTTTCTTTCTATCAAAGGATTTCACAGAAAGTAAAATATTAATTAAAATATTTTTTGTATGGAATGCACAGTCAATATAAATTGCGTGAACACTATAAATTCATATTATTTCAAAATTAATCTAAACCCAATTTTATTTGCATAGCTTCTAAAATTAAATGTTTTAAATAATAACTTAAAAAACAATTCAAAATTACTATGAACTAACAAAATTTAGAAAGATTCTTTATAAATTTATCTCATGTTAATTTTAATTATTTCTAATTGGTAAACATTTTAAGCAATATTTGTTTACATGAAAATATTTATGAAGATTCCATTTAAATTGTAAACTGAACATTTACATTTTTTTAATATCCAGAAAAATTTGAAGAGGAAGAATAAAAAGTAGTGCCACATGACAAATGAAAATGATAAGCAGTGAAATATCAATACACATGAAATATGAATAGTAAAAGTGGGAACAAAATCAAATAAAACTTATCATTTATCTATTTTTGTTTTGTGCATTTATTTCTTTGAACAGTTAAATTTTTTGAAGCACAAAAAGGCAAGTCTGTTTTTTCCCTTCCAGACTAATCTTTACATTTTATCATTAAAAAAAACAAACCCTTGTATACTTAAAATATTAAAAGCATTTTTATTACAATGACAATAAAAAGATACATAATTACATTGTAGCCTTAAATAATAAGATCAGATAAGCTATAACTGATGAAAAACATTTTTTATGCTAACACATTTCTTTAAAATAGCAATTTATTTACATTATTATGAACCGATTATGTAAATAAAAAATATGAAATGTTTTAATCTCAGAATAAAGATTTGTTAAAAATATCAAGTGTATTGGTAAACTTGGCAAAATATTCTTTTAAATCTAATACAAGCCAGGATTCCAATAAAATAATAATAAAAAAAAAAAAAAAAAAAAAAAAAAAAAGAAAAAAAGATGCCCAAACATGCAAAACAAATCCCAAGATAGAAAATTTAGCAGAAGACATGTACAAAGAAGAATCAATGAATTTTTGCAATTCAGTAATTATTTAATATTGCTTAATTGAATTTAATGTCTATCTCATCAAATGTAATAAATTTTAGGAGGTTAAGTATAGTACCCCATGTTCACAAGTGGTCTCTCAAATGCAATGAAAAATTCAAAAGATCAATATGACGAAATATTTATGTAGTATATAACCATGACTTTGTAATTTATGTTGGAATTTTTTTAAATTAGTAATTATTATATGCTTTTCTAGTCAGACCAGCATGGTCATGTTGGTTGTTATGCTTACAGTGTTTCAGCGAATGCACCCTCCAAACTTCAGGTGCTTTTCAGTTTAACCTCCTCAGAATTTCCAAGTGAACCTTTTATTCAATCAACTGGAATATATTGTTCTCATTTAAATTTCCATATTTAGATGATATCTTGTATGAATTAAATCTTAATTCATTCTTTATGTAGCCAAATAAAGGAAAAAAATAAATAAGGTGGGTAAAATAAGATTTCAAATACAATTGCAGGATAAAAATTGTACTTATTGTTCTGAAGTGAATTTAAAATGTTCTTAATTTTGCATTTGAAAAGTGTATGTAATGAAGGTAAACAATGAGCATTTTTGGTCTGAAAAACATTTGCTAGTAGATAAGTCTTCCTAACCAGCATAAAATCATTAGCATATGATCAAAATTTAATAACATTTCAAGAAACAGTCTTACTCAATATCAATGTAACTTTTCATAAGAATTTCAAATATTTTTACATTTCAATAAAGTAAATAAAAATAGTTTTAGCTTTCCAAATCTGAATAAAAAAGCAAATTTCTAATCACCAAATAAACATTACCACCAGATCATACTTTATTATTGAAACTTTACCAAATTTCTACCTTCTCACAAAGAATTTTTTTAAACTGAATGAAGATGCAAAGATTTTTTAAACTGAATATAATGCTCTTTTCAATGTTGTATGATAAATACAACATTGAAAAGAGCATTATATTGTTCTACATGTCATTACATGATGGCATTACATTCAGAAATATCACAAATAACTTCTATAGAGAAAATAAATACTTATTGCCAATTTTTAAAACTTGTTTTCTTCTAGAACTTTGTAAGCATTTTTTTAAGGATATTGAAAATAACTTGATTTAACAATTAAGCTACAGTTCATAAGCTATTGTTATTCAAACAATATAAAATTAAGTTGTAAAATATCCTACAAAGCAATTGTAAGTCAACATAAATTGAATATTAAAAATTATTTAGCCATATTTAACCATTAACAGAAAATATCAATATTATCCTGATGACAAAACTGTTACAAAATGTTACGCAGCAGTCAATTCAACTAATGTACATGGATTCTCATCAGTAAAAAAAATTCCTGAAGAAACAATTTTCATGATCTGTAACTTTTTCATACCTAACAGCTTCAAAATCATTAAAAATAAAAACTAAGAAGTTTTTTTGGTGATGGGGAATAAGTTTAAATAATGAGAAAAAAAAAAAAGAAAAAAAAGAAAAAAAAAGTGTAGCACATTGAGATTTTTTATTAAAAAGAGTTTTTGGTGACATAATTTATGACTGTAAAAAAAAAATACATCATAAAATGTTAAACTGAGGTATCCTCAGATTTAAAACTTGAATTTTAAGCAATTATTCCTTTTAATTTTAGAGAATTTTTCTAGAAGTATTTTTATAATTTTTTTTCAGATATTTATAAAATTTTATTTGTGTAATTTCCTGTCTAGTAAATAAAAGGTAACAAATTTATGCTTAGCAAGTAAACTCAACATTACAGATCTAACTTATACAACAGCAATTTCAACAAAATGACAAAACCATTCAATTTACTAAAAGTTTCTTAGTAATCTAGTGAAAAAAAAATATTCAAATGTCAAGCTGTTACCAAATAAAGAAAGCACAAAGAAGGGGGTAAATCAACTGCCACAATATTTATGGATCACCTGAACAGCATTTCATTTATTAACAACATGTAATAGATTAATGCAATTTGTAATAATTAAATTGCCAAATAAAAATATTTACTGTCTATATTTCTGAGATGAGGTACATTTACACTATTTACATTGTTCAGACTATTGTCCTCATCTTTGTCATATTCATGTTTCAACAGTTGTACACTCTAGCCCTCTTCAGGTGATACATAAATATCCATACACATTGTTTGCTATAGCATCCCAACAGTAATCTAAAGCAAAACAACTTATTCTGGGTCCTTTCTATGTCTCCATTCTGATAAGATGCTTGTTATCTCAAGGTTTTTCATTAATATTTTTCAAAGCCAATACCATAACACTATTTAGTTTTATTCCAAACCAAGATTCAAAAACAACAATTGCTGACCATGAATCTATTCTATTATACAAATTAAAATCCTATTACTAAATATACTATAAACCTCATTAGAATAGGATATACAGTGTTAATTTTTGGGGGGATGAGTAGCATATATTTCCTATCTGAGTATGTATACATACAAGCTTTAATAATAGGGATTATTTAACTTATTATTTAAACTTTAACAATAGTCTGCAGTAGACTAAGCAAAATAACAACACCCAACACACAATATAATAAAAATACATCACAAAACAGATTGTATTATATGCTACCATATGTCTGTCCTAGGTTGGAAGTAGCACCAAGCATTAGTTAATTTAGAACACTAACACAAAGGAAAAATATTTTAGTGTCTTGAAAATGTATACATACATTGATAGCAAGTAATGTAAGTTTTGTAAATACATTTAAGTACATCCATATGAGCAGAAGTGTTAAGAAAAAACTGACACAATTAAGCATCTTAGAGAATTTAAAGAAATATTACAGCAATAATTATTTTAAGTTAATTTCAAAATCAGAATGGGTGAATCCCAATTATTTATACAGGTAACCATTTATGTATACATAAAAAAAATTACTTACAAAAAAAGTATAGGTTAGATCCTTTCTCAATTCAATATATAATGAATCACAAAAAGTTACGTAAAGAATAGCATAACTAACAGTGAATACAATTGATGTAAATTTAAAATAAGTCAAAATAAATCAGATTAAATGTTATTGTTCAGGAACCAGTATAAATCAAAGTAGACAAATCTAAATTAAATTGTCTAACAAAAATATATTGTTTTGTCTAATATGCAAATCAAAGTAGACTAATCTACAGCTTACAATATTTTGCAAATTGTTAACGTGTTAAAATGCTCATTGAGCAGATAACAGTTTACATATTGTTAACTGCAAATACACAACAAAATCTAATTAACTATACTGAGATAACTTCCAAAGATTTACTTTTAATACATGGAACAAAGCCTTGAAATTATAAAATCTATTAAGAGTTCTTGTTTTCAGAAGTTTAAGATTAAATATTCTCATTTTCCCACATATTTAACACATTTTGCCCAATATATTCTTCAGCCATCTCCCAGCGTATGTTGCATTTAGTGTTCTTTAAAAGTCCCTTAACCTTCTTTCTTCATTTCCACAAATAAATCACTATAACAAAGTCACAAGATGGAGTGTTAGTTTCATGTTAACATGCAAACAAATACAAGTACTCAGTTTTGAAATGTATTCAACTAGTCAAAACATTTATTTTCCTATTTTTTGTTTTTGTTAGATATCATTAGTATTAAAAAACATTTAAAAAACATTGCTTTTCATTTTATCATGACAGCTATCATATCAGCACATGTAAACAAAAAAAAATAAGAAAAAAAAAAAAAAAGAAAGTAAAATTTGGTGTATGTTTATTAAATCCTAACATTGCATTGAAGATGGAAGAAAAGCAACATATTCTTTCTTCATTGTAAGGGATGTAAAATGCAACTCAAAAACAAGTTGTTAAGTCTATAGGGCAGATAATGAACAGAGAAAAATGGGTTTAATGATGCATGGTGAATGATCAGGTAGTAACCAACCCCTGGTTTCAAGAACATCCTCGTTGATTATGGACAGAGAAGACCAAGAGGTGAAACAAAGAACCAAATCTAATATACATAACGATCAATAAGAGTTTCAGGAATGCAGCTTTATACTGTAAAATTTACCCAAGTACCAACTATGGGAGCAACAACCTCAGTGATATGTAACCCTAGATTAAAACTAGGGAAGTTGAAGAGGGTCAAAGCAGCACCCAAATTGTCATAAACACACTCCTGAATGAGATAAATTGCAATGAGATGTATACTGACAACTTTAAAAGATACAATGAACTAAATGAGAATGGAAATTCAAAGTGGGACACATTAACAGAAGCTTTAGTAACATCAGCAAATAAAATCATCCCAAAGAAAACTAGACAAAAAAAAAAAAAAGAAAAGAAAAGAGGAATGTATGATAAATGAAATTCTTGACCTGATGAAAAGGAGACAACAAATAATGCCAAGGTATGGCACAGAATATAGGATGTTACACAAAGAAATTATAAACAAATGTAGGAAAGCAAAAGAGGAATGGTTCAATGAAAAATATGCAGAAATAGAAAGAATGAGCATCATAGATTGTACAGACATGCATAAAATAATGCGAAATAACAGTACAAAAAAACACTCATTGACAGGATACATAAAATGAAGGGGGAATGCTGATAATAGAGAAAGAAAAATACTTCCATGATGGAATGAATACATCAGAGAACTCTTCCAGAATAAAAGAGGAAAACCCACAATACATAAAAATAAAGGACCAGAAATATTAAAATCTAATGTGAAATCAGCAGTAGTCAAATTATACAGGAACAAAGCAGCAAGACCAGATTGAATTGTAATAGAGTTGCTGGCAGCTTCAGATGATTTCAGCATTGACAAAATTACAGACATAATAAAATAAATACAATAGTGATTTACTGGAAGATCTAAGTAGGCCCATTTTCATAGCTCTGCTTAAGAAACCAGGTGCAACTGAATGTGAGCTTCATTGGACAATCAGCCTAATGAGCCACATAAAACTTGTTTGAATTCGGATGAATAGAGCATATAGCAGGATTAGACCAGAAATAGTACATGAACTGTTAGGTTTCATTAAAACACTAGAACAAGGAGTGCAATATTTTTGCTATGCTTAGAATGATACCGGAAAGAGCAATACAAATATGAAAGTATGTATATCTAAGTTTTATAGATTAAGTGTTTGATGAAGTATATCACAAAGAAATGTTTGAACTGCTAGGTAAGCATGATTTATTTGGGAAAAATATTAGAATAATCCAGAACTGATACTGGGAGAAAACTGCCTGAATACAGATAGAAAATGAATTCAGTAAATACACAAAAAAAAAAAAAAAAAAGCATGTAAGACAAGGATGTATCTTCTCACCAGACTTATTCAACATTTACAGTAAGGCAAAAGATTTAGAAGTCCTACCAGGATGTATTATTAATATTACCAACATATGGTATATAAATGACAGTGTTGATAGCAGATGCAAAAAAGACTACAAGAACTCCTACAGAAGGTTGTAAAGAAAAACAAAAAGAAAAAAACTAAACATCAATTGTAAAAAGAGAGACTGTCTGGTTGTCAGAAACAGAAACAGCCCAAAATACAAACTAGGAATTGGAGTCACTGAAATTCAGCAACTAGAAAAATTTAAACATCTGAGAAATGTTTTAACAAATGTGGAAAGTGAGACACCAGAATCCAGAGGCGCATTGGAATAGTGAAAGAAGCCTTCCCAAATTTAAGCAAAGCATTAAGGAAAGTACTGAACTGTTATGTAATATCAGTCTTCCAATATGGCAGTGAATGCTGGACAATCTCCTCACAGATGAAGAGATTGGAGGCAACAGAAATATGCTTCTTACAGAAGAATGGTGAGAGTACCATGGACTAAACATGTAAGTTTTAAGGAAAATAGAAACAAAAGGACACTTATATTGAGCATCAGAAAGATATAGCTGAAATTTCTAGGGCATATAATGAGGAAAGATGGTTTTCAGAATTTGACACTCACAGGACATACTGAAAGCAAGAGTTGACAAAGGAAAGCAGTGAATAACCTACTTAACAGGCTTGTGTAAATGGTTAGCAAAACAGGAATAAGGAGAGAGAGCAAAATGACAAACCTTACCAAGGCCTACAAAGGATAGAAAGTTGTGGAGAGTTCTGAAGGAACACAACATATAGAAGACTATAAATGATCGAATGCGGCAAAAGTTTGCAAAGTTCTATACAAGAGATTTCTTGCTGAATTATGATTGGGCATATTAGTTGAGGTGAAATTAAATCAAGACATTATTTGAGAATAATCAATGTTATCTGGTATGGGATATCACCAATATACTCAAACTATCTAAACCAAGTGCCGAAAATCATTTACACCAGCTTGGTTATGTTAATCAGTTTGATGTGTAGCATCTACATAAGCAAATGACACCATACCTAAATGTTTTGTATCTGAAACAAATTGTGACGAGCAAAGAAAAGTTGATATTTTACAAAAATGGGGCAATCAAAATGAACCAACATTAACTATAATAAAAGCTGATAATCATGTGATGTTGTGCACATGGTGAGATTGGAAGAGATTTGTCTATGTGCTTCTTCCAGAAAATGAAACATTTAGAACAAGTAATGATTTCAATTAGGCTAATTAAAGGCGGCACTCAATGGAAAGTATCCATAAATAGTTAAGTAAAATAATATAATGTTCCATCAGGATAATGCTAAACCATGTTTCTGTGGTGACCAGGCAAAAACTTAGTTTAACTGGATAGTTTCCATTTATTTACTTGATACTGTATCCCTGAACTATCATTCACTTGATTCTTTACAGAATTCTCTTAGTGAAAGCAGAGGAATTCAATTCCCTGGAAGTTTACAGAAGAGAATTTGGTAAGATAAAGTGTTCTGGGAGCATGAAATTGTGAAGATTCCTAATGATAGAGTATGGTGGGACAAAATAGTAAACATGTTCAATAAAGTCTATATTTCTAAGATGAGGTATTGTAATTATTTACATTGTTCAGACTATTGTCCTCATCTTTATTGCCATATTCACAACATTTTGGCCGTTGTACACTCTGGCCTTCTTCAGGTGATTGGAATTTCAAACTAAACCCTTTATTTTGTCCACCGGGGTAGTTTGTTCTAGTTCTACATGCCATGCCTCTTCCAGATGTCTCAGTTATCTCCCTTTAAGTCAACTACTTTAACTAAAAGTAGCCCAGTACTGAATTCAAAACTCAGTGGGTCAAGTCACTGGATCCAACCAACACTTTTGTTGACTGAGCTATGTGTCCTTATGAAATTTTTAGGACTTATAAATTTAATGTCTCAGTAATAAATTTTTTACCAGAACTCGTATTGCAATTTTTGTTATTGTTTTTCTCTAGCACTCTGTATTACTGGTTCCCGTATTGCATTCATTTTTATGTGTGGCCAACTTAGGAGATTTTTGTGGTCTAGCATATGTGCTGATTCCCCAAGTTTATGATGTATTTTCCACTGATGTTCTCTGTTTATTATTTCAACCTCATTCCACAAGGGACAGTGATCTCCCTTTTCCTTCCATGTGTGGTTAGCTATGCGTGATTTTTCTATTTCCCCTTGTGAAGAGTTGTATGCAAAGTGTGGTGGTGGAAGTTGAAATTGAGGTATTGTCTGGTAAATGTTGGTTTGCGGTATACAAATGTCTTGAACCCAGGCTGTTTGAGATATTAGTGCATCCAGGAATGCAAATTTTTTGTTGTTTTCTCTCTCCATTGTGAACTGTATTGATGATCTTAGTTCACATGGTCCAGTAGTAGCTGCTGTGGCCAGAGTATGAAGGTGTCATCTATGTATCTCTGGCCATAGTGATGTGGATTCTAATGCCATTTCTTCAAAGTATTCCATGTATATGTTTGCCATTGCTAGTAATAATGGTGAGCACATTGCTAAGCCTTCATCCTGTTGATATAGATCTTATCCCATTCTGAAGGGTGTTTGGTGTACAGAAAGTCAGCATCTCCATCAGTTTATCTATTGGCATACAGATCCGTTCACCTAAGGACGAGTCTGAAGCCAATCTGTACATGACTACCAATAATGTCTCCTTCATGGGTACCTTGATGTCCAGGCTCACCATCTGGTTGGATTGAATAGGAGCATCTTTGATTATTTCCACAAAGTGGGCAGAGTTTTGGACATATGAAGGTGACTTTCCTAAATAAAGGGATCAGTTCAAAATTCCAATCACCTGAAGAAGACCGAAATGTAAGTATGGCAATAAAGAGGAGGACAGCAGTTTGAATAATGTAAATAATGTTCAATAAACGTTGAAAATGGAGAGAAAAAAAAAAAAAAAAAAAAAAAGGTTTTATTTTACTGAACAAACTAAACCTTTTTCAGTTACAAAATGATAGGAGCTTATACTTAAAGAAATATCAATGGATTAAGTCACCAGAGTGTTTAACGTGTGTTGGGTTGATGGTGTCTAAAGAAGCAGCTAGGATCTTTGCAATGGCTTTTGTTAATTTGTGGAGTGCGCTGTTGATTCTAGCTACAATAGGTCTGATGGTTGTGTGTGTGTGTGTGTGTGTGTGTGTGTGTGTGTTGAAAGAAAAAGAGCTTGCATGCACTAATGCATATTCAAATGTTAAAAAAATGTATAAATAAAAATTCAAACAAAAACTAACATTGCTGACAGTCATAACTTCTAGAAAACATTACAAAAATATTGATAAAAAAATTGGAGTACCTTAGCATAAAGTAAATTAATTTGGCAGACAAGACTAGTGTAGTAAGTTTGTCCCTAAAGTGTATCTCCCCCACATGTACACACCTTAATAAGCTAAACTGAGTAAATATCACTAACAAATTCTGCGGGGATTAAGGTTTTCAAAGACTTAAAAATATGATGGGAAAACAAAGTAAAATAGTAACCAAAATTTAAGACATTAATTGATATAAAAAAAAAAAAAAAAAAAAAAAAATTATTATATTTCAAGAAAATCTCAGAAAACAATTCAATGAAGATTCATTCTTTGGATACAAGAAAAAAATGAAAACTAGCTCAAGTTAACTTTTTGTTTTGTACTAAATAAAATATTATATATATATATATATATATATATATATATATAAAACAAAAAAACCCGACAAAAACAGTTAATATGCTTGCTCCCTGGGCCAAAGAAAAACTAAATTACAGTTGCCTTTCTTGTCCCAAATATCAAAAATATTTAAAAACAATTATGCATTTTAAAGTATATATTTTTGTGTAAATTATCAGGGTTTACTTCATACTATGAGGATCAGTTAAAAAGTAATACCTAATTTAATTTTTAGTCAAAATTTCTATTTTTTAAACTATAAAAAAGAAATGTCTAGGTCCAGAGATAAAATGTTGTAGTGTTCCTTTTTTCCTTTGACAGTTGTTCTAGACACATGAATGTTTATGCTAAGGCAGCATTGATGTAAGCACAGTAAGTAGCTAGGTCAATAGAATTAATGGAAATTGAGAAAAAGAAGAAATTAATCTTAGTGACAGGCTCCAGTGGCCAGATAAATACTGCTGTGAATGAAAAGTCCAAACAGATGGTCTTATTACAGCAAAAAGAATCATTGCAAAATCCTATGAAAACCTTCAGGTGAGCCATGTTAGTACCTGTAATTTAGTTATCAAAATATGTGAAAAGTGGGTTACTAGAATGCTGACAGATTGTATAGAGAAGAGGATGATTGCTACCAAAAAGTTTTCTGGAGTTGCACAACATGGATAGCATGTTCCTAAGCAGGATTTTCCACACTGTTATATATGATGAAAAATGAGGTGCTTTTCTAAAATGACACAGCTGCCTAAAGACCAGACAAGCAATCACAGAACTTAGCTGGACAACCTTGCATCATTCATGCTACATTCCTGGCATGGTACCCTCAGACTTTCATGTTTGTCCTCATGAAGGAGACCCACCCTCATAGGACAATGGTTCTTCAATCATTAGATAAAAAAGGTAACTTTCATATGGCTAAGAAAGCTTATATGAGGTAAATATACATGCCCTCATTCAAAGATCAAATACCACAACTGAGAAGGAAAGAGACTATGTTGAGAGATTTGGAAATTTGAAACTTCTGTGTTGATTTTGCTATACTTTGTGTGCTACTATTAAATATGTTGTAACTAAATACAGAAATTTTTTTTTCTGAAGGACTCATTTTAAAAATAATTTATTAAATTAAAAAAAAAAAAAAAAAAAAAAAAAAAAAAAGACAATTTAATAAACTTCAGTTAGAATGCCTTTTCTATATTAAAGGATTTTAAATTATGAGTGACCATATCTAAATTTATTCTTTTATTTATCAATGATACAATATGTATTTCCAATTTAATTTCCAATTGTATTTTTAGTAGGCTATTGGTATAGACTTTAGATTTGGTGAAATGTGTTCTTTTGCAAGGAAAATTTACTTCATGAGCTCTTTCCTTTATTCATTGTCCTTGGAATGTTTGTCATGCCTATATAAAAATACTAAATATGCTTATTGTGTTATAAATATAGGAAAAGAAAAATGCATTACTTTGCATGAGATATTACTTATAGAGATTAAATCAAAGGGGTGGGTGCTCACTATGTCAGCAATAATAATTTCTAATGTAATAAGCATTACAAATATCCTACATGCTGACTAGCCTTGATGAGTAATAAGTATAGAATTGTTTTAAATTTTTAGAGAAAATCTCAAGGTGACCAGTCACATAAGCAATTTCTTTCCTTAATGCTCTGTAATTTTCCTGATAGTCAAACAGTACAAAGGCATTAATTTGACATGTCTAAAAAGCACATTAGTTAGCTATGTCTGGAAATGTTTTGGTCTGCAAGTGAAGTGGCTCCTATCTTTCAGCATACATTCTCTAATAAAGATGTATCTAATTCATACTGTATAACCATAAACTTGGTCTTGCTGCAAAATATGACTACTGTACAATAGTATAATGTGCTTGAAATTACAGTCAGTAACTTGAAAACTATAACAGTTTATTTTTACATATATTTGCCAAGTAGTTGTTAAAAAAAAAAAAAAAAAAAAAAAAAAAATTGTGAAAATTAAAAAATATAGTGACTTTTATCCTTTGTGCATTAATATTTGCATTAATCATAGTATTTTTATATAATAATCTGAAGTATTTGAACACAATTTTCTTAAATTTTACATACATTTTTCTGGATTGACTATCAGAAAAAAAAATCATTTACTTACAAAAACTTCAATGTATCTAATTTTAAATGAAGCTTGGTTAGAAAAATTAAAATTACAAAAACTTTCAAAATTTTTCACAAACCTCTGTGCAAAGTTTCACCCTACCGACAACAGGAGCTTGTACAAAATGTTTTTGAAACAAAACAAGTCCTACTTAGTATTTACATTTTATATTTAAAGTGTTCCTTGACAAATGGCCAAAATAATTTTATATCTTATTTTAAGTTTGTGTCCTGTAATAAAATAATGGAATTACTACTAATTAACATGTTTATTAACTTTTGGGGAAATCCAAATTTGGTTAGCAGGAACCATAAAGTACAATTACATATTTAAAAATAAAATAAAAATAAAATGCTAGTATTTAAAAAAAAAAAAAAAAAAAAAAAATAATAATAGTAATATATATATATATATATATATATTATTTTTTTTTTTTTTTTACTTTTTAGATATCAGCATAATTTTTATATATATCTGATTTGTAAATTATACGAGTATATGCGCACGCACACACACAAAAAAATATATGTATATTTTTCTTTTCTTAACAATTACTTACTGTTTTACTTGTTTGCTATCACTAAGAATCCTAGATTAAAAGGTTCAAATATCTATCTATCTATATATATATATATATATATATATATATATGATAGAGAGAGAGAGAGAATTTTAAAATGAAACTATCCAACAACATTTCAATTAAGAAGTTTAAAGAAAAAAAACTCCTAATGAAATTATCCAAATCATAAAATTACAGGTATATTTAAAAAAAAAAAAAAAGTTTTTCTTTTCATAACTTGACATTTCTATTTTTCAGTAGTAATTCATTTTTTGGTTGTTACCTACACTGAACATATTTTGATCCATCAATCTACCATCTTTTATACAACATAATTTCATCTTTCCAGAACTTCTGTAAGTAGGTATCCCAAAATGACTGATTACACTGCAAAAACACTGTGAAAATAGTGTAATTTCCTTCAAGTTCAACTGATGATATCTCATCTATTTTCAAAGCTATTTTGATAAAATAGTATGTAAACAAAATTTAATTTTCTCTTTATGAAGTTACAATTTTTTTGTTATGTGCAATGTTTTTATTTCATGTTTCTTTAAATTATGTCCCTATTTTAACAACAGGCGCACCTTTATCTGCATTTTCAAAGGTGACAATTTCAGTGGTGTTTTTCAAATTTGTTATGCCCCAAATTGTGTATCACTGCACATATCGAAATTGTTCCATCTTAAAGAAAAAAAAAAAAAAGAATGCTTGTCGAGTTGGTGAGCTCAAGATAAGGTTTGAAATTGTCTTTCACAAAAAATTTCCGAATTGAAAACTTTAGTGGATGAAAGACCAGAGAAATTTGACTATAAAAAAGAAAAAAAAAAGTATGAAAATGAAAATTGCACCTTCTTATAGGGAATTGTCTGTCTTTAATAATCAGTTGGTTTCATATCTCTGCATCCACACAACTCTAGGCACATGTAAATCAAAAATAGAGCATACTGCATTGATTTTGTAAAAAAGCGTTGGGTCAGTCACATTGAAATTTGTATTGCTGACTGAGTGAATGAATATCACCAGATGAACCACCATTTTAAAACAGACTTGTTTCATCAATGAATATTACAGTTTAAAATATTCATCTTATATTTTCTTTAATGAGGCATCTTAAAACTGTATGAAATAGTTATTCACAATATTTTGTCCAAACTCATGCTCAAATCATTTTTGCCTTGGCTGTTTTTATCTATTTTCTTAAAAAAAAAAAAAAAAAAAAAAAAAAAATTCATATAAAATATATAAACTGGATATATTTTTTAGTTCTTTAAATTTCACAATATCATGTTTAGTTTGTCCATAAAAATATTAAAATAAGATTTAAAAGTGGGTACCCTACATTATTTTTTATCTATTTTTATGTTAGTGTTTTCCATGCGAGAGACCCCAACCCAGGTATTTAATGAAATTTAAATTTAATCTTTTGTTAAGTGGATGATGAACTCCACATTATGAGAAGCAGGCTGAAGAAGACCCCAACTTCCTTGCAAGGTAAAAACTGCCTGACAAATGGCATAGCCATTACAGTGATATAGCTTTTAATAGAACTCCATCTCTACCTCTAAAGAAACAAAGGAAGGAAGAAAAGGTACTCAATGAATCTAAGTCTTAAAACAACTCTAGCATTCATGATGAAAAACTACTTCAAATAACCTTCACTCATGAGGACCAAGTCTAAGGGGGGGTTTTTAGCATACTATTACTCCAACTTTTACATTGATCAACTCATTGATATTACATCTCCATCCAGTGCTGTAATCAAAATTTTAGTTCTAATCAAAGGCAGAAATTATTTATTTTTGATGGCCTTTGTTGGATGATATTGCACAAGTGGCATAAACATTTGTCTTTAGATGAGACTTTGATATAATACCACTTTCAAGTGAGAAAAAAAAAAAAAAAAAAAAAGAAAAAAAAAAAAAAAAAAAAAAAAAAGAGATATGGCATATTGGTTATAGCAGAGGTTTATGAATAAATTTAGACTGCAAATCACTATTAGGAGAAATGCAGGAGGAACATTCCACCTGTCAAAAGCTCTTTCATCAGTTCCAATAAATTTAATAGAAGTAGATAGGTATGCCTATCATCTGGTTCATACTCCTCTCCAGTCTTCTGAACAGAAGTAGAGGCTTATCCCTTGTTTCCAGTTTAAGATTGGGTTTCTGGTTCCTTCTATAGTCTTCACATTGTCTTTCACTCCCTTGCATTTAGCACCATTATCACCTTGCTTGGGGTGAATTGTTTAAAAAACATTTCAGTTTTTTTAGTTTGAAAATAAATGAGTTTAAAACTTTACAATAAGCATTTGTTTGAAGAATTGACTAATAATTTCAAGATTTGTTGTCAATACTGTCCTTTTTTAAAAAGTCAAAAATTGCATAATTTCAAAATTAGATATATCTATGACAAAAGGTATTCATATTAGAGAGTAAAGTGTCATTTTGTTGAATTCCTCTTTCAAAACTTAGTAAAGATTCTACGTTTCAGGCATGTATGTCCAATGGATATATTTTTATGGCCAGTTTAAGATAGTATACCTTTGATCTGTTTTTGTCCCTACTGTTAAACTACTTCTGGCTCTTTTTTTCATGGTGTAAATGATTTTTTTTTTTTTATTGATGTACTACTGAAAAAGATTTAGCTTTATCTCTGTTGTACCATGAAACAGCAACTTGCAGTTGAAATGAAACTTCTGAGCAGTCAGAATTGCACCTCAATGTCATTTTTTAGCCATTTTGATTTTGAGAACAAAATTTCCCAAATGTTTAAGCTGGTTGTTGTATCTAATAGTTACTGATTCAATTAGTATTATTTTTCTTTCACTACAAGCCTAACAATATAACATTACATTTATAATGATTTTTCACTTGTTTGAAGCCTGCACCATCAGTTATATACTGTTAAATTTGGCTTCTGGCCCAAGAGCACATGAGCAACCAAATTCAGATGGTCATAACTTGGTTGCTCATTAAGCTATCCAAATTAATTTGGAACCATTTTTTATGTTTTGTCAAGCTTTCTAGGTTTGTATTAAAAGTTTTGTAAAAATATTGAGAATCAAATTTTAGTTTAGGATACCTACTGTAAGTGCCTTTTGCAGTATTCCAGAGACTTCATTTTTTTTTTTTTTTTTCATTAAGAGATTTCTGCAAAAACTAGAATAAATGATGTTCCAAAGATGCAATATCCAATGAACATGCCAGATGAGCCATGTTGTAAAAACTTTAGCTTAGCTACCAAAGAACCATCTGGTTTTACATATTGATGGAATAATCATAATCTATCAGCATCATGAATTGATTTTCTAAATGAAAATTTAAAAGATTACATATCTATTGCAAGTTCACAGGCATCCATCAAGACATACAGACAGTAGACATACAAAAATAGAAAGAGGTGTAAGGCAAGGATTTCTTTTCTCAGACTTATTCAACCTATACAGTGAGGCAAATTCTAAGAGAATTGGATGTCCTACTGGGATTTGTCATTGGCAGCCACAATCTTAACAAAGATACGCAGGTGACACAGTACTGATAGCAAACATGGGAAAGAAATTACAAAACTTCTTATAGAAGGTAGTGAAGGAGAGCGAGATGAAGGGACTGAGCATAAACTACAAGAAGACAGAATGCATGGTTATCAGTAAAAAGGATGAGCCCGAAATGTGATTTACAGGTCAGAGACACTAAAATCAAGCAGGTGTGAAAATTTAAATACCTGGGAAGATGGCATGTGTGGTGCTGAGATCTGAAGACATATTGGATGACCAAAGCTAGGCAGAGTATTACAAGATATGAGGACTTCTTTAGTAACAAAGAAAAGAGTACTAAGCTGTTATGTGACATTTGTACTCCTTTATGGCAGTGAAATGTTAGATGGTCTTCTCAAAGATAAAGAAGAGACTCGAGGTGGCAGAGGTATAGTTCTACAGAAGGATGCTAAGGATATCATGGACCGAACGTTTGAGAAACAATGAGGTTTTGGAGAGGATGCAAACAAGGAGGAAGCTTATACTTAACATCAGGAAGAGGCAGCTAAAATTTTTGGCACACATGAGAAAAGAGAGCTTGGAGAATCTGATACTCACAGGTTGAATAGTGGGAAAAGAAACAAGAGAAAGCAACGCATTATGTACCTAATGAGCTTAACCAAGTGTATGACTGAACATGTCCTAGGGGAAGTAGCAAAGGGACAAAACATTGAGCTACAAGGGATAGGGGGAAGTGGCGAGCCATGATTGCCTACATCCTAAAGAGACACAGCGCATAAAAAGAAAGAACTCCCAGACACCACACACCACCCAGAAGGAAACATGACCAAGAACTGTGTGTATTTCAGCCCATACAATTTTGGGAAGGAATACAAGGGAGAAGCCAGCTGCCCATTAAATGGTAGAATATAGAAAAGTAGTGGGCCAGAAAAAAAGACACTGAAATCAGGCATGGCTGATCATATTTGTCAATAATCCCTGTGCTTGGAATTCCAGACAGGAAATAACATTGAAAAGATGAGACAATTAAAACAATCAACACAAATGTTATGCACTGACAATCCCTGAAGTTGATCTTGCAAAGATGAAAACCATCTCTGAGCATCTAAATGACACTAATACAATTCCATTACCAAAGTACAGACATTATGGTTGAAAAGATATCTGGTTCCCTGATATTAGTAAGCTCAACCCCTGTATCTGGTAGTGCTAAAAAGTTACATGCTCTGGTTCAGTGGGGAAAAAAAAAACAAAAAAACAAACAACACAAATGAATAAGATTAGTGAAAATTAACTGATATGAAATATCTCCTAAAGAGAATGAGGACAATCTAACCCTATGGATTAACCCCAGTGCCTGGAAGTCAAGTTTAATTCAAAATTTCAAGAAGGTTACAAAGTCCAACAGCCAATATTTAAATTATGCTGGAGAATATAGTAAACAAAAAGTACCATGATAAAAGCTAGTTTTAAAATTCTCAATGTATTTATTAAACATTATATAACAATCTCAACATAATATCAGCTAAATTATCAATTCATAAATTTTACAAAAAAAATCATTACTCTTACAAGAGTGTAAAATGACTGGTAAATTTGGCAAAAAGGTTAAATCACTTGCTTAATTTATTCTCTAGTATTTTTAAAAAATTTAGACAGTTTATTAAAAAAAAAAGAAAAAACAGAATGAATCAGTTAAATCCTATTTTGCTTAAATAGCAAAACTTTCTAGAAGTAGGTTATTATACTGAAGTGAAATAAAAATGGAGATTTCTACTTCTTATACTAATATGAAGACAAATGAATCTATTGTTGTACATCAAAATTGAAGAGGTCATCTACTAAACAAAAGTTAAATAAATACTGCAAATTATTGCCAGTTCAATCCTCATTAAATGTTTTATTAATATGATTTTGTTCCAGACTAAGTTAAATATAAAGTGATGACTTAGAGAGAATTTTCTGAGGATACTCTCATCAAGTTTTCCATTTCATGGTAAATAACTGAATTTCTGTTGATAGATTATTATTATTATATCAAGAAAATAAACCCCAAATTTTGGTTTTCAAAATTTTGAAAATTTTTCACGAAAAACACGCCTCCTAAAATTACATGAACTTCGTATTTTAAAACTTTCCCTTCTTTCATTTAAAAATCATTCCAATTTCTTCAGTGCAGTTCAAAAATTATTAATCAAAATAAATACTAACATTTTGGTTAAAAATGTTAAATAAGTTAATCAAAAGCCTTAAAGGGTACAGACTTAAAATCGGTTGAATTGTTTTAAGTGTAGATATGATTTTGTTTTCAAGATGCTTTCTAGTCTATAGAAGAGAAAGCAAGTTATATCTCAATTGGTTAGCTAATCTTCTGATCTTTATTTTTTTTTTTTTTTTTTAGCTGTCTTCTGCTGAAGACATGTAAATAGTTAATAATTATGCCAATTTTCTGAGCTAAATGGAAAAAAAAAAAAAAAAAAGAAAAAAGGATATTTTTGTATAAAGTCAGGTTAGTTACATTTGACGTATTCATTTATGTGTGAGGGTGAGACATCTTTACTGTGTAGTAAAACTTTTCATTAAAACAAGACTGACTTGTTTCATCTGTTATAATTTCAAACAATAGACAAAGGTCAGTGTTACTGCTACCTTAGGAAAATTTTGTAAAAGTGAAACACTACAAAAGAGTAGCAGAACTGAAAATTGAAACATTAATTTTCAGCTGTTTGGATAATGATAAAAATGTCCAATTTCTTCATGCCTACATCTCTAAGAGAAAAAGAATTTGAAAATTACATGTATCAAGTTATTTTAGGTTGTTTAATTTCTAGACATCTGTATCCGTTTCTTATAGATTATTAACAATAACATGTATGTTTGTTATTGTTTTTGCACTTTTCAATTTTTAAGATTGAAAGAATGCAAAAACTACAAAAAATGTTTTGTATATTTTTTGTAGTTTTTGCAAAAAAAAAAAAAAAAAAAAAAAAAAAAAGTTGCACTGTTTGATGATAGATTAAAAAAATTCACATTGTCATCATTACATAGTTATATTTCCTATATATTTAAACATCAGACAAAAGCTTTAATCCTAACTAGAGATGTTAAGGTTCCAAAAGGATCCAAGATCACATCTTGCCAGCTTAATTTGCAATTCAAACTGAAACTAAAAGATATTCAAATTATACAAGATTATTTATAGCAAAGTTGAAAATATAATTATTTAAGACTTAACAATTTTTCTTTATCATTTTCTTACTTGTAAGTAAGGAAAGCAAATTCTTATTAATTCAAAACTGTTTAAAATTTTTATATATATATATATATATATATATATATATATATATATTTAGACATCTTTTAAAAGGAGAAAAATAAAAATCCTACTAAACACTAAATTAAGTTACCCATTAAATCTAGCCGATAACATTGGGATATAACAAATAGGAAATGTTTATCAAACTAATATGTTGCATTTTTATTAAAGATTCATCAGATCTCACTCACTGATGAAGTTTTAATAAAAGTGAAACATGTTAGATTGGTAAACGTTTTCTATTTGTCCTTTAATTTTATTATGTCAGATTTTCATCCAAGCCACAGACACATTATATATATATATATATATATAAATAAATAATCACTATAAAAATTAAAGTTAGTGTTTCAGTTGCTGTTTTTTTTTTTATTTTATTAAACATTGAAATTAATAACAACTGGCCTAAAATGAGAAGTTCTACTAAAGACATGTTATTAATTTCACTGTTTAATAAAATAAAAAACAGGAATAGCAATTCAAACACATGTACCCATTAAAAATAATGTTTAGAGTAATAAATAATGTTATATATATATATATATATTACACACACACAGTTGCAAGTAGTGTAATGGTTAGTGGCTTGTAAAGAGAAATCAGCTATCCATGTTTGAATTCCTGCCTAGTTTGTTACAGTTTTGCACAAATACCCTTAGGAAAGGTATGTATCTATATCTCTCCCTCCAGTTAAGGGTTAAATAACAAGGCAGACTGGGAACTCTAACCTTGGTTGGCAACAAGTCTATGAATTCAAGAACCTTGAATTCAAGAACCTTGAATTCAAATTTGGAGAGGGCTTTTTTGAGACTTCGTAGTACACTGTACATCATTTCTAGCAGTTCTGTAAAGTGTAGCTGGTTCTACCCAAACATTCACTACTATAATAAAATCATGTGTGTAGATAGTCTGGTGGTTCAGTTCTAAAAAACTGAACTTTTAGGCCCTCATACATTGAAATTCAATGGGAGAATCCATGCACACACACACAGAACTGAGAATGAAAAAAAAAAATAACGAAAAGTTGTCACAACCATCTAAAAATGTAAATAAATGGCAAGATTCAGAGATACCAGCTGGAATGATTCTATTCATTTTTAGAAAAAAATTTGGTTTAAAATAAAGATTATTTTTGCAAACTAAATACTAAGCTAAGTTTTGTAGCTGCTTTTAACATTAGGCTTATGCCTAATTTTGAACAGAAGCATGAGATGACTCATGATACTGACTTGTAAGTAATTTATAATTTTAATGTACAAGTAGATAACTATATATGCGGTATAGGAAGTTGGTAGCTTCTAAGTCTCAAAGATTACAAAATTTATTTTGTAAACAAGTTATCATTTGCCTTAGGTAGATTTTTACTTTAACTATACAGGATGCGATGGATAAATTGCCATCTAAATTACACAAAAATAAAAATAACATCTCATTTTAATAGATATATTTACCAAAATTACAAAAATATCTTGAAATACTAAAGAGTAAATTTATTCAATAAGATTGCCATTGCCTTCAACCAGGGCCTCCAGATGACTTCAGAGCCTCCTGTAACTCTTCTGGACAGTCTCTTTGTTTAAGTTGGTGAATGCTGCCATAATCCTTACCTTCAGTTCATCTTTGGTGCTACAAGAAGTTTTGTTGGTCTCTTGCTCAACTGTGCCCTAAACATAATAATCAAGGTGGTTGCAATCTGGGGAGTTAGGCAGCTAGATGTAAGAGATGATATGGACACAGAAATTAACTACCTCCTCAAAGCACTTGATGTAGGCCTGCATGTTGAGTCTGTGGCCCTCACCAACAAATTCAGGAGTTCTTATCAGAATGATTTTTCCGAGATGCCTTATCTTCATAATAACAATTAGACACATCCAACTCTTTCTGAATCATCTGCACTGTCCTCAGATTGGCATCCAAACACTCTGAAATGTTCATATTGTAGTTTCTGGTGAAAATGCTAAACAGTACAGCATGCCATTTTCAAATTTCTGGCAGAGTGAATTGCATAATGGTGCTCTTTTTCTCACAGAGAGTGCCCATTGACCCTACTATACTGGGCAGTCCACAAAATCAAAAAAAGCAACACGTGTGTGAAATTAAAAATATAAAATGGCAATAATTTACCCAACACACCCTGTATTATCTATGCCTTTGTTTTCAGTAGAGGGGCTACAACTGAGAGTAATTTTCACATGCAATATCTATTTGAATCTGTTTCAATTCTGCATTATTATTTTAAATATAAAGAGGAAACAATGAATAGTTTAGACTTTTAGTTCTTTTAAAAAATATGAGTTTCCAAATAATTCAGAGTTGATAAAAGACTGTTTTATTTTTATCAAAAGTTTAACAAGATTTGCTGTGATAAATACCAGGGTTTGATTTTTATTTCTTTCAGTAAAACTAGTTGCAATCTCAAAAGACCAAGATAAAAGAATGCTGTCTATTTCATATCATACACTGTACAATATTTAATACGAAAAAGAAAAAACAGAAAAATGCACTTTTAATGTTTGCAGCAAAAAGAAAAAAGGTAAATGATTACAAATGTTTTCTTTTTCTATAAAACACAATCTGTTCTTAATATGTAAGTAAATATGCTAATTGGTCCCCAATATAGAGATAAAACAAAAATAAAATTCAATAAGCACAGAAACTAAAATATTACACAATTACAATAAAGAAAAAATTTAAATGCTTCTTCAAATAAAATGTGATAAGTATCTAAATGCTACAAATGAAACTGGGAAAGCCTTAGTAAATTAAAATATTAAACCAACAGAGCAATATTGGCTTTAATTATTTCCATGCCTAATGTTTTACAACAGGCTCTCCAAATGAGAGGGGAAACCTCCCAAAATGGCTGTACAAAAATTCAACCATATCATATAAACAAACCAAATTCAGTGTTTTAAAACTGAAGAGTCTAAAGTGGAAAATTTTAGATAGAATATTCAAGTCTTGAAGTGACTTTTTATACTGTTAATATTTTATATAGCTTCCCTTAGCTTGAATAACAACTTCAATATACCTGGAAAGAGATTAAAATCTTTCACAATCTTCAACAGTATGAAATGCCATTCTTTGTAACTGGATTTGTATAACTCAGCAAGATTGCATGAATTCCTATGAGAGACACTGGCTGAGTTTTGTCCAATCTTCCAACATAAATGACACTTAACAGTCAGACTCGTGTTGCTTGTCGTCAATGGCATATATATCATTATACTGAAAAATCTCACCTTCACCCAAATATGATATCACGTAATCTTTGAGCAATGATATGTATTTGGCAATATTTAACCAACCATTTATTTTAATCAACTTTCTTATGTCATCACTTTATGTATCCTCCAAACATTAGACTGCCCACACAGAAACAGACTCTAAACTTCTCTAATTTGTCAAGCAATGTGGGTAATTTAATTCCTGGACACCTGACAAATTCTCTTATCAAAACAGTGTTACTTCATAGCCAATCTTTTAGATTAACTGTTTTCTCAACAGAAATATACCATTAATACATCTACTAGCACAAAATTATTATAAGTTACTCTTATCCATCACATATCCTGCAGTTTTCTTTGGCCAAATTTTAACTATACTGACTATATTGTCCAATGCTGCAGACTTCAAGTGGGACCACATCTTTGTTGATCTGAAACTATTCCAGTGCCTTAAAAAAGATTTCTGAAATACCACTTATTGTATTCTGACTGCCTTAGCAACTGCTCCATCTTCTGTGCCATCTCCACTGTCTTCAACTTTGTTTGGAAATTTTCTCCATAATTTCAATGAAAGAATACAAAACTTTCAAAATAAGTTTTAATTTATATATTAAGAAAATGGATTTCCTACCACCTTCATCTTAAAACTTGTAGCAAGGCATAATTAGATATGGAAATAATTTAAAGCGAGTCAATGTTTCACCTGTAAAATATACAACATTAAACATTTACTTGTAAGTTGGCAATCATTTGATATTTACAATAGTTTAACATGGCCAAATACTTGCCTGGTTCTATATACACTGAAAGAAAATTGTAACACCTTGAATATATATTTCTATTTACTCAAAATTAAACATACAAGTAATATAGCTGGAATAAAGTAAATTAACAAATTGATCCCAAAACTGAGTGTATCAACAGTACTCAAATTGCAAAATCATGCTGTATATCCTCTTTGGGTGTTAACACAAGCTTGTACTTTCAAATACATATGGTTGTACAGATAACAAATGCTATCCTGCAACATTATTCCATGCTTTTTGCATCTGTTGACATAATACAGTAAGAGTTGTAGATAAACTAAATGAACCAGTGAACCACACAGTATATATTAGTCTGACAATCATGCCAGCTAAGAACATCTTGCTGAGCAACACATGCATCACATGGGCAAGCATTATTCTCCTGTAACAACATTACTTTTCTGCTGCAGAAATTGCAGCAGAACAATGTTCTGAACATAAATGGTACTGTACATTGCTTTCACAAACAACAAAGACAATAAAAGAGTTGTAACTTATGACATTCCACATGATGCCAGAGGCTCAGTCTACATGTCATTGGCAAATACACTGAAAGACGTACCCCAGATCTACATCATACATGCAGATGAGAATCACTTGCATCAAAACAGCCCTTGCTTTCATTATTGAACACTACAGAACATCAATTGATCCAATAGGTGACTTTATTGAACATTCCTAGGACCACATTTGTTTTAATCTGTGCTGTGGACACCATATGGTCTGCTACTGCTGTCCTTACTTGGTGTAGATCTATGGTAATTCAGGTGTAAGAATGTTCATTTAATCACTTGTCAACAGCAAAGCATTATCTAATACACACAGCATTTCTCGGATAGGATCATTCAACCTCTCTAAAGGTCACAATTTAACCCTCTTTCAAGCAGTTCTAATTGAACAAAAGAAGCACATGTATATCTCCAAGGTATAACACTTGTATCTACTGAACTCTCTTGTTACAATGAACATTATCACAGCATGAGTCACCATCTAAAACTAATACAGATACTGGTATGAATGTTACTAAACCACAAGATGGCTGCAGACTTGAAATTCTATCAGAATATATACTACACACTTAGCATGCACATACTTTCCTTAGTTTAAAATTGGCATCATTCTTCAGGGTGCTGCTATTGTGTGTGTGTGTTATAAATACTGTCAAGCCAGAACATAACTAGTAACAGGTGGAAAGAATGACAGCTACTGTCTTATAAGTGTACAGATCAGCTGGGATCTAATACTTCATATTGAGGTACTGAATGCTGAAGTTACAGGCAGGAAGAATGATTAACAACTTAACCTTTGTCAAGGTTAGCACAGAGTAAGAAAAAAAAAAAAAAAAAAAAACTAAAAAAACAAGGTCAGTGCATTTCTGGAATCTTAAAACCTACAGGATACACACATTCAGTTGCGGGGTGAACACCTATCAACAGTGATTCAAAGAAGGAGAAAAAAAACACCAACTATCAACAAAAACACTGCAGTCCAGACATGGATGAAAAAAAAAAAAAAAAAAAAAAAAAAAAAAAAATATAGTTATTTTTCTATCAGGTAGGACCTAACAGAAAGGGTTATAATGGCATAAATTACAGGTGGTTTTAATCAAGGTGAATGAAGGAATGTATCACAATATATAATGCTTGTGTATAAGACTGCATAGCTACAGGCCAGTTAGAGTACCCAAGTTAACCAGTGTCCATTAACATCCTCAATAGGCATGAAATTGTTAGAACTGGAAACTGGTATTAATGGTAGAAGGTCACCTGGTGTGATGGTTAGTTTCACTTTCTCCTAAATAACATAAACAGCAATTTATGTATGCATAGTTATCTTAAAGCAATGACATTGGGATGCACTATAGAAAAACAAGTGGGGGGATTGTGTTGTCTTGGGAAATGTGCTGCTACATGGTATTCATGTGGAAGGTAGTTTGTTAAATATCCCACCTACCTCAACATCATTAAAGACTATCATGTCTTCATGACAACTGTCTTCTATTGAAATTTGTAGTAAAAATGCCAACAAAAGGCAAAGTGCATAAAACTTTTAATAATTAGATTAACTGTTTTAATTGTCAAATTCAACATGTTTAAATAAACTAATCTGTTCTTACTTCAAAAGTCAAAATTAATTTACATCTTTTAATTTTAAAAATGTATGTGCATACTATTTTGTTCAATCAAAGGTATGTGACATTTAAACACTTTCAATACTGAAACTTTTATTTGTGTTTCAATGATGACTTACTTTTCTATCTAAATTGCAAAGTTTCTTACTGTAATCAAATAAGCAAATTGGTACAATTTCCCAAAATTATATAAAAGATTAACTTGTATACAAATATTTAGAGATTTGGGGGTGGAATATTTTTACATAATTTTTTTTGTCTTTCTTGTTTGACAAGCTGTTACTGACAAGAAATGTAAAGAAATCTTGAGGGGAAAACTCAAAGATATTTGAAGGATTAAAAATTAAAAAACCTGTCTGATGAAAATATTGAGAATCATAATTATAACTTATTTCCACTGAATTAAAATCATCAAAAAAATTAATGAATTATTTTGGTATAAATAATGAGAAGTGATTAAAACCATAACAATGTTAAAAAGTTTAATTACTTATAGTAAACAGAAGTAGGGCTTTAAGCAAAATCTCATAGATTGCAGCTATTTAGAATTAAGTAAAATGATTTAATACAAAATGTGTAATATAAAAAATAAATGCTTCCAAAGAATAAATCATACCTTAAAATTAGACCAATTTTGTTGATTTAAGCATGAATAGGAACTAAAAGATAATGGATATAATTAGAACTACCATAGGAAATATAGCATTACAATGCAAAGTTCAAACTTCATGAAAACTAAAAATTGAGAAACATATAAAAAGTCAGTGAAATAGTTTGACTTAAGAATAATAATTAAATTTAATTAAGTTTTCTCATATTATAAAACATCAATTAGGTTATCTTACTGAATAATTATTAAGTAATTACCAGGTAAAAATAAATCTTTTATACAACTTTGTTTCTCTGCAAATATCGTTTTAAATTGTCTCAAATTGAAAAATTTATCTAGTTTTTATCTTATTTTAAAAAGGTCAGTGGTGATGAAACTAAGCTCTAAAACTTTATCTTTCATTTATATATATATATATATATATATATATATATATATATATAAAAAAGCCTCCAGAATCAACTGAACAACAAAACAAAATTTGATCAGAACCTAATTTTTTTATTCTAAAGAGTTAAACAGGCTCAACTGCTCCTTCCAACAATAATAATGAATTGCCTATATCCTGTGAGAAGATAACTTTCAACTAGAAAGAATATACAAACCAAGTACTTTTCATGCAAAAAAAGAAAAAAAAAAAAAGTATTTAATTAAGAAAGCAAATCATGTAGCACAATCACTGTTACACAAACAGAAGTAAAAAAAATACATTACATCCATGTAAAAAACATTTTGCAAACTTTCCCAAGGATATTTGAACTTTAATTTATCCATTGACAATAGTCCTCTTAAATTTCAAGAGACGAAGGTCATCACCTTGTCAATTAATAAGTTACCCTGTGTTTGGTAAATTTTCAAAGCTTTGTGGAATAAGGAAAATAACATAGAAAATATGAATAGCAAATTGAAAACTATAAAAGACAAATAGAAAAAGATGAACTTGAAAAGATTAAAAGCTGAAGAACTTTAAATATGCTCAATCCATAAATCACATGGATAACTAATACCTTTTGCATTGAAAGACAGAAATGGAGAAGTAAACAAATGAAAGGACATGTTAATAACCAAAGTGTACTTTGCAAGCCTGTATACTTAAAGTACCAATAATCAGTTTTAAAGATACTGATGAGATTACTGAGGTAATAACAAATGCAATAAAGTCTGCACTTCAAAATGCGAAATACAAAGCTCCAAGCAAAGATGGCATAGTAACAGACATTTTGAAAAATGCAAAAGAATTCTACAAAAGACTAGTAAAACTATTTATCCAGTATATATGAAAAAGTAAATTACATTGAAACTTCATTCTCAGAATAACAATTACAGTTAATTAAAATATTAATAATAAAGACTTTGGCAACTATCATCTTAGCACATTAATATTGAATATATACAAATTATTCTCAAAGGTATTTGAAGAGAAACAAATACCCTTGAATAAGATCAGCCACGAAAGAAACCAGTTTTAAGAGCGGCTACTCAACAACAGACCATCTACAAAGTTATTCAATGAAAATGAATGAAAACCACATAAAACCGATTCAATAACAGTACTGCAATAATCTATAAATACTCAGGAAAAAAAAAGAAAAGAAAAATGATTGAGGTAAAGGGATATGATTTCACATCAACTATTTATTGCAGACTTTGAAAGTATCTTCTACAAAATGATCTAGGAAGGTATAGGAATAAAGAAAATAAAAATATTTAATCTATATTCTCCTGGTGTCAGTTTAAAATGATGCCTTTTTCATTTATTGTAACCATTTTGCTTTTTTACTTCAAGTAAAAACCTAGAAATCTTCCAATGAAAATTTCACTTTCCAAAATTAGTTTATAATTATATTTTAGATATATGGAAAAAAAGATGGTGTCACTTAACTGATGTCAGCAAAATAATGGGTTAAATCAAATATAATCTGATATTTTATTAATATCAGAATCATCAGACGAATTACAAGAAATACTAAAAGGCCTAACTAGGGAGAGTTTAAATGTAGTTAAAAGAAAATGCTCAATTGTAATGCAAAAAAGAAACAAAAAGATCATAAAAATTTAAGATGAACTGAAAGTCCTGGAATATATATTTAAGACAGGTGATAATATTAAAGACCATGTAAATGAAAAAAATCATGTCTAATGATAAGGAGGAAACATTTAACAAAATAAAAAGCACTTTGTCAAAATACTTCAAATTATGTTAGCTATAATGAACAGATGTAAAAACAAAAATCACTTGAAAGCAAACTAAAAAAAATGCACAAAGATCAGTCATAAAATGAATCGGAAAAACAGACCAAGATATATGGAAGTGAAATATAAAAAATAAATAAATGGGGAGGTTGGTAGGACAGACAGAGAAGTAAAAATTAAAACATTGCTTGATTCATGCTCAATAGATAGCAAACAATAGGATAAGAAATAGAGAGCAGCACAGTCTCAATTATCATAGAAAGGTTTATAAAAGTCCTTTTTTCCTTTCAGTGGCCTAACAATGGCTAATGATTATGATTAGTTGAATAAAGCTACATTTATGCAAATTTACTTTCTTATTCTGCATCCTTTAAGACATCTATTAAGAAGCTATTAGCATTGGCACGGATCAATGCAAGATGTTTATGTATCTTTGAGAATAAGACAAATATCTAAACAGATAAACAAGTATACAAAAACATTAAAATAAACAATATAAAAGTCTTATTAATAGTTGAGGATTAGATTTTTGTAAGAAAAATATACAAGTTGCAGATGATCTATTTGTGAACTTAGAATTAAATGACAATAAATGGATACATAACAATATAGATTGCAAAGATTTGCATACAAATTCAACTAATTATGTATATAAGAATTTCACATATTGTTATCTCAGTAGTCAGAACTACTAATAATGAAATGAATGTTGGTTGTAATAAAGGGTCAAGTAAAATTAAGATGGTAAATATATAAATGTAAAGAAAACATCAAATTATGTATAAAAAAAAAAAAAAAAAAAAAAAAAAAAAAGAAATCATTAGAAGGTAAACTGTAAAAGTTGAGCAAACTATAATAGTCATATAAAACTTAAGAGGAGCAAAAACTTGTGGAATTAGAGAATTCATGTTTTATGCCTCAAATTTGACACTATGAAATTTTTTGTCTTTTTGTGAGTAAAGTTGGATGTGAATACAACAGAATGGGAAATATGCATTTTAAAATTTTTCACCTCAATAAAATTTACATTCTATTTGGTGAACTCCTGATGTAAAATTAACTAATTTACAGATTAACTTTTTAATTGTTTTTGAAGATTTTACAAAACAAAATGTAAACACTGCTATCGAAAAAAAAAAAAAAAAAAAAAAAAAAAAAAAACATTGGCAAAATATCCAGATATTTAAAGAGAATGAGACTTAAAAGTAAGCAATATACTCAATGCACTTGTGTGTCACAAAAACCTTTGTGACATGGAAAACATCAATTTAATAAAAATGGAATGTGATTTATTCAAAGATGCACTGAAAGTGCAACAATCTACAAATCTCTTACAATATACAACTGGGCTATTTCAATATATCCCTTTTCTTACTAAATTAGTTCTTTAGTTCTATCATTATTTTTTTTTCTAAATAAAATAAAAAAATTGAAATTACTTAAAATCCAACTTCTATAATGATACAGTTAAATTAAAAGCATCAAATGCCCAGGCACTGTTTCATAATGTAAATTTTGTTCTTGTAATAAAATTCTTTATCTGACCATGAAAGATCACCAATAAAACATGTAAAAGTAAAATATTTTTCCAATTTTCTTATAGACTTTCATTTGTGAAAATATTTACTAACTTTAACAATATTTTATAATTCTGAAAATATTCTAACAATTTTTTAATAAAATTTCATCTTAAGTAATTCAATGATGCAACTAAGCAAACGTGTATAGGCAAGTTATATTTAAATATTACAGTAGACAGGAAAAATAAGTTCTTTTCAATGATTGATACAGTAATAGCAATTCAAAAAGCAAGCCTTTTTGTAGCTAAAGAAAGTGATTTTAGTTTCTATAAATCCCAAAAGTGAATTTAAAGACCCAAATAAATGAAGCCAATTTTTGACAGGAAAAAAAAAAAAAAAATGATGTGGTCTAAGGATTCTGTGAAAAGATAAAATCAATAAATGCAAAGTTTTTTTCCTGAACAAAGCAGGAATAAGGACTTGAAAATCCAATAAAAAAAAAAAAAAAAAAAAAAAAAAAAAAATCAAAAATTACAGTACTGGTTCAATTTTAAATAACTTCAGAATAGGAAGACAGACAAAATAGTTGATTCTAACAGATCAATTAAAATCAGGACCAATAAATAAATGAATACAAAATATACCATTGAATTTACTAACTTAAAAATTATAGTGTACAAGAAAATTATTGTAGGAAATATTTGCATGGTTTTTCAAACCATTTATATATTGTAGACACCTTGAAGGCATTTTGTGAGATCTGTTCAATAGACAATTTTTCTAATTGAAAATTTTTTTTTCTAAAGCTAGTAAGTTTTACAGAATCAAATTTAAATCTAATAAAAAAAAAAAAAAAAAAAAAAATGAATCATATTCACTATAAGGCATATAATCAACATTAACATGATATACAATGACACAAGGCCAAGATGAAAAGAAAATAGTTATAAGAAATAGGATATATAGAGGGGTGCAAGCGAGAAAAAATGCAACAACTGGAAAAACAGTTATACAAAGTCATTTTTCAAATTTTATGACTTCCTCCTGAGAGTGTACTAAGGTTATTTCACCACTTCCTGTAAGCATTTATATAATACAAACAGGCTTGGACTTCTAAGCCTAATTATTCATACCCAAGTATACATTTATACATTAATGAAATTGTTATTTTTTTTTCACTGAACAAACCATACAATACTCTGGCTAATTGACATAGAAGAGAGAAGTACATACCCTATTGATCTCTATTTTACACTGACATGTCAAAAGTCAATGACAACAGTATGTAAAGGTAGCGATAAGTGGCACCTCCATATCTTGGTGTCATGGAAATACCTAGATCTATACCCGTTCTGATATTTGATAAATGTGAACACTGGCTAAGATGCTCATGGAAAGGTAACATGAATTATCAGAGTTTGAACAGAACATTATAGTGGCTGTCAGATAGGATTATTTCATTTTTTAAATTGTGGGGACATTTAACATCCCTAAATCTATAGTGTCATATGCATACTGGGAATTCCTGATGAAAGGCATTACTGCCTACCATGGACAGTGCAGTAGTCAACTACAAGCATCACTTGTCTGTAGTAACAAATCATATATATTCAATATAGGATGTACCAGATTCATATCCAGAATCAATTCAGCATCAGAACCATCAGCAATGTCCCTTTTAACATACCAATACTGGACAGAGAGTCTCACCTGAACTCATGACATCATTTATGGAGAGTTGACATGTGATGAGGTCCAATGAGATTCCAGTAGTTTCAGGTTGAAGTAGGATTCAGAGACCTCATGAAGCCATAGGCCTCAGTTGCCAACAAAGTATTGTATAGGTGGTGGCTTCCAAATACTCTGAAATGTGTTCATGTAGCATGGGTTTGAGTCCACCTAAACATCTCACTGAGATGTGACTGCGATATTTCACTCTTTCATGGCCTAAATGGCCATGAAAGAGTGAAATATCGCAGTCACATCTCAGCAACAATGGACTATTCCAAAAGGATAATGTTGCCAGAATTGGTTTGAGGAGCATTCCAGAGACTTCTGACAAGTCATGTGGTTACCACATTCACCTGATAGGAGCCCAATTGAGTATTTATGGGATGTAGTGGAGAGGTCTATTTGCATGTTAGATCCTGCTCCTACCAGTACAAAGAGCTGTAGATGGCTATCAAGACAACATTCCTCAACATATTTCCAGATGTCTTATGATAACTTGTAGAATATTGCCACTTCAAGCTGCTGCACTTTGCAAGGCTAAAGGATGGCCTACAAATAGTAGGCACCTATCACATGATGTTTAGCATGTCAGTGTAATACACTTTCCATTAAAAATCTTTACGACTCAATGTTTTGGACACTCAAATGGCAGACCCTCTTCCACCTAATTCACCACCTGAAATTATACCATGTGGGATAATAAGGATGGATGTCTAGGTCATTATTAGTGTGATATACATACTTGTTTCACACCAAGATATAATTTGGTCATATTATACATCTTCAGAAAATATAAAAAAGTCGTTTTTTTATTTTTTTTTGTGCTTAAATGGATGAAGCAAATTGAGTAAATTTGGAAAATTCAAGAATTAAATAAAAATACTTTTGAAAGTGACAATTTGAATCAAAGTATCAAAATTAAATAACAAAAAAGATCAGAATAACTACTGCAAATAAACTTAAGTCTCAGTATTTTGAATGCATTTTGATTTTTTTTGCAAAAAGTTATTTTAAAATAGAAATAGCTTATAGGATACATAAAAAAAAATGAAATGGTAAAATTGTTAGTTATTGCCTCCAAGTAAATATAACATTGAAAAAAATTTGCAACATTGTGAAAATTATATATTTCATTATTAAACATTTGGTAATTTAACAATGCAATTTGAAGTAAAACCAAATTAGTTTCAAGGCTTTAAAAATATAGATATAGCATCTTCTATGGTAAATATATATGATGGCTAAAATGCTTTTGTTGCTAAGATAGCATTAAAAGCATTTAGTTTGAAATCTCATCATTTAATATTATGCTTTTAATTGTATTATGAGTGTCATATCAGTATGAATGTCTAATCTTACCAAAATTGTTCTATTTTGTTACAATGTTTGAAGATTGATGAAAATAAAAGAAAAAAATGCTTAAAATGTTTATTTTAAGCAGTACTGTCATTATGCAGAGATTGGTACAAAGTCCTCTTGTAAGAGTTCTTTCTGGAGAACTAAACTGATTTAAATAAATACTTCAATTAAATTACATAGATCCAGTCTTGACAAAATATGTCTGGAATTAGTTAAGAGAAAAGGTGCAATAAATATTCCATCAGGATATCCCTAAACTTTGTTTCTTTGGTGACCAAACAGAAACTATATTGTTCAACTCATCTGTCATATTCACCAGATTATGCACCTTTGAATTTTAAAGAATTCACTTCTTTAGGAAGCTACAACAATACCAAGAGGAGCTCTTTGCAGAAAAAGAAAATTCTGAGAGGTGATGCAGGTGAAGTTCAGCAGCCTGTTATCCATTTTCTGCAAAGAACCAACAGCAAGCTATGGAAAATTATTCATAACCTTTATGAAAATGGGATTTAGAAAAGAATCCCATTCAAATGAACCAAAAGAGTGACAAAAAGTAATGGATTAATGATGAAAATCAAGGAATATATTTGCACTAAGCTATGCCAAAACCCATATGGCCTGAGCATCCACCAGGCCATGTTAATATGCAGATTGTGCACGTGTCACAGCAGTCAAGAACAATGTCTGGTGACATGCAGGCAGAACCAAGATACCCTACATTGTCCAGAACTTCCATGTGACATAATCTGCAGGCTCTTGCAGAGTAACAAAATATTGCCAGGTCATGTGGGCCCAAGCTTATAAAGAAAAGGAGTGGTTTCAGTTCAACATTGATACTGATGCCATCTTGGAAACAAGCAAAAATGAAGCTGATCAACAACCCAAGACAAAGATCAATATTATTATTAACACCAAAAATAGCTGAAAAGTAAGCATTAAAAATATCCTTACATCATAAACCAGTGTGAGAAAGATCTAATAGCAAAAGCAGAAGTTGAAAAATCTTGTGCTAGTTCAGAGTGATGCTGCATCCTCCACAAGAAAGCCATTATCTTGAGAAGTGGGCAAATTATGCTGAATTGGTAGAAAAATGCTAAAACGGGTGGGTAGGTATGAACCTATTAAAGTGGGGTGCCGTACATTTGCAGGTCAGTCTTTCTGCAACACAGAGAACATCCTATGAAACAAAAGGCAAAGAGTCATCAAGTTAGCCAATAAGTCAGCAGAAGTTGCTCTGTGACTGTTGATCAAGAAAGGCAAACTGTAGGTGAAGTAGTAATATGTGGACACAATATAGGACTTGATCAACACAGGTTGAATCATTTGAATAAGGGTTTCTAATTACTCAAAGACTATTACCCCTGGAAACATCACTGATAACATGTCCATGTGTATTATAGAGCATGTGATAATTCATAGTGTTAGGTCTGAATCCTGCTGTTATAATTTCTTCCATCTGATTTGATTGACAGGAAAAATGGCATAAAAGTAAAAAGCCTTCTGAGAATTGTGCTTCTACAATCATATTATTAGAAATACCAATTAAAAGAAAACGAATTATTTTTCAACATTTCTTTAATCAATGGCTTTAATTTATTTTCAATTCTAAGCACTGGAATATTGAAGCAATATGCAATTCAGAATGCATGTTAGAAAAATCAAAAGTTATCCATTGCTACAAGATACTGTGTCCATCTGATATGTCTGCACATCAGGAGTACCTCTCTTGACTGAGAAAAACACTGGTGTTATATAGTTATCTCAATCCCAAACCCACGCTGACTATTGGCTAATACCTGCCTGTTATCATTCATGTCCAAATAGTCAGTGCTACCTACTCTAAGTAGGTCTTCTCTCAACAGCCTATTGTGGAAGAGGACGCAACTCTTGGTGCTTCCAGCACCACCTGCAACCAACTCCGAGTCTTTTCTTGGGCTATCCAAATTTTCTGTTACACTCCTCCCCTGATCTCATTACTTATGCACTAGCTTGGACACAGGATAATCTGCTATTTTGTTGCTTTTGAGCTTCATCAATTTCACTTACATTCTTGTAAGTAACAAAGCCTCTTGACCACTTGGTCTTGGGGTCCCTCATGACCATGCAGTCAACAATATCTCCCCATTTTGAGACGTGCCTCTTCAAACTCTTCATTAATATCATAACTTAGACCACCAATAAAAAGTTTGCAGAATTTCTCAGAATCGGGTCCATCATCAAAATGCCTCCGACCTTGTCTAGGGTACATCCTAAAGGGAGGCCTCTCATAGTCATCCATAGTGTCAACTGGCATACTGACATCTCTCTTTTTACATTTTCTTGGACAATTGAGACATATGGCCCACAGTATGACAACAGTAACAGTGCATGGTATTGCATTGTCCTCACTCTCATTCCCCGTCATTTTATTGGCTCCGACAATCTTTCACCATGTGGTTAATACCATTGCATTGAAAGCACTTTCTGACCGGAAGACCAGTACTTTGTATTGGCTGGGCCGCCAATGCCACCACGACTTCCTCCGTCTCGTCTCTCATAATCACTCGGGCTCAGGCAAGCAGCTGGTCAACAGATGGCACGTCCATCCTAACCAATGCAAGAAGAGTCCACTTTACATTGCCTGGTAACCTGTGCACAAATGTGTAAGCCAACATACAGTCACTCATCCCACCCATCAAGAACATGAGTTTCATTAATTCAGCCAGGTATACATCCATGGATTCATCATACTGCAGGTGCCGCTCAATGAACTGTTTGTACATCATAAATGAATCCGTAGCAAAGGCTGTAACTAAGGCAGGCTTTATCTGGTTAACGTCAGATTTTGCTTTGTCATCTAACTGCAAATGCTCTGCCTGTAAGTCTCAAAGGGATCACATGCTCCAAAGTCTTCATTCCACATAGCCTGCAAATGAGTTCCAGCTTCTCTATCCATTTAACCACTGGAAGACCAAATGCCGATCCATCAAACTTGGGAATTAGCATTGTCCATCAATTGCCGAAATAGCTTGTGTTCATCTGATATTCACACATCCACAGATTAGGAGCACTTCTCCTGACTGAGAAAAAACACTGGTGTTTTATAGTTATCTCAATCCCAGACCCACACTGACTATTGGCTAATACCTGCCTATTATTGTTGATGTCCAAATAGTGTCACCTACTCTAAGTAGAAGATCTTCTCTCAACAGCCTAGTGTGGAAGAGGATGCAATACTTGGTACTTCCAGCACCACCTACAACCTACTCGGAGTCTTTTCTCAGGCTGTCCCAAGTCTCTGTTACAGATATTTTTTCAAATTAGAACTTTTTATTTTTAATTGATTAGTGAAACATTTATCCTACTTTTATTTTAACAGATGAGATAATATACTACAATAAAGATGAAAATAATAATCCAAACTCATGGAATGGAAATATACTTGTCATATATGTGACAAATTTACTTTGAATATCTGTAATATGACCATAACTGATATATGCCTTCATGCAAAAGATAGAACTGGAAACTTTGGTTTCCTAGTAAATATAGTGAAATGGCAAAACTTACATTTACATTTAAAATAAAATTTTCCCACCAATCAAATGATGTGAAACTGAACACAAATTTTAACAAAGAGTATACAGTCAGCTATAGGTAGAAACCTATAATCAATATTAGATTTTTATTTTTATAAATTAACATGAAATTTTACAATGGGCATTAATGAGTTAATGGACACCTATTTTTCAGAAATTTCATGTTAAGTGTCTTCAAAAATGGCAAAGAGTGTAAAACTTGTTTGAAGCAGAAATCAACTCTAAAAGCATACCAATGTAGTTTGTTTATCCTAATGCACTATCTACAATATCAAGAATACTATAGATAAGGGCAATGTCATCGAGAGAAAGAAAGGCAGCAGCAGGATCAGCAAGTAAAATTATGACTTTATTATGCCTTCAAGATCTAAACTGCAAAAAAACCAACAACATCCATGCATAAGATAACTGCTGAGTTAGAGGTGACCCACAAAACCATCAGAAAAACCCAGGCCTTAAAGTCGTACATCAGGATGCCAGAAAATTTCTTCAAAGTTCTTGAAGACAAAGAGACTGGAAAGATACAAAAAAGTGTTTAGATTTCTCAAAAATCAGATTTAATGTTAAAAATTCTCTGGCAAGAATATCTTCACAGCTAATGCTGTTTAGAGCTACTGAAACAGTGTTAAAAGTTGATGTCAAGGATAGCTTCAAAAACAAACATCCATCCCAGGTCATGGTCTTAGAATCTCTGACAGGATGAAGATGCTTCTATTCTTTCACAAGCTTCAAGAAAAAGTTAACTTCATCAATTTCTGGCAGGTGAATTTTTGACCCTCCTCCAACCCAGACTTGAATCTGCTAGAATGTGAGGTATTTTGGAGCAAACCACAAACATGACTACCAACTCCAATACCTTCAAAGAGGAGTGATCCAAGACACCCAAGGATTATATGGTTAAGGGTTGCACAGCTCTTTAAGGTTGTGCTGAAGTTGTAATTGAAAATAAAATTCATATTGAATAAATTATTTGTTTTGATTTTATCTATGATTTTTATTAATATTCTTTGTAATAAAAGACATACTTATGTATAAATTTCAAAGATCATAGCAATTTTATTTCCCTACTGATATATATATTTCATAACCAAGGCATTATATTTCAATAACAAGGGTATTTTTAGAGCCTTTGTTTTCATTTTAATAAGGAATTTAGAATTTTTTTTTTTTTCACCATTAAGTGTGGCATAAAGTGTTACTGCACAAGATTTTTAGCTATGGAATCACTGGAAGAGTCTTCTCAATCATGAAGTCCTTCCTAACAGGTAAGTCCCTGAAGGTAGTTGTTAATGGTTCACTTCCTCTCTTTTTCTATTTTACATAAATGATCTGCCTAAAAGTATATACTGATCATCTGTAAATATCTATGCTGATAATACAACTGTATATGAGTGCACCTCCAAAACTTTCGGTGAACAGAGCTTAGCAGCTGATCTCTCCTCTGACCTAGCCCAGTGGGGAAAAACTGGCTGGTCACATCACATTCAATGCCTCAAAAACTAAACTAGTGATGTTCCATCACCACCAAACATAACCCAGAACTTTCACTAATCACAATGAATGAGTATTCCCTCAGGGAGGCTCCATGCCTGGAGTGCATCTTGGGACTTCAACCCAACCCAAATCTCAAGTGGAACTCGTACATATAATCCATTGCTAAAGCTGCTGGAAAAATGGTAAGTTCCCTGTACTACTCCAGTAAGTATACGATTCCTCTTGCTTTCCTTCAACTTTTTCAAGATCAAGTTGAAAATGGAGTACTGCTGCCATATATGAGCAGGAGCTACCTAGTCTTCACTTTCTAGTATTGATAGAGTCCCAAAGCATCTTCACGTTCTTGAAAGTGACAAATTATTTTCAATCTAATAATCCCTTTCTCATAGTTGAAATGTCACAAGCCTCTCTTTGCTCTATCACTATTTCCACAGAAAGTGTTCTAATTCCTTAGTCCTACCAGTTCTATCCTTGACTGCTAACATTCACCATGCCACACACATGGTAGCAAACAACCCTCATTCCCTCTGTATTCCATTGGTGACATCTAAGTTCCACTTCAGCTACTTCCTATGAACTGCTGTTAAGTCACTACAATCTTAACCTGTTCAAGTCTAGGATCAGCCCTTATCTTCCCCACAAACTATGCCTCTTACTCTGTTACCTTGTACCTCGAGTGGCTCTTGTCTTGTACAGGGTTATTGCAAAAAAAAAGCTAGACAAAGATAAAGTAATATTTAGAATATTACAAACATTATATATATATATATATATATATATATATATATATATATATATATATATATGAGAGAGAGAGAGAGGAAACTTAAAAATTATGACTGTTGTCAACCACTGAAAAATGTTCATTAAAACTGTTCCATCAACATTATCAGGAATATAGTTTCATCCTTACTAGATACCCCAATATTATGGCCCTGTGTACAAGCTAACCGAAGCTAAGTTTAGGTATATACAATTAAGCCAAACATTACTCATACTCCTGCAAAATTTGATTTCTTAAAATAATTTGATTAAAAGAAAATCTTTTCCTGGTCTTAACTGACATGAAAGGAAATAAAGATTTACACAAGATATATATTTATAAAAAGAAGAAATAAATAAATTTTATTGATGATTTCCAAATTTATCACAAAAGACATCTTCAAAATTATTCATACCCATATCTTAGAATAGAAATAAACAATACAGAAAGCATTCTGAATTTTCAGTTTTACATTATAGGAGTTCTTCACTTCCTTTAAATTTAAGTAAACAAGGTTAGTATGGTAGTTTAGTATTGTGTGCTTCAGGAATGGAATTAAAAAGCTGGTAACATTTCTTTACATACAATGTATAAAAGCACTTGTGATACCCTACCCCAGCCACCTGCCAACCAGGGGAGGTAACACCGTTTTGGTGGCTAAGGTAGTACTGTCACCCTTGGTGCCACCAGCAGCTTTTGTCACCGGAGAGGATATTGTTTTTGTATATGTGTCAGTCTCTTGTAATTTCTTTTTACAACTGTAACTGAAATTTTACACACTTATAGCGACTGTTATTAATGACATAGAATGGAAGGTAAACAGATGTGTTTCACTTTGGAAGTAGCACTGTGTTGCAAGCATGGTTTTATTTAAATTTATTTATTTTGGATCTTCACATTTGAAATCTTAATTATTCTTGTCAGAATGAAATCAGTTATTATGGCTAAAATTGAAGAATTTGGTAGGATCTCAGTTCAAAAGTAGTAACAGCCCACAAGGAGGAGAAGGCCACAAAATCATCAAGAACAATTCAATTCAAGGATCACCAAGGATATTCTGGCCAGAATGAATAACTTCTTTTGAACTAACTTGGTAGAAACTCCATTGAATTTTGCATAAGCCCGGCCCAAAGTTCACTGTAGCAGCAAAATGCTATAAGAAAAGTTTTACGAAAAAATAGTATATCCAGATTTTGGACAAATACAGTGTCAGTTAAAAAGTTAGGCCAACACTTCAGTGAACCTTTCAACAAAAATGACCCAAAACATGTCAAAGTTGGCCAAGAAATGATTCATGAACAATAATGTTAATGTTTTAGAGTAGCCACATCAGAGACCATAATTTTACCAACTCAGGATAAGTAGAGAGCTGAAGACATAAGTAGAAAGTATTTTAGCCAAATGGACCTGGTAACCTGATCAAAAAGGCTCTTTATAATCAAATTGAAAAAAAATAAAAATAAAAATATGGTAATTAAATAGCTTTTCTTCATATTTCTCACACATTGTTTCTTTCACCCTTATCTTTATATGTCAATTTGGATCAGGAAAAGTATTCCTTTAATGAAAATATTTTTGAAACAAATTTTTACAGAAAAATGAAGAATTTCAGGCTTGACTAAATATATGACTCCCACATTAATTGCAGTATTCTGATCTTGTGATCTGGTCAGTTCATTAAACAAAAAAAAAAAAAAAAAAAATTTTAACATTACTGAATTAATGTTTTTTTTTTAAGGGAAAATGTTGATTGGGTATGGCAATGAAAGCTTGAAAAAGAAAATAAAGAGATCTGAGAGCCTCACAAGACAAATAGCTAAACAACAAACATATTTCCTACTGAAGTCAGATGCCATGGTATAGTTAACTAAGTTTGAATTGTCATCAAGACAAAAGAGGGAATATACATTAAGAAGCTTCAAAATTGGGCAGAAGCTGTATCTGCATTCCTATACTGTAGCAGAAAAACCAACAAAGTATGACACTATTATGAATTACTGCTGGGAATGATACTTCAGCCCGGAAACCATGCCTAACCATATAGTCACCTGATGAAGGCTTTATTAGAGGCACTGCTTCTGTTTTCACAACACGTGTGAATTTATATATAAATTAACATTTTTACTTGTTTAAATTATGCACAGGTGTGAAAAGCAAAGACATGTAAATCTACATAAAAAAAAATCATGAAATCTATAATTTGAGAATATTTTAATAATAAAAATTAATATAGATCTTTTTACAATAAATAAAGAGTAGCAAAAAACCTATATACTTGAAGTGAAATTATCAAAGTACAATACAATAGCTAACCTTTAAGAACAATATAATGAAAAAAAGAAAAAAATGACCGTACAATTAGAAAGCAAATGAAATAAAAATTGAAAAATGATCAGAAATTAATAAGCTAATAATAAAAAATAAATTGATATTAAGATCTTTTTAATTTAATAAATGTGTTAAAAAATAAACTGAACATTAAAATCAAAGTAAAAATATCCACTCATTGGTGGCATTTAAAGGAAAAAAAAATACTCTTCTTGATCTGTACATGCCTCTTAAAGGTTTTATGAAATACAGTATGGAATGTCCTTTTTTGATTCATAACTAGATAACATGTATGCTTTTTCTATGAGAAACTATTCTATCTGTAATTTAACAACTAGACGTGGCAAGCAGCAAAGGAAATTAATGAGCAGACTGTTTTCCCCCAAATTGTTATTTGGAACTATTCTATACAATCTGTTTTTTCCCCACCAATGGTCAATCTTAGTTAAAATGCTGCTCAGATTAATTCTTTGGTGCAGGTTTAATTAATTACACAAATATATAAGGTTATACAGAACTGACTTTCTCATGATATTCCCCAGAGGCATTCACAAAACAAAAGTGAGAATGGGAAGAAAGCATTTATTTTTTAAATTTGAGTTTCACTACCCAGAAAAACAACTAACAAACCAATAAGCAATTATGGCAGTATAAATTTAAAAGAATGGATCAAAAAAAAGTACTCCCACTTAAAGGAAACAACTCTTATGAAGCTCAAAGTTAACTTTTCTTTAAAAGTATTTAAATTATGTCAATTACATGGAGGTGATGAAAAAGATTTGTATTTTCATTGATGTAAGCCTCAACTTGAAACAGGTAGAAAATTATTTTTTATAAATATGAATAATTGCTTGTGCTAAGAATAAATATAAATTTTTCAATAATATAATTTTCAAATAAATTTTATATATGCCCCATCAGCAAACTCTTTAAAATAAAGAGCCTATCCAAAAATCAAATCAGGACCCCTTTATTGTATGTACTTTTTATGCGAATAAAAAGGAGTATTTTTTTACCAGAAAAAGAGCTCGGAAATTGCTTAGTTTGTGGTTCACATTAATTGTGACAGCCTTAGAACATTTAAATGTTATCTTGGAAAAAGTAGCATTAGCTAAAATTATAGATTGATTTTTTTTATTTTTTAAAAAAAAAAAAAAAAAAAAAAATTAATTTTTATTTTAACAAATTGTCTTGATTATACTGAAATTATGAACATAAAATTCAAATAAGGAGACTATTTAGTTATTTTTACTATCTTAATGAAATGAGCAGTTATGGAAGAAAAAAAATTTGTAAATAATGGTTTGTAAACTATCGATATTTTTATACACACCTGCAATGACTCAAATGTAGGCACTTTTACCAGTTTCTAGTCCAGGTATACCTTGGGTCAAAGTTGTTCTCGATTATATATGGTTTGTCAAAAAAAAAAAAAAAAAAAAAAAAAAAAATGGAAAAATAAAAATCAAGTCATTTTATTTGACTTTACATCTGTCCACCCCAAATATTGAAGTCCTAATATTATTAGAAAAGTGTTAAAAGCACATAAAATCATGTTACTGTATAATAAATAAGAATAAAAGTATGTAAAATCTTATTAAAAATACATACATTTACAGTAAATATAATCATCATAAATCCTAGAGAACAAAATATGAAAACATCTGTCATCTTATTTAGTGGTCTTTAAGAGCTCAATATTGGTGTTTTCCATGGTATATCCAATATCTACTGTTTGACGTTGTCAGCATCACTCATGATTACTGCGAAATTGAAATCCAGTTTAGTTTTGCACAGTATACATCTGCCTATTACCTACTCTATCATTCATTTGTGACTTTATATTTTGCCCCAATGACTCCTAAGAAAATTTCCAGTGCAAGTGCTAAGGGTCATGCTATAATGTTGGACGATAAACTTACTATGATAAAAACACCATGAAAAAGGTGAAATCGGTTGCTCGATCTTTTGGAAGGAGTTGGACAACTGTATTAACAATTGTTTACAATAAGGATAAGATTTTGGCACATATCAAATTTGATGCTCCAGGGATGAAGAATACTGAGGAAAAGTCTTTGAAGAGATAGAACAACTTCTTTCTCTTTAGATTGATAGGTTGAATCATCCTCATGCTGCTATTAGTCAAGAAATCATTCAAGTGAAAGCATTGTCTTTGTTTGAGGAGCTGAACAAAAAAATACCCAGATGAGAAAGATGTAGAGTTTAAAGCAAGTTAAGTCTGGTTTATGAGATTTAAGAAATGAAGAAGTGATTACTCTATTAAGAAGCAAGGTGAAAGCGCATCAGCTGATGGACAAGCAGCAGCCGATTTTCCTAAAGCATTGGCTAAGATCATCAAAGAAAATGGGTTACTTCCTGAATCAATTTTTAATGCTGGCAAAACTGGATTATATTGGAAAAAAATGCCAGACCGTTCTTTCACAATTCCAGGCTACAAGGTCTCGAAAAATGTGTCACCATTATGGAGGTGATTATGCTGGAGATTTTAAATTAAAACCATTGCTGGTGTATCATGCACACAACCCATGTCCTGAAGAACGTAATCCCAGCTTCTTTTTCTGTTATATAGATGGCTAATCCAAAAGCATGGATGACTTATCTTTGAAGATTGGTTCTTTAATCATTTTATCCCGGCAGCAGAAAACTATTCCTTTTAAGATATTATTAATAATTGATAATGCTCCTAGCCACTCACAAAACATTGTAGATTTTCACCCCAATGTTACTGTTGTGTACCTCCATCTGAACACCACATCTCTTATCAACCAATGGATTAGGAAGTCATTGCAATCTTCATGCATTACTATATGAAACGTACATTGCAGCAAGCAATAGCTACAATTGATCTTGACAAGTTATGCACATTTCATGACTTTTGGAAGAAGTATGACATATCAGGCTGTACAGAACATAGCTATTAATGGTGTGCGCAAAAAAAAAAAAAAAAAAACTATACTAGAAATTCAAGAATGAATTCAAGGAGTTTGATAATGTTGAAATCAACAAAACATTGGTGACCACGAGCAAAGAGCTGGAAATGGATTTGGAGGAGGAGGATTTCATAGATTTATTTAAAAAAGATAAGCAGCTCCTAATGAAAGAGGATTTGAAAGGGCTCAACAAGCAGCAAAAAAAAGAAAAAAAAGTTGAACCTGAACCACGTCACTTTTCCCTAAAGAAAACGAAGGAAGCATTTGCTTTTATTGAAAAAGGACTTCAAATCTTTGAGAATACGGGACCAAATAGTCAACACTTTTCATAATTTATGCAAGCTTGTCCTGAAGATTTTGCTCCTTATGTAATTCCCTACCACCACCTTAACCACAATTTATGTACCTAAAACACACACACACACACACTTGTGAATTTGCTGTTTAATGCCTGATAATTTTAGTTTCACAACTTATTCTACTAATGTATAGTAAAAACACAATAAGTAAAAGAGTTAAGAAAAGTAAGTACATTTGCACCTCTTTTTCTTAATTTGTTTCTATTACTATAGTAGCTCTGTCAGCTTGACTTTGAGCACTGTGGGTTTTTTTGTGTTTTTTTTTTTTTTTCTTTCTTCCAAACCAACATTTTGTAATAGCAATTTAGTCATTATTAAGAAGATTGTGACATATTTATGTACAGTCTGGTCATATCTACAATTTCAGGTATCCACTGCCATCTCAACATATTCACTGTGGATAAAGTAGGGATTACTGATACACTATTTTCTATCAGGAAAAATGCTGTTTGTTAAGGATTTTTTTAGACTTCACTTATTTTGTTCTATTTTCTGGAAATATACAAATGCCAAATGTTATATCAAATATAAATATCAGTCTTTACCAATCCAAGAGAAGATTGAAACATTGAAAAGGGGAGGGGGAGATCAACTATGGTATCTTTGTAAATTGTGATAATGGTGCATCAGTTATTAATGATATAAAAATGTTAAAGTTGTTAAATCATGGAAAGATGTTAAATTTACACTCAATTGATGATGCACGATATTGGAGAATTTTGACTATAAACTTAATACTGTACAGTCCATATATTAAAATTTGATCTATTACAAAAATTGAAAAATGTTTCAGCCTTTTGTATGTAATCATGAATACATATTAAATAGATTATTTTAATTTGTGCTTAATAACTTCAACACTTTTTTTTTTTTTAGAGTGTTTAACTGATTTTATAATAAGTGGAGGTTGCTCCTTCATATTTGATGATTTACTTTAAATATTTCTTGAGCGTACTTAACATTCTAAGTTTGTTTCTGTTAACATTTTAAATAGCTTACTTTTCAACACCACTTTCCTTTAAATAGTGGAGATATGTTTGGATGTTGGTTCAATAGAATTAATAGAATTGATTAATACTTCATTTTCTGAAATGTTAGTTGTGTAATTATCAGACATTTGAGTCAATAAAAATAAATACCTGCTGCAAAGTGAGGATTATCCTGTAATTCTTGCAAGATATTGTTATTTTGCATATGCTACTGCTCTATGAATTTAGTGGCATGATGTGAATTGCAAATTTTAAGAGAACCTGGCTAGTACTTTTGAGTATATTGGTTACAGACAGATTAAGACAAAAACATTATCTCATTAGCAGAGGTAACAATTGATCTTTATTACTTTATGAAATATGTTTATTAAAAAAAAAAAAAAAAAAAAATTACTGATTTATATTTATTTATTTGGAAGGAAGTTTATTTTTTTTTTTTTTTTTTTTTTTTTAACTCTTTCTGAATCAGCTGATTAGTCAAACAGGAAGATTTAAATTTATTTAACTATGTTGTTGTTAAATTCTTATTTTGTTCCTGAATTAGCAAATGATGCCAACAGGACTTGTCCTTGAACAAATAGTTACATTGTCAAGCAAGTGGAAGATTGTTCAACTGGCTGTGTATTTACTTTCTCCTAACTTGTGTTTATGCGCTTCAATTTCGAAATACTTCTCTAACTGTAGGATAACAGTTCTAATTAGTTTTGTACACCTGGAATCTGTGTTTGCTTATTATAATGCCACATGGCAGAATGATATGTTGGGTATAAACCCAACATATTAAGTTATTAATTCATTAATAAAATTATCAGGTGGTGTTAATCATTATTGAACATTTCACTTCTGGTGCAATGCTTAATAATTTGTACAGAAGTTTAAAATAAGATTTACATGATGAAATATATTGAATACTGGCAAACTGCATTTAGTTTTCTGGTTGCTGCACATTCTTTATATATGTTTAATAGATATTCAATTTTGATTTTTAAGTGTGTTATTAAAATAAATTTAAAATTTTAAAACTCAAATGGTTTTACTGATTTTCTTTTCTCTAGTTATGACCATAAAAACTATCCAGATAAAAAAAAAAAAAAAAAAAAAAAAAAAAAAAATATAAATCACTCCTGTCTAAAACTGTACTTAATTTTAAGAACAGAATCTCAAATATTTCTATTTTGGGTGAAAATTTGTTTTAATTTTATTCTTTACACAAACACAAAACAAACATCCTTTAGCAATTGAAAACATGCTGGATTTTAGAAGACTATATGCACAGCAGTTACTGTATATGCTTGTATTTATGTCAACCTTGCTAAAATTGAGAGGTTTAATTAAAGATTAAACCCATACATAATGAGTAAAAACCACCAAATTAGAATGGCTAGAAGAATTTTTTTTATTATTGGTTTTATGTACTTGATTACCATGAACTTTAAAAATCTATACAAAACAATTTTCCATATGATTTGTTTTAAAAAAAAAATTGTTATTTCTTATTTTGAAGTATTAATAGAGAAAAAAAAATAGTACATATGACAAATATAGACCAGGGATTTTATCTGATCATAATTTGTAAGATATTTTCTTGTAATAGAATTGCCATAAAAATACAAATGTTTTAAGTACATAGAATAGTGCAATGATAAAATTACACTGCTTGATGTTTGCTATCAGCTTTTGATTGAACTGCAAAAACTACAGGATCAAGTTTCCACCAGGGCAGATTATATTTATGTAAATTAAAATCAAGGTAGCTCTTAACATGTCTATTTCTCCTTTTTATCTCTTTAACCATTTATTTAGGGGCATATGTAAAAATATTTCCTTGAATGCTATATATCATTGAAACTTTTATACATTTTTATTCTAAAAACAACAACTTTTCTTGAAATATTCATATGGAAATGTAAAAATATTTTTTCTCTCAAGTGTTTAAAGTTGAAGTTTAAAAATTTAAAAAAAAAAAAAAAAAAAAAAAAAAAAAAAAAATTAATATTTCAAGATTCTAACTCCAGACAAAGATTTCAACTTTTGTTTTTACCTTCAGTTTCTGCATTTTTCTTGTAGTTATTAAAGTCAGAAGATTAAATTTAATATGTCCTATAAGATAAAAAAAGATGCCTCTTTGCATGCATCTTTTATCTTACAAAACATTCCAAATAACTATCAATTTTTCATAAGTCCATAGGTATTTTATTGCTAACAATTTAAATCCTTTTTGTTTTGATGAAAAATAGAAAAGTATAATCTAGAGTAGGTACCTCCATAAGAATGCAATAACAAAAATGAATTTTTAATAATGAAAAATCTTTCTTGAAGCTTTTATTTTAAGCTGATAGATTAAATTTAATATTTCCAACAAGCAAAGTACTATGCTGGATTTCATAGCTAATTTAAATTGATTAGTTTTTGTTTTGAAATTTCTAAAATCTGAATTTTGGGCTATTTCTAGGAAACTGTTATAAAAATGTAATTCTCTTTATTAAAAAAAAATCTTCAAAAAATAAAATATACTTTGAAATTTGAGGAATATTAGTCTATTTAAAGTATAATTACTCTGATTTGAAACAAATATTTACTTTAAGCTTAAAATATTAGAAATTCATCTTTTAACATGGCAGTAACTGTTTATTATGACAGCTTTTTAACAGCTCTGTGACAGCTTGATGGCAGAGATTTTTGCCTAATGTTGTTCTACAGGGCTTTAACTGTATAAAAAAAAAAAAAAAAAAAAATAATAATGCAAGTGCTTTTTAAGTACTCTAATCATAAAAATTTAAGAAAATATTCTCCTTAATCTAATGTTTTATTGAATTTTAGAGAATTTTGACTCTAAAATTTACTATAGTTATCACTCTTATTTTCTGATGTTATGTATGGACAACCATATCTACAAAAATCAGCAAGTTTATACACATACAAAAACAAATCAAAATTCTTTGAAAAATAATCAGGGTTGTCAGATAGTAATAATCTTTACAATATATAATTAGTTTTATTTAATAATATTACCAAATAGTTATACTATTGAAAATGAATTTTAAAATATTTAAAATCTTCATAAATTATTCTAATTAAAATTGCAAAAAAATGAAAACTAATCTTGTAAAAATTCATTTTTCATGGGAAAAATAAAGGCAATATAGTCCTTAATATATATTATTCACAAAAGCAATAAAAAGCTTCTCTAATTAAATAATGTCTGAGTTTTACTGCATTTATTTTACAATTCAGAGCAATAAGACAGGATATGATTTTACAAAAAAAAAAAAAAAAAAAAATTCTAAAATAATTAATTTGTGAATAAGTCCTGAAAGCTTCATTAAAATTCAGCTATTTGATTTTTGCAAAAATTTACAAATGAATGTGTCTTTTACAGCAAAAAAGAAAAAAAAAAAAAAAAGACGCCAAAATGTGTCAAGCTAATTTACAGTACATCCACGGAAGAAAGGAAAACGAAATTTTTAATCAAAATTTTTAAATGTTTAAAAAAGATTAAAAAATTATATTATATATCTAGAAAATTCTTAGATCTTTTCCTCTTAATTATAATAAAAGATTTTGATGATAAAACTTTTCATTAACTTTGGGGCATTTTTTCATCATGGCATGCTAATTTTTTTTTAGCAATTTTGCAGAGGTACCTAAACTGATTTATAACACCAATTCCATGTACTATATTTTGAATTGAAAAAGATTGTTTGTATGAAGTTGTGCCTTTATAAAATTATTCTGTTCAATACAATCTGATGAAAATCTTTTAAAATACCTTCAGCAGCTAAAAATGTTGATGAGTAATTGGTTTAACAGAAAACTTATGTCTGTCTCTTCTAAATTTCATGTAATCACTAGATCTAAGGTTGCTAAAGCACATGCCAATATTTAAGTAGCAGCACATAGAAGAAATAAATTCATTTTTTAAAAATAAATTTTAAACTTCAGGTGATGTTTTATTTGAAAGAGTGTGTTTGTAGAAACAATCTGTTTTCTAATATTTGTTTGAGAAACTATGTTGAAACTTAATGAAATAGTGAATTTTTCTAATGTTTTACAGATATGTGTATCACTTTTAATTATACTGGACATTAAAATAGACTAGAAGCATTTGTAATATCCCAACACTCCAGAAATTAATGAAAACAAGCTCAAAGAACAGATTTGTTTTTAAATTCATGAAAAAATTTACACTGTATTTAAAAAAAATATATTCCTTCTTAAAGGGAACCTTATTTTAAAGAGGGACAAATAAATAATTTCAACAAAGAAGTACCTGCTGATTTTGATAAGTTACTGTCATTTTGAAATGTTAAGCAGGCAAATAAAAAAAAAAAATCTCATTTCATCTATAGCTTCACCTCTACTCATCTCACCAGTGACCTGTGCTATGGGCCCTTTGGTAAACCAAAAATGGGGGGGGGGGGTTGTTATTATTTAATCACAGTTCTTCATCTATTTCATCATGTACTTGGTATCAAATAACTAACGTTATTATTTTAAAAGTTAAAATTTAGTTCATCTCAATTATTCTCTAAGTTATGTATTGTAAAATATCAACCGTTTACTACTTTTTTTTTCTTTTGTCAGTCGTTTTAAAAAGCTCCAGTTTAATGTGGCTAAAATTTAAATCCACTGCTCTGTTTTCTATAACTTATTCTTTATTTTTTTTGTATTCCTCAACCTACCGACATTTAAACGTTTTATTTTTAATTTAAAATAAATGTTAAAATTTTGTTCAATTAAGATGCAATATAAATAAAAATAAAAAAAAAACTATGTGTTTTTAATGAAACAGATAACAGCTAAAATTTAAAATAAAAATAATTAAAAATGTAAAGCCATAAATTTTAATGCATTTTCAAAAATGAAAAATCTTTCTTGAAGCTTTAAAATTTAAATTTAAAGTTTAAATTTAAATTTTTCCAAGCTAATAGATTTCATTAGAGAGATTAATTTAAGTTTAAAATATTCCCAATAAGCAAAATTATTTTGCCAAAATACTTCGATGCATTTCAAATTGAATCAATAAAGAACTGATTGGAATCAGTGTTTTTTTTTTAAACCATGGGAAAATAAGAGTCAACCCGAAAGTAGTAATACAGGGACTGAAATTTCTTAAAACATCTGCTCGTTGATAACATGATGAATGAATGTACTAGAATTGCTGAGTGTTACACTACAGCTGTCAAATGATTGCTTCAGTAAAAATGAAAATAGAAGTAGTAGTCAAAAAAGAAGAGAGAGCAGGAGAAACTACATTACAAGATTTATTTATTTTCAAAAATAACGAAAATAAAATCTAAAAGAGAATAATGAATTTTAGTTGAACAGATGACAAAACGAACACTTACAGAAAAATATGTATTTCCTGCATTTATGCTAGTAACAAAATGACAAAGTGTACTTAAAATATTTTAAAAAGGACTATTTCCTTTTCTAGAGGAATCATTGAAGATCTTCCGATAATCAAAACACTTCCTGTTTTTTTAAGTTTATGTAGTAAAAAAATGTACCAAAGATGAAGTGAAACTTAAAAAGGAAACGAGGAATCAACATCACAAGAAGAACTAAATGATTTCTCTTGTGATGTTTTACGATATCAACGTTCCGATCTTTAAATAAAGTCCCTATTTGAATTACAAACAGTACCACTTAAAATTGAACATTTCACTTATTAAAATTGCAGATGTAAGATAAGACGTCAGTAATTAACACAATGGCTGACCCGAGTGTGCATATTATTCATACAAAAAACAAAGTATTATCTATTATATTGAAACTGGTGATAAAGTAGTAGCCATTTTTGTTCGGAGCTATAGGCTCGTTTTCAACAGTTAGTGAGTTAAATACACAATTGTTGACTGTTGCTAGTCATACGTCAGTGATTCACTCTTTCATGTTGGTTGAGTAATGATTTGAAAGCAACGAAGAGATAAGATTGGCTAAAAATGTCACAGTATTGAACGGTTTAAAAACACTAAATGAAAGAATTAATAATTCTTTGTGGCACACACACACAAAAACCACACAAAAAACAAAACGAGCCAATTTGTTTTGTTTTATTGTTCATAACCGGTTTTTTTAAAACCTAACAAAATCGAAAAAAAGTCAAAATTATTAACTATACTGAGGAATACGCAATCAAATTTTAATATTTTCATAAATTAGCTCAGCAGAAATAATTTATTCATTATTTTCACAATTGCTTCAATACCAGAAATTTAAGAATTCTGTTTATTGCAGTTAAGATAAAAATCAATGAGTTTCAATTCAAATTAGAATGGTTTCCTCAGATAAACAAAAAATCTCTAGTTTGATTTTATTTTTTAAGTAACAGAAAAAGTGTGTGGGGGGGAGTATTTGTATTTGACTCCATAATGATGGATCGATCATCACTGGCTTAGTATACAACAGATTATTCAATCAAGTGACTAAATAGTCAAGTGTTAACCACGCGCTATTAAGTTTTAAAAAAAAAAATTTCCCCTTTAAAAAGGGGAAATTATTTACATGTTAGAAAGATTTAATTTAAACAAAAAAAAAAAAAACAAATAAAAATTATTTTTAAAAAAAAAATACATGGAAAATTTTTGTTATTGGTTTTAAAATCTGTCAATAGGTTTGGTTGGTTAGATGATGGTTCACTTTTTGCACCACTCCAATTTGACCTTCAAAATATGTCATCGTATTTTAAAATTTAGTAACAAATTAGTAGTGAGTTGCCAAGGAAATGTTGTTGGAGACAGACATTTACTATTTGAGATTGACTGGGCAGTTGTAGTCAGAATGAAATGAACCCATAAATGAATTGAAATGTGACGAACAAAATGACGACAATTTTATTTTTGGCTGTTTTAAAATTACTCCCACCCACAACTATGTATCACATTCAATTTTAAGGAAGTCTGTGCAGTGTGGTTTAAAAAAATTAAAGTTGTATTTGTGTTTTTAGTTTATGATATCCTATCATCACAACGGAAAACAATCAGCCAATCCTCGACTTCATTTAAATAAAGTTTACGCGGTAAAGAGAATTTTTCATTCAATTTTGTTTCACATTTATTCATTGAAGTGGCCAATGCTAACATAAAAAAGATAAAATAAATAAAACAAAAAACGACGTTGTTGCTATGTGTATCCCCCGTTACCATGAAACCTTTGCAGGAATAAATATGAAACAGTTTGTTTTTATTTGCTTTTTTACTCCTTCGACTAGAGAGACACATTCATTTCTTTAAATTTAGCAAGAATTTATTGACTCCGTCACACGAACAGGCAAGATGTTGATTGTCAAAGAGACACTTGTGGTAGATTTACTAATTAAAATTTATTTTGCTTCCACTGCACAGAAATTGAAACTACATTCCTTGTGATTTCATTCATCAGGAATTTTGATAAATTTCCCAGTTAATAAATATTTCACATTTTTCTTCATTCGTTTTAAAAAAGGGAGCATTATTTTTAAAAATGAATGCAGGAGAAAATATTTTAAATTTAAAATAAATGAATGCATTGTCGTTGTTTAAAAAAAGGCTATGTGTTAAGATTTCGTCCCATCAATTGCATATATTTCATACAAAATGAATATTCAACTATTTCACAAGAGTATTGGTCATCAAGCATATTATTATTCAAGCAAGAGGAAAGTTACTAAAATAGATCGAACACTAAGCAGCAATACTGCTTCTTGTACTTATTTGTTGACGACTACTATTTTCCACAAGTGTTCCAATTGTAGAGATTTTTTTTTTAAGTACTGATTATCATGAAAGAAAAAAACTGAACAACAAAAAACAAAGGAAAAAAAAAGAACATTCACATCCATCCTTCTTTGGATATAAAATAAAATTAAAACGAGTAAAAAAATGTAAAAACTTTAATGGATCAACAAAACTAAAAGCTATCGAGGTAGATAATAATTATTAATAATAATAATAATCCTAATAAAAGGAAAAATAATTTAATGGGAAGCTTCTTAGATATGTGTATGAATCTTTTTGTTTTATATATATATATGTGTGTGTATATATATATATATATATATATATATATATATATATATATTTCATTATGTAGTCTGGCAATGAAGGAAGTCAATAATCAATATTACTCAGAGTAGAGGCCTGTGGATAATCAGAATTGTCAGTGCCGACCTTGCGTGCTGTTGATAGTAGTAGCAGCGCATAACAGATAGAAATTGAAAGCAAAGGGATTATCATTATCAGATAGACGAATAAATACAATTATTACCTACAGCAAAACATTCCAATTGAATAGATTAAAACAGACACACAGAAAAATGAAGACGATTGAGTATTGTAGTGTAAAAAGGGACTACTAGTCACTAATAATAATAATTGCAGCTTTTCTATTCTGATGTCATTAAAAAAAAAAATGACCTAGGAGGAAAATGTCAACAACTATTAATTAAAAAAAAAAAAAAAAAAAAAAAAAATGTAGCTATTAATAAATAACCGAATAATACTCTTGAGTCTTGCTTGAAAGGAAAGTAGTCTTGCTTAAAAAGTTAACTAAAAACGATTACCATGTGAAAACCTTCCAAATCAATAAGTTAAGCATAAAAGTTATCAGACTTTGTTTAAAATAAAAAAGGTTAAAGTAAAGACTGATTTATAAATTTAATACAGTTCTATCCAAATAACATTTTTTAACAGAAAAACAAATAAAAATAGTTATATTGTTAAAAAAAATGGCAACTAATGGAATGTTTGTGGTGAGCTGTCAATTTTTGTTTCACGAAAGATGACCGTAATGGAAAGAAAATCTATTTAGCATAAAAGTGAAAGCAGTTAGTATTGCGGCTTGATTAATTTATATTAATTGGTCAAGAAAAAGACCATAAAGCTGGATGGAGGAAATAGTAAATAAATATATTAAATATATTTCTTCTACAAAAAGAAAAAAAAAAAACGTAGTGTCCGTTTTTCCTGGACATTTTAATCGTTAATTCCTACGTTATGAAATCAACTGAAGAATAATCTCGGTTTTCATTACCAGGATGAAAACAGAACAATACTGTGTAGCGATACATACATGATGGTTTTATTTTGCAACAAGTAATTTATATATATATTATATATATATATATATATATATATATATATATATAACACACACTGGAAGTAAGCAGCAGCCATTGTCTCTAAAGAGCTTACGTCATTTCTCACGTTGAGTTAGAGAAACGGACCAACACCAATCACACTGTTGATTTAAAAGAAAACAGGCAATCTACGCAATTATCACACACTTCAGATATCATTCCTACTTTAATAAACTCGATATATTCTTCTTTTATTTTTCTTGGGTATTTCTTTTTCAACTTACCTTCCCAATATCGTAATCTTCCGAAGGAATGATCTCAATAACATCGCTGTCCTCCACAGCGGAGCTCTCAGTGTCTCCGGCCTCCATATTATGATAATTTTAAGTTGTATCCAGCAGCACCGTACGAATCAACAAACACTGCGACTTCAGCCACTGAAAACTAAGCAGCAAAAAACAAAAGATAAAGCCCACTCTCTTCTCTCACATATATAACAGCCCAATATTTTTTTTTAATACACCCACAGAGGAGCTGGAAGAAATGCTGCTCTGGTGGTGGCAACTAGTCGGCCATCACATCACTTTTATGTTTTAAAAAAAAAAAAAATTAAAAAAAAAATAAGAGGGGGGTAGCTATACTACACTGCAGTAGGTGTATGAAAAGGCGCCTCAGGGCGAAAAAATCCTTTCTTATAAGGTCGCAACAATTCCAGGTAGTCGTCGTGCTGAATCGTCCTTCATATTGAATGGGGGTAAAAACTCCAGAAAGTATAGGAATGAAGAATTCAGCACTGTATTGTTACCGTCAGCGACAGATATAGCAGCGGCGGACGACATCGCCGACGACGTCAGCGCCTGTTACCGGGCGTCTCACCGGCACTGCGCATGCGCAGTTTTCCTTCTCTTCCTCCTTTTCTTTCACTCTCTTTCTGGTTCTTCGGAAAGGCGGCAGCGCGGCAAAGCTTATCTCAGTAGCCATAGCTTCTCTTCTTTCATTTCCTAACTTGTCCTAGTACATCATTCGGTTTTTTTTTTTTACCCTTTTTTTTCCTTCTTCATATCGATTTTTATCTAAGTCCCTTGCTCCTTTACAACAACATTTTCAATGACGAATCATTTGTTTGAAAGTAAAGTCTCGAGGGAAAAAAAAAACTTCAAAATAGAAGGAAGATAATTCTACATTACAAGAAGTCTCGGATTTTTCTTCGGATAATAATACATTCCTTACTTACTAACTTACTTTCATTTTTAAAATTCAAATATTCGTAAAGTTAAAGTTCCTTCTCAATGGACTCATCTAAACTGAAACAGCAGTAACGTTTCAAATTACACCAGTTACTCATACTGCATCAAATCAATTAATGGGTCTACTTTTTAGTTTTTAAGACTTTTTAACGCACTTATTAAGGGAACTACTAAATTCTCTTCAATCCAGTAGACATATTTTGGTGATGCGTAAATTAGTCTCAAACCTCCAACTCAAAATATGAAGATGTGATGATCAGGTGATAAGATGACTTTTCTTTCGCTGTCTGCACTCATTTGGCTTTCTTTGGGCTACAATTGTAGCTGTTGGAGTGGTTGCATTCTGCGAATAATGTTTAAAGAAAATAAAAAAAGCATCTACACAATCACATTCCTTCCCATTTTATTTGTTATCTCACGTCGTGATCCGTTTCCTTGTAATGATGATCTCATTTTTTCTGTTATTAAAAATGTCTCGTCTACTTTTTTTAAGAGCAATAAACAATGCTACAAAAAACGTAAGTATTTAACTTTTTTCTTCCTCAGAATTCACCTCGTTATGATGCGTGGGCGCTAGATATTGCGTTGTTGGGTCAATATACCATTCCATTATTTTTTTATTCTCTTTTTCACTATTATTTTTTTTTTTCTTTATTCATCCTTCTTTTACTGGTACCGTTTACTTTTTTCTTTAATGAATGTCACAAAGATACTTGGACTTTATATATTTCAAAAAATAGTTGAGGAATTCAACTTGTTTTTTTATCTCATATTCCGGTAAATGCTGTATTTCCGAGCAACCAGCACACTAGCAGCTTTTCTAATAGTCGGCATTTTTCTTTCTTTCTTTTCTCTCTCTCTCTCTCTGACTCACAGACACTGCGCACTTTCAAATAATTAATTCTTTTTGTATCTTATTTTTGCTGTCTTCAAAGTAAGAAGTAGATGCAGGACGACAGTCAGCGAAGATGTGTTAGCAAAGCCATCCTTAATTTCTAACATTGGTAATATTAACAAATTGCAAAATTAAAAAAAGACTTATTTTTCAGCAGTCGGCTAGGACAAGATAAGAAAAAATAAGTTGCCAGTGCCGTCATTTGTACAGATGAGTCTTTCTTTAGCAATAAAAACTTAATTTATAAAGGAAGGGATTTCTTTTTTTTACTTGCATCCCCACAATGACTACAAAAATAATTGCTGGTCAACAGAAACTACAAAAAAAAAAAAAAAAAAATTAAAATTAAATTAAGCATGTCCTCGACACCGGTTGTAAAGCTTTCTTTACGGACCCCCATAAAGCTTTTTAAAGCATTTTTATCTTAAGATGAGAGATACTGTGTGCCAATTATTAAACAACAATCTAACTTTCTTCACTTCATTCGGTATTTCTTTAAAAAGTGATTCTTAATTTTGCTTTGTAATTATTCGCACCATTTGTAGCATTATTTTTAAACCAATTTTGGGGGCAGTTTTATCGGAGCACACCTCTATGGCATCGAAGCAAACAGGTCGGCTGGAGCGACGAATTACTTACACTAATTTAATAAGCGCCCAAGAGACCTGTCAAATTTTAATTTTTCTGATAAAATATGTAATAAAATTTATTGAAATGTTAAGTTCTTGCTCACCTAGAGAAAATCACAATATATGTGCAAATAACCAAATGACCAAAAAATAAAAAACATCTTTACAACAAAGTATGCTAGGAAATTAAAAAAAAAATATGTGTCATCTCGATGAATAAATAAATTAAATGCCATAAAAAAGTGAATGTTATATATTTTATTTTTATCTTCGGTCATTGGCTGGAGTGGAAACTGACCTTTTCAATCCGGACACGCCTTCATAAAAATTCATCAGCGACGTAAGTGCTGCAATACTGACATATCTCGATCAGAATGAGTGGAAGAAAAACACTTAGTCTTTGTTTCTTATACGGAAAACTATAAATCAGTTATACTTCAGAAATAATTTCTTAATGTAATAGGCAAATTACTTCTTTTAAACAAAAGAATCTTGTACAAAAATTAAAAAAAAAAGTTATAGTTTTCTGGTTAAATGGAATAATAGCTGGTTGTATGCGCTCGCGCGAACGCACGCGCGATCATTTGTTTATTTACTAGTTTAACACACGGACGGTACTACGTAACAGTTTTTGGATGGCTTCAGTTTTGTAAAACTACATCCATGGTTTAATTTGTGAGAAAGCGTTTCCATTTTACTGAAGTGATGAATCTTGCTTTTCAGATTAGGTATGATGAATGAGAAACATAAAACTTTATGAAAGCAGCTCAAATTCCCTTTTTAATTTTTCTTTGGTGATCACTCTGTGATTTTTCTATGTCATTTGTTAAAATCACCTAGAGATTGAAGTTATTCAGACGACTTAAACCTAGGCGAAGAAAAAGGAGTAAATAGCATTTTCACTGAATATATTGATCCAGCACACTTTCCACAATCGTTGTATGGCTTCACTTTTTAAATGTCTCTTTTTTATAGTGATTTTCCAAGCATAGCTTAGATGTGGCACAAGGCCGAAAGTATGGTGCACCCAGTAAGAATCGAACTCACTACTCAGTCGTAATTGATCTAGCCAGACAAGATTGCTAACTATTACACCGTCTCGAGATGCCCAAATGTCTCTTTTTATATGCTTCTTCTTATTATTATTATTAAAATACTAACTTTTTTATACAAATAAATTCATAACAAAAATTGGTTAAGGAATGTTATGACTTTAACAGTAACTCAAAGCAATAAAAGCATTTTTTAAAATAATTATTTCCTGCTTAAAAGTTAACACTAAACTAATTTTAATATCAGAAACTACGTATATAGTCAAGACAAGATCATTTCATTTTTAAAATTCGATATCCTTGTTTCTATGGTGCTAATTAATTGGACGATAACATAAAATGAAAAAGATCTGCAGTTGTGTCAGTATATATATATATATATATATATATATATATATATATATATAAAACATACAGTGCTCGGTGTAATATAACGGGTGCTGAAGATTGCGTCGTGTATGAAACTCCGAGTCGTGTTAGCGGTGAGGGATATATAAGAGAAAGAGATTCCGCCAAAAAGAAATAGAAAACTATATTTCTGATTCAATATGTGAAGCTATATCCCCATTACGGCGTCGATAAAGTTGCATTCATTCGATGAATGTGTGTGTGCGCGCGTATGCATAAAACGTTCAACAGCTGATATTGGTTTCATTTCTCAAATAACTTAATTCACATAGAGTAAGTGATAGGAAATTAATATATTTTACCAGTATGATATGGATAACTCCAATAAAAAGGGAAACTAATTTTAGTTGGCGACGATCACTTTTTTATGTTGTGTAAAGGAAGTTCTGTTTAGCCCATTTATAGACATGAACATCTCACCACTCCAAAATTCCACATTGTACAATGAAAGTATAAAAATAACATTGTGACTGATTGTTATATCAGTGATTTTGTAGTTTTTAATGTTTTATTGATAACAATTAAAAATTTTGAAAGAATTAAAGATGTGTATCTATCCATTTGAGTTTGAATGTTTCATATTTATCCGAAATCAATAAGACCAACATTTTACCAGAACAAGTGCTACAAGCTAGTAGCTAATCAAGATTGAACTGGAACAGTCAATAAATCTTTAGAAAGGTTTCCAAATAACTAAAACAATTTTGTTAATAACAGACGACGTGTATAATAATGATAATAATAAAGACTTTCGACCAAATGTCTTCGTTTATTGTACCATTTTTTTCTTTACTGCGTACATGCATTTGAAATATTTGGGGCAAATGTATAATTTTTTACGAGGTGGTATCAGAAAGATTCCGGTGTGTACGTGGCTTCAATGTATCGTACAATGGAAATGTGCACGCAACTGACACTAATTCATATCCAGTCGGTCTACCAATATGATTCGTGTTACGTACCCATGTTCATTTATTACGCGAGGTTTTGTAACGCTGTGTTGAAACGACTCTGCAATCTTTACAATAAACAACAAATTCGAGCTATTGGCATTTGACTAACATTCTCAGGTCTCTGAGTAGTACCCGCGATTCGGGGTCCGTTCAGGATGATGAACGTTTAAGGTGACCAACCATCAGGAAAACGGCAGAAGGTATGGAAAAAGTTCGGGATCTCATCCATGATGATTGGGATCATTGATGGAGTGACGGAATATCTGAACATGCATCACGTTACGTTTTTCGGGAAGAATACTTCTATGGTACTTCTTAGGCTGACATCGCTACGTTTGTATATCTCGAATGCGACGATCTAGAAGAGTGCGTGTTAAACCTGTAGACTCCCATGTGAGTTATAGAGTTACAGTGTCAAACCGTCTAAATGAAACCAAAGGATATATATATATATATATATATATATATATATATATATATATATAACGAATGAAAATTGATGCGTAAAGATTTCGGAAAAAATGCTCCAAATTGGTATTTTTCTTCTCCTTTTCTCCCAATAAATCCTTTTATTCTACCCAGTTCTTCCTTTCTGATTCCGGTTTCCTGTATGAGTTGATCAACGAAGGTTCTTGTTTGTTTACCTCTTGATCTTTTCCCATAATTTTGATCCCATATTATGATGTACTTGTTTACTTCTCCAGCTATGGCCACTAAATCGCACTCGTCTTTCACAGATTGTTTCTGTAATCTTTGTTAGGTTCTCATATAGTTCTTCATTGGAACAACAGTCGGGTCTACGTACCATCTATTTTTTTTATTTTTTTTTGTGGCTAGTGTTTTTTGTTAATATCCAACTTTCTGGCTCGTATAAGAGTGTTCTTCCTACTGTTGACTTAAAGACTTTACAGATTTTTTTTCCATTTATGATTTCCAGAGGATTTTCATTTTTGACAGTGCTGTCCATGCCACTGCAATTCTAATATCTATGTCTTTCTGGGGGGAGTTCAACTATCCTCTTCTTCTTCCTCCTTTAGGCCCGTAGACACCACTGATGAGTATCGGACCACAGCTCCCAACAACGCTAGACGTTGCTGTTGTAATTCAACCATGATTCCAGATTTTTTTTAAGCATTTCACCCAAAGCAAGGCGGGAGTGCCACTAGCACGCAAGGGATTACAGAGAGTGGGAGTAAGAGTAAAGAGGCAGGATAGAGGAAAGGACGAAGAGAAGGACGGGGAATAAATAGATCAAGGCATCTGGAGATGTCTATTTACATTACATTTGAATAATTGGAAATTATAGCTATCAGAGAAACAAGTAATAGGAAAGGAATTCCACAGACAGGAGGTGCGAGATATGAAGCTATTGGAGTAGAAGAGACGGCTACATTTAACTGTTTCGACAGTGAAAGGGTGGGATCGAGATGCCAGCTTAGTTGCACGTTTAAATTCATGCAGTCTGGGTACTAGCGAAAGTAGCTCGTTGGAGTAGTTACCGTGAAATTATTTGTAGAAAAGACAGAGGGAGGCGACGACACATCTGTAGGAGAGCGACTGGAGACTAGATGTCAGATCAGGACCTATCACATTGCAAAAGTCATCCACTTGATTTAGATTGACGTCTTTAAATATTATAAGATATACTTCTGTTTGATTAAAAGACACATATTCTGTTTTAATTTAGTTTATACGAAGTCCAACTTGTACTGCAGCAGATTCTAATCTGAAAAGAAATAGTTGTGCTTTGTTGGTTACGCCATTCCAGCATTTATAATCTTATGTTCGAAATCAGACAGACCGGTAAGACAATTTCGAACGTTTGGTGCTAAAGGATGTTTTTAAAAAACCCAGCCATATAGAATATTTATCTAAGCTAATAGTAAAATTCGGGTAGATGGAGCTCAACAGCCCAAGAAGGCAGTACATCTAGAGGAAGGAAAACCCTGACTTTAAGCCACCGTTGCCTTGCGGTCATATGCAAAACACGGAAAAAGGCTATGGAAGTAAATTCAAACAGAAAACAAGGAGTGGAACCCCGAAGGCAGTAGGCTGTCAACACTGACTACTTTCCGGCGACTCCAAGCCTTCCCCAAATGTAATGCCCTGTATTCTTATGGATCTTGTCGATACGGTCAAGAGTGAGGGCTATGTAGTCTGAGCAGAACATGGCCTCCATTTACCACCGCTAGTCTAAGAGAAGGAAAACTGAATTCAAACCACCTGCTACCTTGTAGGTCTTGTCTCTTTAATGCCTGAGAGGAGGGTTAACCTTAGCATCCCCGGTGCAAAAGGAACCAGCAAGCACATAGCGGCGCAAAATGCGCTAACTGGATAAATGAACGAACGAATAGTAAAACAAACAGATTGAAATACTGTAAATAAAATCAATTAAACAACCAGAATAAAATTTTATAGTTGTCTCAATTTTATTTTTAAAAATTATCAACTAGATCAGTTGAATCTGTCTATATTTCTGAAATATGGTATTGTAATTATTCACATTATTTACATTGTTCGGACTGTTGTTCTCATCTTTATTGCTGTATTCAGAACGTTTCGGCCGTTGTACGCCCCGGCCTTCTTCAGGTGATTGGAATTTCGAACTGAACCCACTGGATAAAAGTGTTGGTTGGATCCAGTGACTTCACCCACAGAGTTGTGAGTTCAATACCTGGCTACTGCAGTGGTGAACAAAAACTTGGAGAGTTGAGTTAAAGGGAGATAACTGAGACATCCGGAAGAGTCATGACACGTGGAACTAGAACAATCTACCCTTGTGGACGAAATAAAGGGACCGGTTTGAAATGAACGTGCAACGGCCGAAACGTCGTGAATATGCCAAAAAAGATGAAGACAACAACCCTAACAATGTAAATAATATAAACAGATCAGTTGTTCTTGATCTTTTCTTCTTCAGAGAGCCTCTTTCCAGGTACTTGCGCTGGATGACCATCCCCCCACCCACATCGTTGAAATTGAACAGGTAAATAGAGTTAATGCAACAGTGTTAATATCCCGTATTTACGTTTTGTTGCATTATAGCGGCGCCAATCTGCGAAAGTAAGCTGTGGCGGGAACAACCAGTGATCACCGAATCAGATTATAGAAGCTGACAGACTTTAGCTTGCAGATTTGGGCTCTATGCACATATCACAATTTCAGCCAAATATTTAATATACATCTAAAATGTAGATAAATACGTATATAAAATTTTTCATGGTTCAAAGGTCTAAACCATATTACTTCTCTCGTAAAATTAAAGCACTCCTAACTCTCATGAACACTTACTGACCCCTTGAGTATTCATAGGGTCACCAAGGAAGCGTTACCTTCCATGTTAATAGTAACTGAAGTAGATGTTTATGTAACCTGTGACATCATGGGCAGAAACAAATAAGTCAAAATTTTCATTCACGCGAATGATTGCACAACTTCGTTCCCATTTTACTAGCGATTAGCATTTGAACCACGAGTATACATGTATTTTTACAGTACAAGGTCTGGGAGCCACTCGAGGTGGAGGATTACAGAGTAAAAGGCAAAAATATGGAAAGATAACGGTTAACCCTAGACTTGAACAGGTTAAGATTGTAATGATCAGGAAAACATCCTCTTGGAAGTCGGTTCCACAGAGCAGTGGTTCGCTGGAAGAAGTTACTCGTGTGGACCTTAATTCTCACCAGAGGAATACGGGGGGAATGAGGGTAATTCGCTAGAATATGCGTAGCATGACGGGTTCTAGCCGTGAAGGTTAGAGCTGGTGGAACTAAGGAATGTAGTTCGTCTGAGCACTTTCCATGGAAATAGCGATAGAGTAGCAAGAGGCTCGCTACATGTCGTCTTTGAGAGACGGGGTTGCAGCGTGGAAAATAATTTGTCACCCACAAGGACGCGGAGATGCTTTTAGACTCTATCAAGACTGGAAAGTGAGGACTGCGCAGCTTATGCCCAAATATGACAGCAGTACTCCATGTTAGGCCCGTTCTGGCTCTTGCAAAGGTAAAGAATAGCTCGAAGAGGCAGGTACTTACTGGAATAAGCGATAGATCGATGTACGACTTCCACTTGAGGTCTGGGTTGAGTTTGAGGCCCATTAGTTGCTCACAGCACGGATCACCCTGGGGGGCTATTTATCGTGACTTGTAATAGTTCAGTGTCCGATTGGCGATGCATAAGCAAGATTTCATCGACGCACTATTTCGTCTACCTCTGTTCAATCACAGCCCCGCCTCGAGTTAGTGTTTGTCATTTTGCTTCTTTTTTATCATTTCACCCCAAGCAAGGCAACAAAACCACTGCGACACAGTGGTTTACTAAGTGTGAAAGAATATGAGAAAAAGAAAACATTATTATAGAGCAAGAAGAATAAAAGAACAAGAATTAAGAAAACAGAAGATAACGATTGACATTGCATTTAACTTTTTTTGAAAATCAAACTGGATTGGAAAACATTAAGTCGGAAGACAATCCCATAAGCGAAAAGTGCGGGAAAAGAAAATGTTAGCATAGAACTTATGGTTATATCTAGCCATTTCAATTGTAAAATGATGTGACATTGCTGGCAAGCCAGTAATACGCTTAAATTCATATAGTCTAGGTACCGTAAAGGAAAATTCAAGTATTTATAGAAAAGGCATAGGGAAGCTATATTATGTCGGTGAGAAAGTGACTGAAGCCGACATGCTAGGTCAGGACTGATGACATTGCATATTCTTTGGATTTTTATCAAGCATCTCTAAATATGTAGCAGGAGCACCAGGCCATAAATGGCATGAAAAATCTTGAGACTTATACTTAGCATCAAGAAGAGACAGTCGAAGTTTCCGAGTCACATAATGAGGAATGTGGGCTTGGAAAATTTGATACTCACAAGACATTGAAGGTAATAGAAACAAAGTAAAGCAACACATAACCTATCTGACGAGCTTGAGTGAATAGATGGCAGAGTAGGGTTTGGGAGATATAGCAAAAAACAAAAGTTATTAAGAGCTAAGAGTTATTAAGGAAATTGTGGAGAGCCATAATCACCAACGTCCCGAAGGAACATGACACACAGAAGAAGAATCTTGAGACTGCTTGACGTACCTACTTAATAAATCAGCCGTTAGCATCGACGACTTTTTCAGTACGAGGTCTCAAGTATTGACATGCTCGAATCAGATGAGCTTTGGACATTGTACTAGTTATTGCGGACTTCAAAGATTTTATAGTGTTATGGGAATGTTGATTGACTTCCCTCTTGACTACACTCCATACGTAGTAGTCTAACGGATTCAGGTCTGGAGATCTAGAAAGCTATATGTTTGGGGTAACGTGATTGTGAAGATTGTAACTCATCTGTTCTTGGGTTGTATTCGCCTTATGAGACAGCGAAGAGTCTTGTTGGTAGATTGACGGTCTTCCTTTGCTCACACTCTCTATTCAAGACCTTACAACCCTCCACAACACCGCTTTATAGTCAGCAGCACTGACTCTTAAGTCCTGAGGAAAAAAGTAGAAAGGCATGACATCTCTAGTTGCACTCAACTCCAGGAACCATCAATTGTCTTATATCTTATCTATCCTCTTATATAACATTGGATGCTGGACATTTCCCTTACAAATGAAGAAGAGACTCGAAATGACAGAAATATGGTTCTACAGACGAATGTTGAGAATTCCATTGACTGAACATGTGATCTACGAGGAAGTTTTAAAGAAAATGGGGACTAAAACAACGTTTATACTTAACCCGTTGAGCCTTGCCTTCCTGAACAATTTTAACCCTTCTGTCTGAGCTCCTGGGTCAAAATCGCAAGTAAATGGTATGTACTGTCTCACGGTAGATATAAAAATAGTTACAGGTGTTTACCCACCGTTCAACCGGCAGTTAAGCATTAAGTCTTTTTTCTCTACTACTGTTCGACCGATAGCTGGGCATTACGTCATTTTTCTCTACCACCGGTAAAGCATAAAGTGTTAAAATCAAAAAGAGGCAAATGATATGTTGGGGGAAAATAATAAGGAAAGAGTGCCTGGAAAATTTAACACACACAAACAGGGCGGGATTATCCTATAGACTGCAGCCTGTACCTCCTCAAGTTTGGTTAAAACACTAGTTATAAAAAATCTGATTTTTTTTATTACGGTTCTATTGAAATATGCGCTAATTTCGTTTACAATAGGTAGTAAAATAATGGCATTTGTTAATTTTTTAATTTTTTTTTTTTTTGACAGAAAAAATAGCTATTCTAATTTATTTAAAGAATTTTCAATAAGCTTCCTTCAAGTTATGTAAATGCTGTAAAAATAGATCACGAGTAAAAAATATTCAAGTCGGGTACGGATGAGTTATAGGGTGGCTCTGAGGAAGGGTGTGCTGTGAATACATCATCGTATGTAAGTGGCGCGTGTTTTTTTCTTTTTTTGTATATTTTCTGTATTTTTCTCCCTCCCTTGAGGAGGAGGTGGAGGAGTATTAAGAAGAAGAAGTCTTCATGTCGCAATTGTAATTAAGTAGTACTGTTTAATTTTTTTATTAATCTAAGTCTAAGTAATATTTGTCTACAGCTAGCTGCCTTCATGTCGTATTTGCAATCTGACTGGTCATTTTTGGTGTCGGACGAATCTGTAAAGGAGAAGCAAGAGGAGATAGATAGATAGATAGATAGATAGATAGATAGATAGATAGATTGAAAAGAAAAATGCCTGAATGTGGGCTCTAAATAATAGTTGAAAATAATATATCTGATTGACTTCTTTCCCACAAGGCAGGAATAAGAAGGTTTACTAACCATAAAAATCTAAGAGACATAATCTCTACCTGCATCGCTTTAAGTGATTCGAAGTTCGCCAAAAAGTTCGAGTCTTTTGACCAAAACAGAATAATGACTACATCTTCGTCATTAGTCTAGGGACCCACAAAGGTCATAATTCGGCTCTGCTCACAGGACATATCGAAGGAACTAGCGACAGAGAGAAAGATCGAGTAACCAATCTAATGAGTTTGCGTAAATGAATAGTAAAGCGGGTGGGGGGAGGGTGAGAGAAACGGTAAAGAGTCAAATGTTGCTTAGAGCTACAATAGGCAGGAGGTTGAGAAGAGCCATGAACGTACGCATCCTGAAGGGTACACGGTATGTAAAAGAAGTAGTATTTGTTCATTCGATATGTTTTATTTTTGCAACTATAGAGTCGAACAGAAATGTTTGTAAAAAGAAGCCTCGCTTAGAAACCCCCACCCCAAATCCCACCCCCGTTTTGTTAGTTCAGTTGCGTATGGATTTGCTTTCTCTATTTCGCTTTCTCTCTTTGAAAGCATTTCAACAAAGACAGATAAATACAGGGAAAGAGAGAAGACAAACCGAAATAATCAGAGACTTCAGTGCGTAAGAATTTCAAAACAACGCAACTTAAACTATGTTAAAATCAAACTAAATCGTTAAAATTCATTAAGGAACGACGGTTGCGTAATTAACTGTCCCTACCTGAATACATGCACTTGAATCACACGTGCCCTTAGATTAAGTCAACACTTCTAACGTCTTCACCTAAACGCCGAAATTTTGTTTACTAATTTTTTAATTTAATCTCCTATTTATAATTTTCTTTTTTTTTTTTTTCAATAGGAGTAGATAGGTTCGCCTATCGCTCGGTTCACATTCTTTCACTGTCTTTTGAACAGGAGTAGAGGTATATTCCTTGTTTCTTGTTTAAGATTAGATTTCCGGTTCCTTCTCCTAAAGTTTTTTCGTTCTCTTTCATTCCCAGTAATCCCTTGCATAGGGTGAAATGATTAAAAAAAAAAAAGACTTGACAAAGTTACTTGAATTTTGAAATGAAGTATTTTTACAGTTAATTTGAACTATTTTTTGTCTTTTGGAAAGTTGTAATAAGATTAAAAATATATAAATAAATAAAATAGATTAGCCAAAAATCCATCATCTCAGAATAAAGACCCTTTTCTGCCTTCCATCAGTATGGCTTATGCTGACCTCCAGGAAATTGATTCATTACGCCTTCACGGGTTAATATTCTCGACTGACATGAAGCAGAAAGACGATATTGAATAGGTCAGCTGCTAAGAAAGTTGGTTCATTGTGTTGTGCTAGCTAATGTTTCTTTCCAGAGTCTATACTATTCGTCCATGCTTAGAATAGTGTTGCTATGTATGATCCAATGCTCCTGCTATATATTTGGTAATTCTTGATAAAATCCAAAGAAGAATCAGTAATATTAGTAGTCCTGTCTTGGCATCTCGGTTTTATTTACTTTCCCATCGTTGTAAAGTTGCTTCCCTGTGCCTTTTCATGGCAATTGTTTGGACGAGCTCTTCACTATGGTACCTAAACTTTATGAATTTAAGCGCAAGATGTCTCATCATTTTACAGTTGAATTGGTTAAATGTAACCGTAAATTCTATGCTAACAGTTTATATTCTCGCACTTTCCGCTTGTGGAAATTTTCTTCCGGCTCTATGCCTTCCATCCAACTTTATCTTAAAAAAAATAAATGTAATGTCAATCGTTATCTCCTGTCTCCCTGATTACTCTTCTATTACTCTGGATCTGATGTTTTTGCTTTCTGATTCTTTCACGCCCAGTAACCTTTTGTGTCTTAGTGACTTTGCTGCCTTGCTTGGGATGAATCCGCTTAAAAAAAAAACAACTAAATATTAAGCGTACAGATAGTGCAAAGGCTACTGGCGCGGAAAGTGAAATCGCCGAGCCGAGTTAAAATTCCGGTCGATTCTGTTTCGTTCACTTTGCACTTGAAAGGCATGAATCTATCTTCCTCCAGCTATGGGTTAAATAGCAAGGTGAACTGGGCTCTTAGCCTTGGTAGGCAACCGGTCTAGGAGAATGAAAGAAAAATCTAAATTCAAAACCAGCCTGAAGAGGAATGGTCTCCGCCAGTCTCACCCTAGGGACACCCAGTACGACTGCAGTATGTGTGGCGCACCTACAATCCAATTGAATTCGTGATCATGATTACTATGTAATAAGAACAAAGAAAAGATAACGTAGAAATTTGGAGTAGAGTGGATGCAATATGACTGTAACGTTTTAGCTCGTCTGTCAATAGCAATCCATGACAAAAATTTGTCAAGGCGTTGTTATGGAAAAACTTAATCTTCTCGTTTCTACTTTACGCTACTTGCTTTAACGATCGGAGAACAATTGACTTGAAAAGTTTTAATAAGATGAAGATTGTTAGATTTTCAGTTTTATTTTGTATCGTCTTATGCCCATTAAGGCAGAAATTTCTGTCATTGTACTATCAAACTGCATTGACAGAAATACATTATTTTTTAAAAAATTATTTCACCCCAAGCAAGATAAAAAAAAACATTAAGATGCGGGGGCTTACTGAGTCTGAAAGAATATGAAAAAAAGAAAAACATTATTAAGGAAAGAGAACAATAAAAGAACAGGAACAAAGAAAACGGAAGATAATGATTGATATTGCATTTAAATATTTTAAGATCAAAATTGACTTGAAAGCAAGAAGCTGGAAGAGCTCACTTAATTTTTGGATAATACGTGGTGCACTATAATTGGTTCACTAGAGTACTTATTAAATATTTATTTACCATAAAAATGAATCCTTCAGAACATACTTAGTAGACCTAGCATAGATACAAGTACCATCTTGTAACTTCTTCTCACGAAAAGAAAATACTTAAAAGAAATTCAACCACTTTGACCAGGATACTCATACAATTCTACAAGCTGAGTCAGGACTCGCATACACTTCCACCATCTGACTACAAACATTAGGTTTAAGTCTCCAGAGTTTTAACATGAGAATAGATAAAAATGTTAGTTAAAATATATCGGGTTCTTTGGTAGTGGTGAGTTCAATCTCTGTGCCTGGTAGTGCTGAAAAGTTATATACTTTGGTTCAATGAAAGAAACGAACAAATGAAGCAAAAGCGAATAAAACTGGTGAGCATAAATTATTTCCCCTAAGCATGGAGAAAAGAAATGAGAACAATCTATCCCTCTGGGTTGAATAAAGAATTTTTCTTGAAATTCCGAGATTACTGAGCATCTGCAGAAGACTGGAGGGTAAACGTTGTGAGTATAAGAACCAAGATGTTGGTCCGAATATCAGAGCCTATAATAATGATAATTTCTTATCTAAAAATTCCGAGAAAACTATGAAATAATAATTTAACTTTAGCTTCGAAATGATTAGGTTACGTCAAGTAAATTTATCATTCAACGTTATTAAGAATTCAAATACCTGGACACCTTATTGCTATCTAGATTAGACCTGGTCGTTACTTTGGTGACAACATATGATTTTAAGGTCAAACGATTATTGTTGCAAATTGAAGGAAAGTGAGTCGTCGTATTTCCATAAGAGGTGAAAAAAAACTTCGCTAAAAACGAGTACTAAACTGTTACGTGATAACTGTCCTCCTGTATGGCAGTGAGTGTTGGACAATCAACTCAAAGATAAAGAAGAGACTTGAGCAACAGGGATGTGGCTCTACAGAAGAATGATGAGGATACTATGAGCCGATTATATGAGCAACGACGAAGTTTTAAAGAAAATGGAAACAAAATGGAAATGTATACTTAACATCAGGAAGAGACAGTTGAAATTTCTAGAGCATATAATGAGGAAAGAGGGTTGGGAGAATCTGATACTCACAAGACAGATTGAATTCAAGAGAGACAGAGGGAAATAGCGCATAACATGAACTTGAGTAAATGGATGACAGAACAGGGTTTAGGAGAAACAACAAAAGGACAAAATTTATTAGGAGCTACAAAGGACGAGAAGTTGTGGAGAGCTATGATTGCCCACGTCCTGAAGTGGCACAGCACATAAAGAAGAAATAACTTAAATGCAATGTAATCTTCACTCGTATATGTTAAATGCCCCTGTGTTTATAAACATTAATTCTATATAAAGTTAGAAGACCGTTACTCACTGGTTTCTTTTAAAGGTTCTTTGGTTTTGTTTTGTTTTGTGTAATAATGGTAGTTACTATCGCAAGACATAGTTTGGTCGGCGTCTTTGAGCTACCGAGTGAGTTGTCTGGCATGCAAGTAGAGTGGAGTTTTTTCGGCGTTTCTATGTTGGAATTCGCTTCGCCCTGCCTATGTTGACTAGTGTTGTGTATACTTTTTTTTTCTCTTTTTTTTTTAGTGGGGAAAATAGGGGATCAAAAAGATTTGGGATGAGGAAAAATTTCCGAGTATTTTTTTAGTGACTCTAAAACTTTCGTTTGGAATCACGTAATGTCTTTACATCCTTACTGTTTTACTTTTTGCTGTTGAAATTAACAGCAAATGCTCTTGACATATGATTTTATATAATCTTATTTACAGTTAAGGTTTTTGCTTGGATAAAAATTATTTTGCTATTTTTGAAGGTTCAGTCAGTTAAGTGTCATACGTGATACACACATGGGCAATCATGTCTCCTTCGATTCATGACTGACAAAGCAGAAGATCTTCCCGCAGTAGGCTGCCATTTCTTTCTGCGGGAGACTGGTTGCCAACCAAGGCTATAGGATCTAGTCTGTCCTGCTATTCAACCTACAGCTGGGGGAGGAAGAGATGGATTGAAAAGCATTTTTTTAGAATAACAATTATTTTTTTTTCAGATACAAGTATTTAGGAAGAGAAAATGAATTCATACCTTACCCTTGTGCGTAAGTGAATGTAACGAACCTGGCTGGAATTCGAACTCGGCTCTCTGATTTCTCATTCTGTGCTGTTATCCATTACTCCACAAGACAACAGATACGTACTTTCTAAACTTTACCAGTGCTTTCTAAATTTTATCTTGATATTAAATTTTAAAAACTCACGCCCCAAAATAGCTGTTTATACACAAAAATTGTAATAATATGTTTAAGTTTAAAAATACAACTCATAAGAACTTCAAGGAAAACGACAGAAAAAATACGATGCATATTTGAATAATACAGCACTAACACAAATGAAACTAAACTAAATAGGACATTAACATCAGCTATAACGTATACAAATAAAAGCTGGACAGCAACTTATAAAATTCGCCACATCTCTGTGTCCACATCTGTCACCATTTCTGAGTTTCTGTACTGTGGTTAATCGCACTCTTATTTTTTCCGTGACTATTCATAAATAAAGCAGTAGATTTTTAACACTTTCACTATTGTGTACTAATTTGACAAAAAAGTGTCTACTAACGACCGCTAGATGACGTTGACAAAAGCAGTATATAAGAAAAAAAGCACAAAGGTTCCGTTCTCTCTTGAACACAAGATGTCTTAGAGGTAGGACGTGTTCTCATTCTCCCTCTGAGGGGCCTTTCGATTTTCAGCGAAGTTCACGTCGCACTGAACACGACACAGAAAGTACCCAGGATACAAATGGCATAAGCTTGCTTCATTTCACACAGCATATCTAATAATACTACCAAACCAACAAAGAACTCTTCTCTCACAATCTTTCATAGGGACTTTGCATACACGTACTTATGTACGAGAAAGGACATCTTTATATACGTACTTTCATTAACCCCTTTTGTATTCTTTCTATATAGTTTGCTCAGCCGATATAATGTTGTTAATTGTATGTAATTGTTTATATATTCATTCTAGTTTGAAAAAAAGCTTCAATGCGTCTACTATCAGTTTATAAGAAATTTAGTCGTCCAATTGGTTATAATAAAAATCTTAATGTCCGAATTCCAAATAATAATAAAATAAAAATAAAGAAAACCTGGTTATGCCTGTTAAATAAAACATCTGTATTTACAAACATATGTACCTGGATTCAAAAAAGTTAAAAAACGGTTTAAAAAATAATCATTAAATGAATTAAAATCTTTGGGTAATTGGTACACAAAAAATCTGCGGGTTACAAAAGACTTTTATCATTAGCAAAGTTTCATTAACCATCTTTGTTGTTGTTTGAGATGATTCTCTTGAAGTCGGCAACTGGTTGTTCATGACATTGCTGGAGATGATTCGTTTGAAATCGCCGACATACGTTTTTTTTTTTTTCGGCACGCGGAGACAGTCGTATCTCTGCCCATTGAAAATCAAAATCTATGGAGTTTTATGAGAATTTTTTTCCCGAAAGTAGGCTCGAGAAAAATAGGGTTCACATGGTGATGTTAATTTCTAACCAACAGACACTTTGATTTAAACGGTATGCTTTGTGGGATCTTTTTGGTGTGTTTCATCTAAATACTGTCTGTCTGTTTATTGGGTAGAAAATAAGTTTTGGCACGTTTTAATATGGCATGTATGTGAGTACGTAATTGGGTTTATTTTTTATAAGCTAATATTACTATGCATCCTATCAATCCGAATATATCTCTTCGACAATGGTAATTTCATAATTATATCATTTCTTCAGAATTCTCATTACATAGCTGAAGAGAAATGAATATTCCAATTTCTCCCAAGTCAAACACCAATGTTAATATATGATGTTCTTTTATCTGAAATTTTATCAAGATTTTCTATTGCACTTTTTACACGATAATATTTTCAAATCATTGACTTAGATACATGGTTGGAGTTTACATATTCGCTAAAAAAACTACTTTGTTTATAAGATAAAATGAAAGCTAGCAACACAAATCATCTGATAAGTTAAATGCCAGACAATTTTGACCAGCTGTTTCTACACTCGATAGATGCGAAGAATTCTCACGCCTTGAAATGGAAACAATGACAACATTTTTAGATTCTTGAAATTTTAGTCTCTCGTCACTCCAAAGTGCCATACGAACGTTTTTTTAAAAAAGGACAATATCCCGAATAAATTAGATCGAGGCATTAAAACAAGTTAAAACCCAGCATTATAGCTCAAGGTAAAAAAAAAAACAAAAAAAACAAAAAAAAACCTGTGCCTGAATCTCTCTTTCTTTGGCGACTTAAGCGTGTGATTTTGTTACTTAATGTTTAATCCATGGCTGAAAGTGGGGGGTGGGGGATGTAGAAGTCAATGCATTTAACAGCTTACGGATTAAAAAATAGATAAATCCTGTATACATTTTGATGGAATTTAAACGTGAAGGAACTATGCAGTATTAGAAATTAGGTATGGATACCTATATATAATAGTTCCTTACAATGTATACGTTTATTAAGATTATCTATGACACTATATGAGATGGCTGGGAGTTGGGGCTTCAGTTCCCTTTACTATTTTCTGTGCAGAACAAATTTGTCTTCATGGTTTCAGTTCGATGACAATGCAATTGAGCTAATCTGTATCATTTATCTAAAACCATTAATTTAAAAATAATAATTTGAAACATTAGCTTCTAAAACTTCTGTATAAGTTGTATATGCGGAAAAGTCTATAGAACCCATTACAGAAAATAAGTATAAACATCTAGTATAAAAAATGTGTATTTGAAACCAAAACAAGTCAAAAACTGTATCCAGTAGGATAATAGATCTAATAAAAAAAATCTAAAAATAATGGATTCATTTTATAAAAGGATAAGATAAAAAAAATAGAATCAGGAATCTGGTTTGGCCTGTGGCGATTACCCAACTTGTCTGCTAGATAGCAGTCTATTCAAGACTATAAAAGTAAAGGGCTCTCTCTCTCTCTCTCTCTCTCTCTTTCTTTCTTTTGGATACTCAGTGACAGGATGCGGAGGCTAGTAGTCCCCACCAGGGAATATTTCTTTCTTCGGGGAAACCGACTTCTTAATTTTACCCAAACCACGATGTGCACGCGCACACACGCACATACACACTCACATAAATGAAGCACATTTTATGAAGCTATCTGTATAGACGTAAATATAATTTTCTTTTGTTCTTCTTTTGTGAGTTATGTCATTCTTCATATGAATATGAATAAAAAAAATCCTCCATGGTCTGAATTCATTTATTTTGAAAGTTTTCGAACAATTCCGACAAGTATCTATCACAATTCTAAGTATAAACCGTTACAAAATAGCATACCATCCGCTACAAGTCACGCCTCACTTTAACATTTGATTTAGCCTCCCGACATTTTTATGGCGTCGTGTCTGTAAAATTAGCATACTCTTGAATAGCGTTTGGTTTGAACTAACTTTTTGAATGAAGTAAACGCTCTTGACGAAAACTAACACTAAACACCGAATGATCTTTGTTGGCCAACCAATGAACTCTTTCTATTTTTTAATTTTATTTTTTTCAGAATAATATGTTTACAAACTTTACAACTTAGTAATCCAAGTCTGGATATCAAAATTAGAGGTCTTGAAACTGAACAGTTCTAAAGTAACATAGGATGTCCACAAGTATAAATGGTATTCTCTTCAATATTTATCTTCGGGCTATCTTAAAAGAATGAGAAATTAAATCAACAAGAACTTCCCACATATAGAACATTCATACTTGGGCACCTCGACGTGGTGTAATGGTTAAAGCTTGTCTTGCTAGATCAATTACGACTGAGTAGTGAGTTCGATACTCACTGGTTGCCCCATACTTTCGGCCTTGTGCCACATCTAAGCCGGGCTTAGAAAATCACTATAGAACATTCATACTACCAAATTGTTAGAACAGACATACCTGAGGAAATGATCTAAAGGAAGAAGCAAGTAGTGTTGAACGCAGCTGAGACAGTATTTTAAACAGAATGCTGACGATAAACCAGGATAAAAACCGAGCATACAATATTAGACAGAGGAAATAGAAATACAGAACATTCCATCACCGCCGATCAGACCCCGAACTACCGCCAATCACGATGAACGGATGTCCCTTTGAGGAGGCTCCGTGCCTTGAGAGAATTTCTGGGGCTCAAACTCCCACCCGACATCAAGTGGAACTCTTATATACGACCCATCGCTAAAGATGCAGGTAAAATGATCACCTGTACCGCTCCAGTAAGTAACTGACTTTTCATGTTATCCTCTAACTTTATAAGAGCCAAGTAAGGCCGAAAATGGAGTACTGTTGTCATATTTGGACGGAAGCTGCCCACTCCTCATTTTCCAGACTTGATAGAATTCAAAAGCGTCTCCGAGTCCTTGTTGGAGAAGAATTATTTTCCATCCTCCAACCTCTCTCTCTCTCTCACACACACACACACACACAGGCGGGAGATGGCGAGTCTCTTACTGCTTTATCGCTGCTACCATGAAAAGTGCTCGGACGAACTGCATTCCTTCGCGGCTATGACTCCCCTTGCCACTTGCATAGTAGAAAACCACCTATATCCCCACCGTACTCCATCGATGAGAAGTAAGTTCCACTCAACTTTTTCCCACGAACCACTGCCCTGTGGTACAGAGTCCCAAGAGGATGTTTTCTCGATCACTACAATCTTAACCTGTTAAAGTCTAGAGTTATCCGTTATTTCCCTCTCCTGTCTATATAAACTACGCCTTAACGTAATCCTCTACCTCGGGTGGCCCCCAGGCTTTGTACAGGGTGAATCTTACTGTAAAAAAAAGAAGGGTACAAAAATGTTAGGAACGTAAGAAGGTGCTGTAGAAAGTTAGGTGATGCTGATAATATCATCAGATGTAACAGTTAACAATCGCTAGTATGAATGATTTGAAGAAGGTTTGGATTAGACGAGATAGAATTAGTAAAAATGGTACAAGGCGATAGTACAACCATTATTGTGCTACGTGGGGACTGACAAGGAAGGATGAAAAAAAAATCGATTCATTACATCGAAAAAAAAGTTAAAACCTCTAATTGGCAAACATCATCTGTAATTCTAACAAGAGACGCAAAACATACTCGATATCACTTTTTATCCTCCAATTACGATGTAAATTATTTGAACATCTGCTGCGATTGCATGTACAATCTCCTTCTAATAAACTTTCAAGAACAAAAATGCAGCACATTTTCGCGGAAGACCGTGAACCATCGTATACACATTAAACGACATTAAAAGAACTGTAAATAAAATTTCATCATTTCCCGTAAATGTTTCGAAGTCTTCGAAAGACTTTGGAGAGGCCTCATAAGAGTTATTTACAAAATTAATGAAGATTAGAATTTACACTGAGTGTAGTGTATTTTCAAATCAAAACTGCTCTGATAATGATGAATGAAATAAATTCTTTTAAAACGTAAAGAAGTCAAGCAACATCATTGACAGGATTATTGAATTCAAATTATGGTGTCATATCCTAAATTTATAGAGAGTAAACGTAAAGTGATGTTTAGCCTGACAGATTTACTGGATTATCTGCTACTCTGCTCCAGTGTCATAGTATGTCTCAACTTAATCTATTATCTCTACTAAATTTACAAAGGGACCTATCTTAGGTCGATATTAAGGTAGCTTTCTCATAGCAACTGCTTGTCGAACACACTGGCCTTCAAACTTTTCAGCAAGAAGGCGATATCGTACATTTTATACATTTTTGCAGACCGAAAGGAAAAAAACCGTTTTATAAATGAATGAATGAAATGTAAATAAATGAGCAAGTTTTAAGCCATTTTTATAATTGGCTTGAGATATTTCTGAGCTAAAGAGAAATGTGACAATTACAAATGTATACAAATTAGCTGCTTACCGGATGTGGCCAGCATTTCTCTTCTGGGATCTAAATCACTATCAATAGTCAGTGAGATTAATCTGGTAATCAATTAATCTACGTCAGGCATGCGAGTTATTCACACTTTAAAGGCGCCTATAACAACGGTTCTCTTTTTATTTGTGGGACTACAAATTACCCTAAACTTATTTACCCATACCACTGGTTACCACGAGAATAAAAGAACTATCCATTTTTATGGAATTGCTTAGTATGTTTGAGTAAATATTATTAGTCACCATTTGTGGGAATCAACACTTTGGATATTAAATATTTACGGGCTCCTGGAACATTTATCCTGCAAACAAGAAGTTAAAATAAGAAACATAAAACAATGACTATATAAGAAACGACAAGGCATGTATTAACAAAAGAAATTACATATGTACACAATTGTAATAAAAGGAATAAACATTAAAGCTAATTATAAGAGTGTGCTTGTGTGTTTGTATGTGTAACAAACGTGTGTGATAGACTCGCGTGTGTATGTGCGTGTATGAGAGAGTTCAAAAATCAAAGGATTTGGAAATTTTATTTGAAAAAAAATTGGTATATTGAAATAAATTTAAGTTTGAGGACATTTCAAAAACTTCGAAAGTGAAATGTATGTGCAAGAAATATAAATGTATTGATATTTTGATTGATACGCGTCTGATAGCAAAGCAGACGATAGTTTTTTTGTATTGCCGCTCTTTTTTGGATTTGGAAGCTGGAGAAGGCGTTTCTTTTTAAATTTTAATTAGAGGAAATTATCCTCAGTCAGAAAGTTATTCTTAGTTGAGAAAGACGTTTTGTTTTCTGGCTCCGTGGTAAACTATTTGAGCTTGTCACGTTAAATAACCAATAATACCTTGAATGTTCGACTTAGAGAATCGAATTATTTTCTTAGATGGAAATTATTTTCTTATTTTCTTATATTAATTATAACTTTATAATTGCTATCTAATTTTATTTGGGGATGAGAAGAAGGTATTGTGAATTTTTTGTGTCGAGTGACTTTGTAAAGAGTATTTTTTATTAGTTTCAGAAGAATTCCGAAGCGAAATTTGTTTGATATAATTTGAGAAAAGTTATATTTTAATTTTGAATTATATGGCCTATTGTGACATTGACATAAATGTAGCTATTTGTTAAAGTAAAACAAATGATGCTTTGAGACTTCTAAGAGAGATTTAATCCAAGTTTGTCTAAGAAATAGATTAGACATTTGGAGAAATAATTTTATTCTCAAGAAGAGGAATTATTGCCTTTGATTTTTGTATTGTTGGCTCGCATAGTCAACGTTTTTTTGCCAGACATTTGATACGAAGGGTTCTGTCCTATTCTCGTTCTCAATTTAAAATTATATTTTTAAATAGTTAAAATAGATATTTATCTTAAATAAGAACATTATTAGCCTAGTTTAGGCATTGTGTTTATATTTTTCCCTTTCAGCACCAAAAGAGAAAAGAATTCTGAAGAATAAAAGAAGATTAATGCATCCGAAGAAATAATCTCTGATCCAATAAAAGACAACATTTTTGTAACAAGTTTTTCTGTAAAAAAAAGGTTCAAAGAAAAAAAGGTTTCAGTTGTCTGTTTAAAGAATAAAACCTTAATTTATACAGACAACAAATAATTATGTAAGTAGTAGACCCTTTTGTTTAATATTCTGTTGTGTTGCTGTAATATAGCCATATGGAACAATATGCATGCAATCATTATTTTGTGTTAAAATAAAGATTTTATAATCTGTGAATAATATATTTTTGAGTTATATTTTCCAAATAGATCGTATCTAGATAAAGATCGTCTGCTTCATTCATTTATTTTTTCTTTCTTTCCAGTGAAGAAGCACGGAGAACAAAATCGGCTGTTTTGCCTTGTCTTTTATCTTAATATATTTATTTATTTATTTTTAAGTACATTAATTTAAGATCTACACAGGTAAAACTTAAATTTTATTAATTTTAATTTATTTTTTCTTCAAGGAAGACCAAAGAAGCGAACGCGCCTTGTCGGCAGCGTTCCTATCTACGTGCGACTCCATCTGAAAGCCAGATCTAAAAAGACCAAAAAGAGAAAGTGAGAGAATATGATTGCCTATTTATTGACTTAAAGAGCGTTCCCTGGCAGTCGTTTTGGCAAAGTTAAGTGGGATAACCCACACAATACAATCTAGTTCTTCGTGAAATAAAGTTACTATAGTATACTAAAGTCACTAATTTATTGTATATATTCTTTAATAACATCATAACAATTTGAGCTTGAAACACTAATTAAGAATGAGATAGCAGTAAAACTAATGAGAAGAGTGAATATGTTTTTGTCAACTCTCAATGGGTGGATTTGTCTTTGTTTAAGTCGCAAATCTGGGGTCACGTGGGGACGAGCGAGTTCGGTATTTGTTTTTCATGTTGCTTATTGTCGAAAACCCAGCTTCACAAAATTATATGGCGGGAAATGGAAGCAGAAATTTCAAGACCCTCTGTACCAGTTTTGTGTACATATCTCTTGCATTGAGCGCGAACAAATATATTTTAGATGATAATTTTATCTATTCTCTCTTACAGATAATATAAAGATTCTGACAATAAATTTTGCTTTTATGCAAGTTCAGTTGTCCATTGTAGTTCTAAGCAACGTTTGACTCTTAACTATATCGCTTTGTCCCCGTTCTGCTATCCATTCACACAAACTTGTTACTTCAGGACATGGATAATCAAGGCGCTCCTCAGCTTCCTCTCCCTTGTAGCGATAAGCAACGTTTGACTCTTTACCATCCATCTTTTTCATTGCTTTGCTGTCTTATTCATACAATAGATAGGTTACTTCAGGATATGGGTAATCATGACTCTCCACAACTTATTCCCTGTACCTCTAAGCAATGTATGACACTTTACTATACCTCTTTGTCCGTTCTCTGCTATCCATTCACACAAACTTGTTAGGTAGGTTACCAAAAGATAATGTAGAAAAGCACAGATCTCCACGACTTCCTTTCTCTTGTAGCTCTAAGTAACGTTTGACTATTTACCATGACACCTCGTTCTCGCTCTGCTATCCATTCACACAAAAATGTTAAGTTTTTACTTCAATGACATGTCTAATGAAAGCTCACCGCAACTTCTGCTCCGTTGTAGCTCTAAGCAACGCTTGACCCTTTATCATGACACATGGTCCTCGCTCTGCTATCCATTCGCACAAAATTGTTAGGTTTGTTACTTCAGGACATAGATAATCATGGTTCTCCCCAACTTTCTCTCCATTGCAACTATAAGCAAAATTTGATCCTTTAGCATCCATCTTTGTCCTTGCTTGGATATCCTATTCATACAATAGGTAGGTGATTTCAGGGCATGAGTAATCATGGCTCTCCACAACTTCCTCTCTGTAGCTGTAAGCAACTTTTGACACTTTGCCATACCTCCTTGTTCTTGCTCTGCCATCCATTCATACAAACATGTTAGGTAGGTTACTTCAGGACGCGGATAATCACAGATCTCCACGACTTCCTCTCTTGTGTAGCTCTAAGCCAGGGGTCGGCAACCTTTTGCTATCTACCGATTAGGGTTTTAAAATCATTCAGTGTGCCAACAGCATACGTATTTGTATACGTATTTTTATAAGCGAAAAATATTTCGTTTTTTCTTTATGCCAGTGGAAATTGCTTGGCGTGCCGCGTGTGGCACGCGTGCTGTAAGTTGCCGACCTCTGCTCTAAGCAACGTTTGACTATTTACCATACCTATTCGTCCCCATTCTGTTATCCATTCACCCTAACTCATTTGATAGGTTACTCACTGTTTCCTTCTCTTCCTTTAGTATATCTTGTTAGTCTTAGATTCTTCAAACCGTCTTTCTTCATTATGCACCCAGAAATGTCAACAGTCTTTTTTTTTCTGATTTTAAGTATATATCCTTTTAGTTCCCATTTTCTTCGTTGCTCACATGTTCAGTCTATGGTATTCTTAGCAACCGTCTGTACCGTGCAATTCAAACCCACTTTTTGCCCCAAATCTGGGCAAGTTTGAAAATCGTTGGCCGATAGTGTCATTATTAATAGTTCTATTGTGCTACAATTTGGCTATCGACACTCCTTTGTTCATTATTTTCAGTAATGGACAACGTGCAGCCTGAAACTTGCTAATATAAAAACTAAAAAATTGTAAATTTCGGTGCATCATCTTAAAATTTCCTTTTCTACAAATGCCAAAAATATTTCGTTTTTTCTTGTTCTTCTTTGTGTCACGTCCTTTCAAAATATAGGCGATTAAGGCTCTTCCCAAATCCCTATCCATTAGGGACCTTAGCAAATTTTCTCTTTTTGCTAAGGCTACTGCCCTTCATTCTGTCATTCATTCATATAAGCTCGTCAGGTAAGTAGCTTGCTGCCTTCTCTTATCTCTCTTGTTTTCAATATGCTCCGTGAGGGTTAAGTTTTCCAACCCCAGCCCCCTCATTACGTGTTAAAGATTCTGAGTATAAGTGTTCTTTATTTGACATTTTCTTTAAGGCTTCCTTGTTGCTTACTAGCTCTATGGAATTCTCAGTATCCTTCTGTAGACCCACATTTCTTCTGCCTCCAGTTTTCTTCTCACTCGTGGATACCCAGCACTCACTGCATATAAAAGGACGGATATCCCATAGCAAACCAGCACACTTTTCTTTGGTCCGAGTGATTTTTTCTTTTCTCGGTACCTTGCTTAGCTTTTCGGAATGCTTTTTTCGCTAGTCCGATACATGTTTGGATCTCGGTGTCGCATTTTCAATTCTTTTCCCAGATATTTAAACTTCTGTATCTGCTTGATTATAGCATCTCCAATTTGTACTTAGCATCTTGGGCTTTTCCTCCTGCTAATGACTATACTTTCAGTTTTTTTTGCAGTTAATGATTAGTCCTTTTTTCTTGCTTTCTTCTACTACCCTCTCTAGGAAGATTTTGTATTTTTCTGAGTCAGTGTCATCTGCGTATATTGTTAATAAATCCTGGAAGGATCTCCAGTTTCCTTAGGATAGCGTTACTGTAGAGGTTGAATAGATCTGGGGAGAAGACACATCCTTGTCTCACGTTCCTTTCTATTCTTGGCTAGGCATTCAATTCATTTTCTATCAGCATGCAGGTAGTTTTTTTTCCCAGTATATATTCTGGATTATTCTAATATCTCTTCTAAATAGATCTAGTTTGTTAGTACAAAAAAACAAAAAACAAAACAATGATAACTCAAGGAATAGTGGAGTAAAGTCAGAAAGCACGGAGAAAAGCTAAATCCCTGCCTACCTATTTTTTTTCCTTCCAAGCGATCATGGTTCTCCACACCACATTTTCTTTATCATCTGGGCATTTTAACGAATTCTTTGGAAAGATATGGAATAGTTTCCTGAGTTGGAACTAGCTGCACTCACTGCGATTAATGAGTATCGTTTCATTTTCCACAATGCCAAAATTTGCTGTGTGATATGTGCCATCATTACAGTGAATGATTGTTTAATGCGCTGATGTGCTTGTTTAAAAAAATCTGTGATTTATTAAACAATGATTAATGATATCAAAGGTGTTGGATTACCAACCCCTGGCGATAATCAGAGCTGGCGTGATATTTGAAAGATTCTTCCTCTTTTTCCTTTTGATTTTTGGAACGATAACACACGTTTGCTTTCGCTCCCGTAGACACGAGGCATATAAGTACTTCAGAATCACAGACTGAAGATTGTATTGAACTGTTCATAACATCATCTTCGCTTCTTTCTCTATCCTTCCGTAACATGTCTTGTTAATACATTTATTAATTGTTTTTTGTTTGTTTGGATTCCATGTTTTGTGTCCTTTTTTCTACCCGGACTCACATGAGTTCGCTAAATATTATTGAAAATATTATATAGATAAATAAATTACCTCCCTTTCTAGGGGTCGTTGTCATCGGTGCCTGGGTTGGGCTGAAAGCAGCCTATCACGGCCTCTTTTTTCCTGGGCCACCGACGGGTCAACACGGACTAATTTAGCTCCGTAAAACTCAACCGACAGCCACATGGTGTTCGAAAATGAAGCGGTCAAGAATACAACATAGGGACGAGGATGTCCCAATAGTTGCAGCAAATCATCCGAAAACTGAATCTCTCTTCAACCTGAAGACGAATATATTCCGACATTGCAACAAAAATGAGAAGAACTGTTAACCGAACGAAGTTTATTGCCACCAGTTAAGTCCTCGCAGAAACCACTGTTTTTTTGCAACGATTTTTTAAGCCCAATTTTTGTATCTTACCTTTTCTTTCTTCCTCTTTCTGATATAAAGCCTTTCTTTTTTCCACTCAAGTTTGGTGTTGTCCTGTTTTCTCTCGTCGTGTTGCGTCAATGCTCTTTTTACCCTTATTTTCTACAGAGAACAGATTATTGGTCACATAGATTCAAAGGGCATAAAAACCCGCACAATATTGTTTGCAGGACAAATGTACCAGGAGGCATAAAATGATAATACTTTCCATTCTCACAACAAAGGTTATGCAAACAGCTAGTATTATAAGAATATGAAATTTTAAATCAATAAGAGAATTAAATTAATCCGAGAAACTGATTAATGGGACAAACTTGAAAGTTTTCTCAAATAGACAAATGGTATTTTAATACTTAAAACAGCCCTAAAAACGGAAAAGAGGATTAAATTGGATTACGGTGCTATATTCGATTGTGGGGGTTAACATTACATCGATACTAGTAATTTATTATAGCCACATTGTATAACACGATT